>CM077150.1:172865536-173422998 GCA_039583875.1 Platanthera guangdongensis | reverse complement strand
AAATTTTGAACCATTTGTTGTCAGGGCTGCTACTAGGAGCTTGTCTTAGTGCAATGTAAGTCTATACTCCACCCCTTTCCTTTATGTGTATGTGTTTTGCTTTTGTAATCAACTTCTTGCTTAAAAAAATTGATAGTTTTTTCATCCTTACATTGTTCTGGAATGTCTCTGAATGCCTCCCTTTCATCAATCTTATCTATCTTTATTTTTTCATTTTCGTATGGGTGTATGCGTGTATGAGTTAGGTTTGTGGAATTTATGCTTTAAAATGAAAAATCTCTTTGCTTTACTTTAGATTTTCTCAAAATTACTATCGTTGTTATAACTATTTTTCTCATCTTGTTTCTTAGGTTGGTTTAGATTTAGGATTATTATGCTTTTATATTCATCCTTATGAACTTGTAAAATGATCTCAATGGTGGTTTTCAATACTCTTTAACTTAGATTTTCCCTTTTAGATTGTAAAACGTTTGCTTCCTTTTAACTTTCTTCCGCTTTTTAAACTTTTTACAAATTTATAAAATGGATTATGTGTTATTTCAATTTTTCAAGCACTTCTTTTCTCACATTAATTGAAAACTCTTTCCTCAAACAATTTTTATTTCTACTTTTTATGCATTTCCATCAAATCTTATGGTAAAAATGTAAACGTTTTAATTTTTCAAGCACTTGTTTTCTCGCATTAATTTGAAAACACTTTTACTCAAACAATTTTTATTTCTACTTTTATGTATTTCCATCAAATTCTAGCGGTAAATATGTAAATGTTTTAATTTTCTCAATCACTTGCTTTTTACTATTTTTGCTTGTGTGTGTGTATGAGTTACCCTTTTTATGCTTTCCTTCAAATGGTGTGTGTGTGTGTGTGTCTGTGTGTATGTGTTGTGTGTATGAGTTGGCCCTTTTATGTTTTCCTTCAAAGTGTGTGTGTGTGTGTATGAGAGTTAGCCCATTTTTATGCTTCCTTCAAAGTTGTGTGTGTGTGTGTTTTTCATTTATGTAGAGTGTGTGGTTTTTTTCATTTATGTAGAGTTTGTGTGTTTTTCATTTACGTAGAGTGTGTGTGTTTTTCATTATTAGAGTGTGTGTGTTTTTAATTTATGTAGAGTGTGTGTGTTTTTTCATTTATGAAGAATGTGTGTGTGTGTTTTCATTTATGTAGAGTGTTTGAGTATTTATTTATGTAGTGTGTGTGTGTGTGTGTGTGTGGTGTGTGTGTGTGTGTGTGGTGTGTGTATGTGTGTGTTTTCATTTTTGTATTAGTAGTGTTTGTGTTTTTGTTTATGTATAGTGAGTGTGTGAGTATTTATTTATGTGATTGAGTGTGTGAGTATTTATTTATGTAGAGAGTGTGTGTTTGTGTTTTCATTTATTAGTGTGTGTGTGTGCATCTATTTTCTCCTAATCATTGATTATGACTCGCTTTAATTTCCCACCTACTCGTTTGTGTAGAACTTGTTATTTTCAGCTTTCATTTCCTGCCTACTCATTTGAGTAGGACTTGCAATTTTCAGCTTTCATTTCCCGCCTACTCGTTTGAGTAGGACTTGTAATTTCAATTATGCAATTTTCCTTTTTTTTAACTTAGCTTTTTTTTCTTTATTATGCTTTGTTTGAGTGCGTGTGTTCTAATTTTTTAGTAGCTTTTCTATTTCTAATATTAGGTGATCTTATTTTTTTCTTATTTTTTTGTAACCCTTCAGCGCATAGTTTAGAAACTCACGCCTAACAAAACTCATAAGCCATCCTCATTCCGATGAGTGGCTAATCGCTTTAGCCCTTAGTATCGAAGAGCATTGGGATATAAAATGTTTTTTAATAACTAAAGGTCTTGTTTTTCTATTAAATTAAAAATTAAGGTTTACCTTAGGTAACGACATGTAGAACCACATATCGATGAGTGAGCTCTATTTTCGTCATCCATACGCTAGCTAGCTGAGAGGCCGTGCGTATGGACTGATCACCCCTCGATAAAGAGAGATTTGCACTAACCCTCGAGAGAGGAGGCGCGTAATTCTACCAGATTGGGTTCCCCCCCCCCAATAGAGGGTTCTTAGCATAATGCAGACATTAAGAGGAATCCTTCGTCGGACAAGAGCCCGGTCGAATAGTCTTAATGTTCAGTGATCGATATTCCTAGAGATAGGTGAGCCCATTCTTTTGAACCTCCACGGCCAAGTTTCCGCTTTAATTAAATTGAAACCTAAGATCTACTATTATTCAAATCTATTTTATTCCTAACGTAATTTGATACCGAGTATTATTTCTTCATCGACCTTGTACTTCATCTATTTCCATCTTTTTCTTAGTTAAATCAACAACTAAAATATTTCGATAAAATAATAGTTCTTTCAGAGCAGTAGGGATAATCAACTCGTTCCGGGAAATTTACGATCTCGATATTCCCCCGAATATCTTATATTACTTGCGATAGGTGCACTTGCATATAATTTGCCACGCAAAATCCGGACCCGCCGTGCTCCCTATATAAAATTAGAGCCGGCTTCACGTATCAGATGGCATTGAGTGACTTAACCATCACTCGACGCTTAGTGATATTCTGAAATTTTTATGTCCAAAAGATGATGACCATTGCTGACAGCATCAAAAGTCAACAAGTCAAAGTTTCTTATACCATTGTAGGAAAGCTACAGCAGCACCAAATGACCACTGCTGACGTCACCAGATATCAACAAATTCATGTCATTGCTGGAATGCTGCAGTAGCGACGAAAGCTACCTTTTGTCCTTTTTGAGGGAGGCGGCGCTCACCATCCTTCGGTGGGCCCACACTCAAATTGTGCCATGGATTCAAATCAACAGATATAAAAAGGAGAAAGAAAAATGCATTAGGGTTACAGAGAACAAACGCAGAACATAAAAAGAAAACCAGAGGCGCCTGGACTTCATATTCTCCAATAAGCTTGAAAGGAAAAGTCCAGCAGAGTTAGCCAGAAGGCAGAGAAGGAAATTGAATCTCTTTAAGTTCAGCAAGATATTCTCTCCAAAACAAGGTACCGATTCATCTATTTATCAAGAGATAGCTGTGTGAATGGCCATCAACCTTCAACAGCAAATTGCTGCTCACTTGTGCAGCAAAGAAAAAGTTGTTATAAAATAAGACTCATTCCTTCTACAGCAAGTGACTGGACTGATATCTGCTCAGTCCAACTAAGTAGACTCAGAGATTTATCTCTGAGTCAGTGTTCATTTTATTTATCTTGTATAAAATCCTGTAGGATTCAGTTTATCTGAATCTGAGCTGTAGGTCATTCTTGGACTAGTTTTAGGTGACTAATTAGTCACTGAGGTAGGTGCCCCTGTTGGGGTAGTGAGGTAGTATCCAAGTGTGGATCTGAGAGTAGGGTTGTCCTCCCTGCCTGAGTAGTAGGCCTTAGTGATAAGGCTGAGTAGGTGACTGGTGAGTCACTGAGCTATAAGTTATAAGTGTGTCACCAGTGTAGGCCTTGAAGGAGGCTGAGTTGTAGGTACCAGAAGTGTACTGAGTTATAGGAGTGCTGCAACCCTCTGAGAGTAGTGCTTTGTGCCTGAAGTTGTAGGGTTGAAGAGCCTAAGCTGTAGTCCTTAGAAATAAGGCTGAGGTAGGTGGTCAGTGGACCAATGAGTTGTAGGAGTTCTATAGGGCTCTGAGGTAGGAACCCTTGTGTTCTGAGTTTGGATTTTGAAAAGAATATGTATATGGTTGAGGGACTGAGGTGTAAGCTCTGAGGAGCATATTGGTGGAGTATGTGCCTAGTCCAACAAATCAGTTGGATATGTTGGAAGGAAAGTCGATGTACCAAATTGGGGAACCACTATAAATAACTGTGTGCTTGCTGTGGTGTTTGTTTTATTTCATATTGCAGGATCTAAGGACAAGCTCTAGATATACTTAAGAGAAAACAGTATAAAGACTAATAAATTTCAAATACCTATTCACCCCCCTCTAGGTGATTAGCTAACCTTTAAGTAAACAACTTTCAAGTGGTATCAGAGGGAGGTTGCTCAAAAAGGATCTAATAATCTGAGTATAACTCCAAAGTTAGCTATAAGATATAAGAATGGGGTCTGGTGTAAATTACAAGGAACTGGGGGCCATGAAATTACCAATCTATAGAAAGGAGGGCTCTGGCCTCTGGAAGGACAGGGTCAGACTATTCATGGAAGCTGTTGAACCTAGGATAAATATTATAGTTAAAGAGGGACCCTTCATCCCTATGAAGACCTCAGTTCTGGATGCCAATATCCAGACACCTAAATCTTATGAAGAATGAACAAAAATGAGATCCTTCTTGCCTCCATGAACAAAGAGCTCAATACATTATTGTCAGTGCAGTAGATGATTCAATTTTCTAGAATCTTGTGCACTGAAAGACCTCTAAGTTGATGTGAGACACCCTAGTTGTGTTCATGGAGGGTTCAGAAGATGTGAGGATGACAAAGAAATCCATGCTCAACCAGGAGTATAAGGCCTTCAGACAAGGAAAGTCTGAGGGCATTGCTGAGAGCTTTGAAATATTTTTCAGAATTGTACATGAATTGAGAACATATGGAAGGGTCTTCGACACATATGAGCTGAATGACAAATTTCTCAGCTCCCTCACAAAGTATTGGGACACAAAGATTTGTGCCATCAGGGAGATGGGCAAGTCATCTTATACTCCACCTCCAACCCTATTTGGAAAGCTACTGTCTTATGAGATGCAGCTTGCTGCAAGGAAGGAAGAAGAAGAGAAGAGAAGAGAAGTAAGTCACAAGACAAGGGGAAATCTGTGGCCTTCAGAGTTGATGCTTCAACTAGGAGCAGAAGGAAGATCTCTCCAGACAGAAGAACTACTGAGTCAGAATCTGAGAGCTTAAGGACCAGCTCCTCTCAAACCATATATCTGATGAGGACCTTGCTGCCTTCTCCAGGTAGTTTCAGAAATTCATGAAGAAGGGGCATTGGAAGAACGAAAAGCCATCCTCTTCCTCACAACACAGAAGGAAATCCTCTAAGGAGGACATGTTTGCTCCTAACTCTAGCAAACATACTTCCTCTAATGTTATTTATTTCTGCTATAGTAAATGTGGGCATGTAGTTGTTGACTGCCCAGTGAAGAGGAAAGAAGGAGTGAAGAAGCACCACAATGGAAAGAATAAAGAGAAGTCCCTTGTGGCCAAGAAGGAAAAGACTTGGTCTAACTCTTCCTTTAGGTCAGTCAGTGAAGAAGATGAAGCCTACATTGGGCTAATGGCTGTTGCTGAAGGATAAACTGAAGAATACCCTGCTGCTATGATATGGATTACGACCCCTCTGTCACATTCAGATAGTGACTCAGAGGTGGATGAAGATGAAGAAGAAGATGCTCAATGCCATGGATTGATGACAATGACAGATGAAGAGAGTGTCCAGGCTCAGCCTGGACAAGCTCAGGTAAATGTTAGATCTTAACCTTCTATTTCAAGTCATGAGGCTAGCTCAAAATATGAAGCTCAATCATCAAGAGATGAAGGGGATTCAGACTCTGAGGATGATGTCAACTCCTTAATTGCGAAGTATGGAGAACTTCTTGAAGCATTCAAGAGGTGCAAGCTACTTGCCAAGAGACAGGCAAAAAAGCTTCTCAGTCTTAAAAGCAAGTGTGTAGACCAAGAAAAAGCCCTTAATAACATGGCTGCACAAACAGCCCAGCTCAAGGAGATCATTGACTGAGAGTCTATGGTAAGATTCTCAAATGAAAAACTTATCCAAAAACTTGTAAATGATCTCCTAAATGATAAATTACTGGTGACCAAGTTTTTTAAGCCAAACACTGTGCTTCCCATAATTGACACCCACCTTACCCAAGTGGGTAAGAAAGGGTTAGGACTTAAGGGACCTACTAGACCTCCCAATCCAAAAGGAAAGGAAAGGGAAAGGCATAAGTAGTGCCTCTAGCCTCATTGCCTCAAATTCCCTTTCAGAAAGTCTTGTTGCCTTCTAACAAGTATGACCATGAAAGCTGTCATGGTCACTGGGAGAATGGCAGATCCACTAGTATAGACCAATATGGCCCTAGCCAAGGTGAAAAATACAGCCATGTGAGAGCCTTTAAGACTGCCCATGAGGAAATTCAAATGGACATTCCTGCCCCATTTGTTTTTGGTGCCCCAGCACCAAAACTCAAGGATATTGCTGCTATAGGAAATCTGAGTCAACCAACAAAAGTAATGACACAAGGTGAGTCTTCTGCCATGGCTGGATGGCAGTT
This sequence comes from Platanthera guangdongensis, assembly GCA_039583875.1. Lineage (NCBI taxonomy): Eukaryota > Viridiplantae > Streptophyta > Magnoliopsida > Asparagales > Orchidaceae > Platanthera > Platanthera guangdongensis. The sequence continues at coordinate 173,416,766 of CM077150.1, read as the reverse complement.
TCTAATGCTATCAGATGCATGTTAGATGAAAAGAGACATGCAGCTGGTGGATCTCAAAAAAGTCCAAAACAGCCAGCTGAAAGACTCTCCTTCAGTCGAACGACTGCTGGAAGAAAATAGAAATGTACAGCAATATAACTTCCCATTGTTCATGGATCAGTCAAGACAAGTGCTGGTCCTAAACAGAAAAGGAGATATAATATCTATGAGTGCTGGTACTGTGGCAAAATCGGCCACTATACTGTAGATTGCTGGCACAATTCTTCTATGTCAAGAGATTGCCAGCCTGTAAGAAATACTATAAGAAGGCATGGTTATGTTCAGGTTAATGTGAACCTATGACCCAATAGAAATTGGGGTCCTAAGGTGTCATGATTTGTGTTCTTTTCAGGTTAGTTCAGGTACCAATTCCCCTAAATGGTACTTGGACAGTGGATGTTCCAGGCACATGACTAGAACAAACGAGCTGTGGAAGGAGTTCACTCCAGTAAAGAATGGACCTAAGGTAATCTTTGGAGGCTCTAATAAGGGAATAACCAGAGTTTGTGGTAATATCTCAAATGGCATAATCACCTCCACAAAGGTGGCTTATGTGGAGGGTTGCAACACAACCTCATAAGAATAAGCCAACTACGTGACCTTGGTTATGACATCTCCTTCCACAATGATAAGTGCCACATCAAGAAGTTAATTGACCAATATGTCATCTTAACTGGCACTAGGAGTGAGAATGTTTATTATTTAAACATTTCGTGCTTAGATAATAATTCCCCTATATGCCTAGTTGCAAATGACAATGTCTCATATTGTGTTCAATGGCACAAGAGACTGGTTCATTTGAACTTAAGACCATTGGTCAGCTCTTTAGTGATGAGCTAGTTAGAAATGGTCACAAAATAAAATACTCCAAGGAGGGTATCTGTGCTACTTGTCAAAAGGGTAAGCAAAATAAGACCTCCTTCAAGAGTATTGGGACCAAGGACTCAAAAAGATGCTTGTATCTCCTACATATGGACTTGATTGGTCCTACGCATGTTCAGAGTCTGGGTAGGAAGGTCTACACCCTTGTGATGGTTGATGACTATTCTATATTTGCTTGGGTGTTATTTCTTACAAGAAAGGATGAAACCCTTGATGTCCTCATGAATTTTGTCAGGCAGATTCAGAATGAACTGACATCTCTGTGGTCAAAATGACAAGTGACCATGGAACTGAATTTTAGTCTGCTACCATGACTTCTTTCTATGAAGAGCATGGGATTCGTCAGGAATTCTCCACTCCAAGAACACCCCAGCAAAATGAGTTAGCTGAGAGGAAAAACAGGACTCTCATAGAAGCAGGGAGAACATTATTGAGTGACACTTCACTCCCTGAATATTTCTGGTCTGTGGTAGTTAACACTGCATGTCATGTTCTTAAAAGGGCTTCTATCACCAAAGGCCACAAGAAGACTCCCTATGAAATTTTGAAGGCCAAAAAACCAAACATATGCTTTTTCAGGATCTTTGGTTGCAAGTGTTTCATCTTGAACAATGGTAAATCAAAAGTGACTAAGTTTGCTGTCAAATCCCATGATAGGATCTTTGTTGGGTACAATAATAATAGTAGGGAATATAGAGTCTATAACTTGACTAATCATATTGTAGAAGAGTCTGTCCATGTAGTGTTTGATGAGTCAAGCATGATCAAAAGTGAACTATCAAGCTCCTTGCCTAGTTCTGCAGGTACAGAAATCATGATGGAAAAACTCTCCATCAAAGATAAAGACCCAGCTATGCAAGATGAAAGTGGATAGGGATGTTGTATATAGGAAGCATAGGATTGTCTACCTGGAGATGAAGACCAACCAGTTCAAGAAAATGGTGCTCAGCTAGAAGCAGTCATGCTGCCCCCTGCAGTCAAATATCTGAGAGATCATCCTACATATCAGATAATTGGTGAGGCCAGTGTAACACCCCAAATCCCAGGATTGGGTTCCAGTTTTGTGACACGGCCTGGGACACGGGTATGTCCCAGGGTGTGTCCTGCTCTATATGGATGAGCAGTCTATCGAGTGCTTGATGAACTGCACTCGATGAGGTCTCGAGAGGCAATACGCCCTGTGAAACGGGCGTGTCAGGGGTCGTGTCCTCCTCTGGTCGACGAACTTCATTCAACGAAGAACATTCTGGGGGCGTGTCTGCTGCCGTGTAACGGCACATGGCCTGTGACACAGGCGTGTCACACGCTGTATTCTTTTCTGTAGTTGGCCAGGGCAATGAGGCCTGGTGAACACAGTCAGGACAAGGGTGTGTCTCTAGGCACACGGCCTATGACACGGGCGTGTCACATGGCCGTGTCTTCCTCGGGTTGAGATGGTTGTGTACCACCCCAGGTACACGAGCTAAGACACGGGTGTGTCTGAAGCCGTGTCAAGGCACACGGCTTGTGACACGGGCGTGTCAAATGGCCATTTACTCTTCTGGATAAGTCGGTTGTGTGCCACTTAAGGTACACGGCTGGTGACACGGGCGTGTCATAGGCCGTGTCAGGAAAAAACTAGCCTTTGTGGCAAAATCATCGTCGTCCATTTTTGTCAGCCAGGATCTGATGGCTTAGAAATAGAAGGTGATGAGGGAGTGGTGGAAAGCTCTCTTATCAAGTTCCTGGGTTCGATACCCAGAGGCAACAACCTACCGTGCTAATAAATAGGCCGGAGAGGGGTTGGGGTGAATGGCCCGCAGGCTTGAATGTGAAAGGCTGACTACTAGTGGTGGGCCCGGGTCTGGACCCTGCTAGGCCGGCGGTGCCAGCTGGTTCCCATGGGATGGGCCTGGACCATTATATCCTCCATGCTGCTTTTTTGCCAAGGATGAAAAGTGAATTCTCATTCTTCCATAGCCATTCTCTTTCTAAGGAACCTAGAGAGAGGAAGAAGGAGGAGGAGGAAGGGCGCCGACCACTGGCAGAGCTGCAGAGTTTCGATTCAAGATCCAATGCTAGCATTGGGGAGGCGAGGCCGCTGCGGTGCTTTCCAGCCGACTAGAAGTCCATGGCTCCGAAGCAATCTTCAAGGCTAATGTTCTTCCTTCTTAGCCATATTAAGGCTTCCTTTTTGTCATATGCATGGGATTCTCCCACCAGAGGGTGGATTGTGAATGGATTCCCTTGGGTTGATTCTTGGAATCCCCAATAGTTTGGCATATAGATCCGGAAATGGAGTACGGAATATGCATGATGTGTGAAGCCCATCTAGACAGGTTGGTCTGGATTGGTGATATTGTATATATACACCGGAGAAGACTCTGCGATGAAACGTGTAGTTTGTGATGCTCGATGTGTTGGACCTGTGAAGGGCAGTAGCAGGAAGTACTGCTGTGGAATTCTAGGAAAAGACCCTCTGATGCTTGTACTGCTTATGACGCTTGATGGGTTGTGCCTGTGAAGGGTAGTAGAAGAAAGTACTGGCTTGGCTGTCCAGGAAAATACCCTAAAGTATATGTTATGAATGTACATTTAAGTCTAGGGATGGAAAATTAGTTCTATCGCTAAAGCGAGGCGTGGCTCCTAGCTAACCGATGAATGTGAGCTTGATGAGCTCTTCAAAAGTAAATAGGTAAGGTGAAACCAACCCGCTCCTTTTACTTAGCCTCGGGTATGCTGTACTCGGTGATGGCAAGACGATTTGAGTAACGGGGGGTCGTTGATCCGACATGTGTTATGTCCGTCCGACTTGAAGACCTGAAAGTGCGGTCTGTTGGGGTGCATAGTGAGAGTCTTAGGCCTGCGCGCCACGACACCATCGGGGGGCTACAGACTAATCCTGAGTCATTTAGACTAAAGTCTCCAGCTGCACGCCATGGAGCAAAATGCTCAAGTTTGTTATTGGGCTTTGGGCCTTGAACGACGGTGGGCAACTGGTTTATCTGGTACACCAAGAATGTGCCATGAGTGCACAGATCATCGGGCCGTGCGGCTGACGATTGTGATGGAATGTTTGTGCGTGAGAGCACAATATATGATATCCATATATCTGCTATGAATTGCTATGCCTGCAGGGAAGGAATACCACTACCCTATTTAAGGGGTAGGGTCGATATAAATTGGTCAACTGAATGCTGACCGTTGCCTTGTTTTCCACCGTTGGGTGGGTTGTCCTTATACAGGTGCTGGAGAACCGAGCAGGACATTTAAAGGCTGAAGTTCATGCTGCTCCTGCTAGCCCTTGAAGCCTAAAAGAAAAATATTATGCTTTGTTCATGTGTGGCCGGCCTGCGCGCCGATGTTGGAAGCCACTTTTGTAAAGAGCAACTGTAAGGCCCTAAGGCCAAAGGACATTGTATTTGTACATTCCTATATAAATGTGGGTGTTTATATTAGTGCACATTCATGGTTGGAGTTCAATTTTATGTTAAAAACTTCTGCTAGAATGCTATGTGTTAGGATGCACAACTCTGATATCAACCCGTGACTTCCCCGCCTATTTTGTAGCATATGGTGTGGGGCCCCGGCCGTTCCTTCGATTATATGATATATGAATGGATGGAGTCATTACATTTTTGGTATCAGCTATCTCGGTCTTTCCCTTTCAAATTCGTGGTCGCATTCTTTTGTGTGGTGGCGAGCACGTGTACGTGCAAACCGAATTAACACTAATGAACTCTTGAATGTCCACGTCGGAATACAAATACACATGTTTGAGGAACCTGCACATTCCTATCTTGTTGTTATTTCTTGTACGAGGTCGCTAATGTGTGTGTATTGTTCACCTATAGGTGACGCGAAGTGGTGCTGGGCAGTCGGAGCTGTAGCGTTCAGATGAGAGTACGGCACCAGCTGAGGTGCCTATACCTCCGCCTTCTGCGGAAACTATTCGATTAGTTGCTGAGGCCCTATTTGCGATAATTCAAGACAGCCTACTAGGCAGGCCCAAGCGCAGGTGCAGCCGACCGAGGCCAGAATAGGTTGCGGCGAGGCCAGAACCTATTGCAGCTTTGGATCCTCGAGCAGCTGAGAGACAGTTGAAGTAGTTTATGAGTTTCAATCTACTGACGTTTACAGGTATAGGATACCCTACACATGCGGAGGACTGGTTGTCGCGCATCAAGCATATCTTGACGGCGATCAGGACGGAGGAAGATCAGAAGGTCATCTTGGCCACCTTCTTACTAGCTGGAGAGGCTCTTCTATGGTGGGACAAGATGGAGTTAAACCACTTAGCGGGCAGACAGTTAACACAAGTATCGATTGAGGAATTCTCGCGGCTCTTCCCAGCAAAGCACCTACCAGCGGCACAGCGCATTGCCATGGAAAATAAGATCCAAAGTCTAACGCAAGGAGAAGGTAGTGTGGAGACGTACCTGCATGAGTTCACATAGTTGGGACGGTATGTGGGCTCCATCTTCGCCGACGAGCAGCGGAAAACCAATAAGTTCTATGAAGGATTGCAGGATGAGTTGCGATTCCTGCTTTCCAGTTCCGTGAACCAAGGATTCCAGGCGTTGGTTGACACTGCGTGCGCGCTGGAGAAAGACATGAAGAGGGTGCAAGGAAAGCCGGCCTTGGCTGTGACGCAGCCAGAGTTCAAGGTACCCCGACATGGGAAATCATATTATAAAAATAGATGGGGAAAGAGGTCCAAGTCGTCTGGACAAGCTCATTCTACAGTTGCATCGGGTGCAACGTCGGCGGCCACTACGAGGCCGGAGACTCGTACTTGCTTTACTTGCGGAAGAGTGGGGCATATAACCCGTAACTATCGGGTTGGTCTGCCAAAGGAAGAAAAGAAGGCAGGAGCATCTTATGCTGAGAAGGGAAAGGAAGGGTGGAGTCCTCTGCATCCCAGGCGCAGCCCCGAGTCTACAACCTTGGCATGAAGGAGGCCATCAAGCAGAGTGACGTCGTCACAGGTACGAGTTAAGTTATTGATTGTTTTTCTTATTACATATTTTGTATGTGGCTTGTGTGTGATGTGTGCGCCACAGGCTTTGTTATGATTCGGAACACACTGGTGAGAGAACTGTTTGATACGGGTGCTTCGCATTAATTTCTGTCTAAAGACTTCGTAGCTCGACTTGGAGTACCTAGTCGTGTGAAGACAGATAGCGTGAGGGTGGTATTACCGAATGGTTGTTTGATGCTAGCAGATAGGGCTTGCGATATGGCGGTTCAAATCGGAAGTCGGGAGTTCTTTTTAACTACATCGTACTACCGATATCAGAATTCGATGTGATATTTGGTATAGACTAGCTCGCGGAGCAGCATGCTTGTATTGATTGCCAGTCAAAAGAGATCACTTTGGGCCAGAATACCGAGCGGGAGACTAAGTTCACGGGGATGCGAGGAGTGAGAGGGACCTTGATATCTGCACTCCAAGTCATCGAGGCTGTGCGGAGTGGCGCAGAGTTATACTTCATGCTGATTCAGGCTGTTGAGACAAAGGCCAATGTATGTGATGTTTCAGTTGTACCAGAGTTTGCGGATGTGTTTCCCAAGGATCTTTCTGGGCTACCACCCCAGTGGGAGATCGACTTCATGATTGAATTGGTGCCAGGTGCAAAACCTGTGGCCCGCTCGCCATATCTCGTCGCGCCAAAGGAAATGGCTGAGTTTAAAATCCAATTGCAAGAGTTGTTGGAGCAAGGATATATACGCCCAAGTATGTCACCTTGGGGCACACCTGTGTTATTTGTGAAAAAGAAGGACGGTGGTTTACGGTTATGTATTGACTACCGCGAATTGAATAAGTTGATGGAGAAGAACAAGTACTCAATTCCACGGATAGAAGAATTGTTCGATCAGCTGGTGGGATCCACCATCTACACTAAATTGGATTTGAAGTCTGGGTATTACCAGTTGAGGACACGGGAAGGTGACATTCCGAAGACCGCGTTTGGAGCACGCTACGGTCATTATGAGTTCACGGTAATGTTATTTGGGCTATGCAATGCGCCATTGGTATTCATGGATCTGATGCGCAGAACCTTCCGATAGTACTTGGATATGTTCGTTATTGTGTTCATTGATGATATCTTGGTGTACTGTAAATCTGAAGCTGATCATGCAAACCACTTGCGGTTGGTGTTGCACACCTTGCGAAGGAATAAGCTCTCTGCCAAGTTCTCGAAGTGCGAGTTTTGGCTGTCATTGGTGGCCTTTCTTGGCCATGTGGTCAGTGGAGAGGGCATAGCAGTAGATCCGGCAAAGATAAAAGCCATACAGGAATGGCCAGTGTTGTCTTCGGTGGCCGAAGTCAGGAGTTTCCTTGGACTGGCAGGCTACTACAAACGTTTTGTTGAGAACTTCTCGCGGATCGCTTTGCCTCTGACCACCTTGACGAGAAAGAATCAAAAGTTCATCTGGAAGCTGGAGTGCGCGCGAGCTTTTGAAGAGCTAAAGAGTCGGTTGACCACGACGCCTGTGTTGACGTTGTCATGTGGTACCGATGGATATGAGATTTATAGTAATGCTTCAGGGAGCGGCTTAGGCTGCGTTCTTCTGCAATTTGGAAAAGTGATTGCTTATGGCTCACTCTAGCTGAAAGTGCATGAACGAAATTATCCCGTCCATGACATGGAATTGGCGGCGGTGACCTTTGCACTAAAGTTATGGCGGCATTATCTGTATGGCATGAAAGTGGATATCTATACGGACCACAAGAGCCTAAAGTACTTGTTGGAGTAGAAGGACCTGAATATGCGACAACGAAGGTGGCTAGAGTTCCTTGGGGACTACACCTTTGTGATTCATTATACTCCCGGGAAGGGAAATGTGGTCGCTGATGCCTCGAGTTGGAGGGCTCCGGCAAGAGCAAATTGGTTGCAGATGCACGATGAATGTCTAATCCAGGAGTTGGAAGCATTAGAGATTTCTTGTGTAGACAAGAATTCCACAGCTAATGCATGTCTGAACTGGACGGAGGTGCAATATGACCTTGCGGACAGGATTCGACGAGAAACGGAGCTGGATGAAAGTCTCCAACGCTATGCAAAGGACAAGCCAGAGGGAAAATTCTCCTAGGATGACAGCCTTTTGTGAAAAGAGGGTCGGTTGTGCATCTCGAGTATGGGTAAATTGCGAGAAGAGTTGATGTACGAAGCTCACTTTACCAAGTACTCAATTCACCCGAGGAGTGCAAAGATGTTCAGAGACATGAAGAAACTGTTCTTGTGGCCATGACCCAAGAAGGATATAGCGCATTATGTGGCTAAATGCCAAACTTGTGCTTTGGTGAAGGCGGAATGCCAGAAACCTGGCAGTTTCTTGAAGTCATTGTTGATTCCAGAATGGAAGTTCGATGATATTTCAATGGATTTCCTGTACGGATCGCCGAGATCTCAACGCGGGAATGATTCAATTTGGGTGATTGTAGACCGGTTGACGAAAGTGGCATACTCCTTCCGAACAAACGGGACGATTCAGTGGAAAGTTTTGCAAAGCTCTATGTGGAGCGGATCGTACGACTATATGGTCTTCGTCGTTGCATCGCGAGCGATCATGATGGGCGCTTTACTTCAAATGATTGGAGGATAATCCATCAACTGTTGGGCATGAAATTGACATTTAGTACGGCTTTTCATTCCCAAACGGATGGCTAGACTTAGAGGACCAACAAAATAATGGAGGATATACTCCGAATGTGTGTCCTAGACTTTGGTAAGAAATGAGAAGATCATCTCTATCTGGTGGAGTTTGCCTACAACAATAGCTACCAAGCGAGCATTAGTATGGCACCGGTTGAAGCTTTGTATGGTCGGAAATGCCGTACACCATTAGCTTGGGTAGAAGCAGGCGAATCCTAACTTTATAACCGTCAAGAAGTAGATGAAGCTAACTCGACGATACACACTATTCGGGAGCGGCTACTGATAGCCCAGGATCGATAAGAAAAATATTACAACGCCAAACACCGGAATGTGGAGTTTGTGGTGGGCGATTGGGTATATTTGAAGATCAAACCCTTCAAAGGCGTGTCTAGGATTCAGTGACTGAAAAAGTTGAGTCCGAGTTATCTTGGTCCATTTGAAGTGGTGGAGCGAATTGGAGAAGCTGCATATCGGCTAGCTCTTTCGGCAGACATGGGTGGATTACATGATGTTTTTCACATCTCGGTGCATCGGAAGGACGTCAAAGATCCATCTCAAGTGATCGAGAATGATCGTGTGCCAGTGGAGTATGGGCTAACGACGAAGGTTAGGCCCATTCATATCGAGGATCGCGCCGATAAACAGTTGTGAAACAAGACAATCAGGATGGTCAAAGTTCGGTGGGACAATTGTGGCCGTGAGGAGCTATTATGGGAGCGAGAGCAGACCATGCGAGCTGAATTTCCCGAGATATTTGTCTAAACTTTTATGTATTGCATGTCAAGGTGTATTAAACTATGGTGAAATTATAACATCTTGATTTTGAGTTCCTTACTCTGTGCAAATTTCGAGACGAAATTTATTTAAGGAGAGGAGGGTTGTAACATCCTAAATCCCAGGATTGGGTTTTAGTTGGGTGACACGGCCTGTGATACGGGCGTATACAAGGGCGTGTCCTGCTCTGTATGGATGAGCAGTCTTTCGAGTGCTCGATGAACTGCACTCGACAAGTTCTCGAGAGGGACATGCCCTATGATACGGGCGTGTCAGGGGGTGTGTCCTCCTATGGTCGACGAACTTCGTTCAAAGAAGAGCACGCAGGGGGCGTATCTGCTGTCGTGTAAGGGCACATGGCCTGTGATACGGGCGTGTCACATGCCGTGTCCTTTTCTGGAGTTGGTTAGGGAAATGAGGCCTGGTTAACACAGACAAGACACGGGTGTGTCTCTGGGCACATGGCCTGTGACACAGGCATGCACATGGCTATGTCTTCCTCGGGTTGAGATGGTTGTGTACCACCCCGGGTACACGGGCTAAGACACGGGCGTGTCTGAAGCCGTGTCAAGGCACACGGCCTGTGACACGGGCGTGTCAAATGGTCGTGTACTCTTCTGGATAAGTCGGTTGTGTGCCGCTTAAGGTATACGTCCTGTGACACGGGCGTGTCATAGGCCGTGTCAGGAAAAAACTAACCTTTTGTGGCAAAATTGTGGCCGTCCATTTTCTTCAACCAGGATCTAATGGCTTAGACTCCTCCCTACTGCTTTATGTCCAAGGATGAGAAGAGAATTCTCATTCTTCACTTAGCCATTCTATTTCTAAGGAACCTAGAGAGAGTAAGGAGGCGGAGGAGGAAGGGAGCCGGCCACTGGTGGAGCTACGGAGTTCCGATTCAAGATCCAAGGCTAGTGTTGTGGAGGCAAGGCCGCTGCGGTGCATTCCAGCCGGCTAGAGGTCCATGGCTCTGAAGCGATCTTCAAGGATAATGATCTTCCTTCTTAGCCATGTGAAGGCTTCCTTTTTGGCATATGCATGGGATTCCACAACCAGAGGGTGGATTGTGAAGGATTCCCTTGGGTTGATTCTTGGAATCCCCAATAGTTTGGCATATAGATCCGAAAATGGAGTATAGAATAGACATGATGCGTGAAGCCCATCTGGACAGGTTGGTCTGGATTGGTGATGTTGCATATATACACCAGAGAAGACTCCACGATGAAATGTGCAGTTTATGATGCTCGATGGGTTAGACATGTGAAGGGCAGTAGCAGGAAGTACTGGTGTGGATGACCAGGAAAAGACCCTCTAATGCTTGTAGTTCTTATGACGCTTGATGGGTTATGCCTGTGAAGGGTAGTATCAGGAAGTACTTGCATGATAGTCCAGAAAAATACCCTCAAGTGTATGCTATGAATGTATGGTTAAGTTTAGGGATGAAAAATGAGTTCTGTCGCTAACGTAGGCGTGGCTCCTAGCTAACCGATGAATGCGAGCTTGATGAGCTCTTTAAAAGGTAACAGGTAAGGTGAAACCGACCCGCGCTTTTTTCTTATCCTAGGGTATGCTGTACTCCGTGATGTCAAGGCGATTTGAGCAACGGGGGGTAGTTGATCCGACCTGCGTTATGTCCGTCCGACTTGAAGACCTGAAAGTGCAGTCTGTTGGAGCGCATAGCGAGAGTCTTAGGCGTCCGCGCCACGACACCATGGGGGGCTACAGGCCATTCCCGGGTCATTAAGACTAAAGTATCTGGCTGCACGCCATGGAGAAAAATGCTCAAGTATGTCGTTGGGCTTCGGGCCTTGAACGGCGGTGGACAACTGGTTTATCCTGTACAACAAGAATGTGCCCTGAGTGCACGGATCATCGGGTCTTGTGGCTGACAGTTGTGGTGGAATGTTTGTTCGTGAGAGCACAATGTATGATATCCATATATCTGCTATGAATTGCTATGCCTATAGGGAAGGAATACCACTGCCCCGGGTTAGGGGTTGGGTCGTTATAAATTTGTCAGCTGATTGCTGACCGTTGCCTTGTTTGCTACTGTTGGGTAGGCTGTCCTTGTACAGGTGCTGGAGAACCGAGTTGGACATTTAAAGGCTGAAGTCCCTGCTGATGCTGCTGCTCTAGCCCTTGAAGGATAAAATGAAAATATTATGTTTTGTTTATGTGTGGCCGGCCTGCGCACCAATGTGGGAAGCCTCTTTTGTAAAGAGCAACTGTAAGGCCCTAATGTCAAATGACATTGTATTTGATACTTCCTATATAAATGTGGGTGTTTATATTAGTGGACATTCATGGTTGGAGTTCAGTGTTATGTTAAAAACTTTCGCTAGGATTCTATGTGTTAGGATGTGCAACTCTGATATCAACCCATGACTTCCCCGCCTGTTTTGTAGCATATGGTGTGGGGCCCCGGCCGGACCTTCGATTATATACTATACGAATGGATGGTGTCGTTACAGTCAGCCAAGGTGTATAGATCAGAAGCAAAAGTTTCAACACAACTCTATATTGTAGCTTCCTGTCACAAGAAGAGCCTAAGAAATTTGAAGAAGCAAATCAAGACCAATTCTGGATTGGTGCAATACAAGAAGAACTGAACCAGTTAAAAAGGTGCAAGGTGTAGAAGCTAGTTCCTAGACCAGATGGACATAATGTCATTGGAGTCAAATGGATTTTCAGAAATAAACTTGATGAAAATGGCATTATAATAAAGAATAAAGCTAGACTGGTATCCAAAGGTTATAGACGGGGAGAGGGGATAGATTATGATCAGACTTTTTCCCTAGATGCAAGGTTGGAAGTAATCAGACTGTTCCTTGCATTTGCAGCCTTCCAGGGATTCAAGGACTTCCAGATGGATGTAAAGTCTGCCTTCCTGAATGGAGACTTGAAGGAAGAGGTTTATGTAGAACAGCCTCCATGTTTTGTAGATTTCAACTCTCCTACTGTTGTATATAGACTTAGGAAAGCTCTTTATGGGCTCATGCATGCCCCTACAGCATGGTATGAGACATTTTCTACCTTCCTCATTGAAAATAAATTCACAAGGGGGAAGATAGATAAGACCCTATTCTTAGGGGAATCTAAGGGCAAGATCATCGTAGTCCATATTTATGTTGATGACATAATATTTGGCTATACTGATAACAACCTTTGCAGGAAGTTTGCAAAACTTATGCATGGGAAGTTTGAGATGAGTATTATAGGTGAACTGCAGTTTTTCTTGGGACTACAAGTAAGACAGACTGATGATGGTCTATCCATATCCCAGTCAAAGTTCACTAGGGAGATAATCAAGAAATATGTCACGGAGAATGCTTCCACCATAAGAACTCCAATGAGCTTAAGTATGCCTATAGGCAAAGTTGATCCAAGGAAACCTGTTGATCTAACTCTGTATAGAGGTATAGTTGGCTCCCTTCTTTACCTCGCTGCAAGTAGGCCTGACATTATGTGTGCAATATATGTCTGTGCTAGGTATCAAGCCTACCCTAAAGAGTCTCACTACACTATTGTGAAAAGATTCTTGAGATATCTTAAGGGCACCCCAAATCTTTGCCTATTATACCCCAGTAATGGGGAATTTTAACTAACAGGCTTTTCAGATGCAGATTTTGCAGGCTGCAAGGTTGACAGGAAGAGAACTTCTGTCTCCTATCAATTTCTAGGTGGAAGGCTTGTCTCTTGGAGCTGCAAGAAACAAACGAGTGTTGTAATCTCAATAGTAGAGTCAAAGTATATTTCAGCTGGAAGCTACTATGCTCAGTTGCTGTGGATCCAGCATCAACTTCAGGACTATAATATTCAGATAAGTAGAACTCCACTCTTTTGTGATTCTACTAGTGCAATTTCTATAGCTATGAATCCTCTCTCACATAGCAGGAATAAGCATATAGAAATTAGGTATCACTTCATTAGAGAACATGTGGAAAGGGAAGATATCAGCCTTGTGTTTGTCTCCACAGACAAGCAAGTGGCTGAAATCTTCATTAAGCCACTAGATAAATCCAAGTTCAACACCTTTAAATTTGGATTGTGTATGTTGAATCTTGTGTAGCTTCAATTCTCTCTTCTACCATATGCTACACTGTTCATTTTGTAGGTAGTACAAGTTCTTCATCCAGATACTAAAGAGAGTGTGCAACTATTGAGGGGGAGCTAGCCCAACAGCTGAACTGGATTGAGTCAAAGTGGAAGAACTACTCCAGACAGATAGGGGGAGAAAAACCTCACAGAATGCTCTCTATTGCAGAATTCAAAAAGGGGGAGGATTGTCAAGGGGTAAGAAGAATAGACAGGTGGAATAGTAAGGGTTGCAGCATGCCAGGGGAGTAAGTAGTTTTCCACAGACTGGAGAAATGTGGTAACTTTTCCACACTCTAATAATGTTAATTTTGTTTTTATGATGAACATGTTATGTTGTCAATGACCTATATTATTGATCAAGAAAAGTTTTGACTTCTTCAAATAGGGGGAGATTGTTGGGTCTATTGATCCAAATATCCCAGATTTGTAAGAAGTCAAACGGGTCAATGACATGCACACATAATATATTTAATGTGTGCTTGAGTTCATGCATGCAAGTAGTCCATGATTGGACAGGTCAACAAAAAGAATATACTGGACAATTCAAATTTTTTCAAGCTCAGTTCAAAGTGTGGTTCTCAGATTTCATCGAGCTCAACTCGCAGTTCGTCGAGCTCAGCTCACAGATGGTCGAGCTCAGCTCACCATTCCTTGAACTAACTCAGGATCTTAGGATTCAAATTTCGTCGAGCTCAGCTCACAGTTCGTCGAGCTCAGCTCATAGATCGTCGAGCTCAGCTCACCACTCATTAAGCTATATTCAGAAGCTTGAGGTTCAGAATTCGTCGAGCTCAGGCCATAAATCGTCGAATGTAGTTCAACATTCGTCGACCTAAAGTAAGATAAATTAACTAAGGCAAAACTGCTAAGACAACTCAGACAACTGAGAAGCATATCTCAGCATAACCGCTGAGACAAAACAAGGTGGATTTCTTTAGGTCTAGAAGGGTTGAGTGAAGCAGGTTGACTCATCACCTCTAATAAAGAAGAAAGCATGGGACTACTTAGAAAAAACTACTGAGATAGAATCCAGTCTCAGTTGAGAAGAAGAAGCGTTGAGACCGCTAAGAAGAAACTGTGGTGATAGAAGACAGTCTCAGCTGTGAAGAAAGAACCGCTGAGACAAAGACAGCAGAAATTCACCAAGTCCAGAAGCACTGAGAGTCAAGATAGATGGCGTTGAGTGACTTAACCATCAGTCAATGCTTAGTGATATTCTGGAAATTTTCTAAGTCCAGAAGGTGATGACCAATACAGACGTCATCAAAATTCAACAAGTCAAAGTTTCTCATACCATTGTAGGAAAGCTACAACAGCACCAAATGAACACTATTGAGGTCACCAGATATCAACAAATTCATGTCATTACGGGAATGCTGTAGTAGCGCCGAAAGCTACATTTTGTCCTTTTCTGAGGGAGGTGGTGCTCACTATACTTGGGTGGGACCACACTCAAATTATGTCGTTGATTCAAATCAACAGATAAAAAAGGAGAAAGAAAAAGACATTAGGGTTATGTAGAACAAATGCAGAATATAAAAAGAAAACCAGAGGCGGCTGGAATTCATATTTTCCAATAACTTAAAAGGAAAAGTCCAGCAGAGTTAGCCAGTAGGAAAAGAAAGAAAGCTGAAGCTCTTTACGTTCAGCAAGATAGTTCTCTCCAGAACAAAGCAGTTGATTCACCTATTTAGCAAGGAGATAGCTGTGTGAAGGGCCATCAGCCTTCAATAGCAAATTGCTGCTCACTTGTGCAGCAAAGAAAAAGTTGGCTATAGAAGAAGACTCATTCCTTCTACAAAAAGTGAGCTGGACTGATATCTGCTCAGTCCAATAAAGTATACTCAGAGATTTATCTCTGAGTCATTGTTTCATTTTATTTATCTTGAAAAAAATCTTGTAGGATTCAGTTTATCTGAATTTGAGCTGTAGGGCCTTCTTAGACTGATTTGTAGGTGACTAATTAGTCATTGAGGTAGGTGCCCTGTTGGGGTACTGAGGTAGGATCCAAGTGTGGATCTGAAAGTAAGGCTGTCCTCCCAACCTGAGTAGTAGACCTTAGGGACAAGGCTGAGGTAGGTGACTGGTGAGTCACTGAGCTGTAGGTGACAAGTGTGTCACTGAGTGTAGGCCTTAGAGGAGGCTGAGCTGTAGGTACCTGGAACTGTACTGAGTTGTAAGAGTATTGCAAAACTCTGAGAGTAGAGCTTTGTGCCTGAAGTTGTAGGGCGGAAGAGCCCGAGCTGTAGGCCTTAGAAATAAGGCTGAGGTAGGTGGTCAGTGGACCACTGAGCTGTAGGAGCTCTGCAAGGCTCTGAGGTAGGAACCCTTGTAGTTCTGAGTTTGGATTCTGAAAAGAATCTGTGTGTAAGGCTGAGGGCCTGAAGTATAAGCTCTAAGGATCATATTGGTGGAGTTTGTGCCTAGTCCAACAAATCAGTTAAATAACTGTGTGCTTGGCTGTGGTGTTTGTTTTCTTTCATATTGCAAGATCTAAGGACAAGCTATAGATAATTTAAGAAGAAAACAACATAAAGACTAATAAAATTTCAAATACATATTCACCCCCTCTAGGTTATTAGCTAACCTTTAAGTTAAACAACTTTCATTTCCATATCGGTAAGGTCGCGAGGCTCGCTACCATGCAGAAAAAGAAGTTGTCCAAACTATGTCAACATCGGGAGTTGTGACGACCTTGAGAACTCATAGTGTGTGGCTTGTATGATCATCATTTGCGTCAAACATATATATTATTACCTGTTCCACTAACATACAATCTTTATATTGAGTTATCTCCACCTCCATTTGAGTTGGGCTCCTGGAAGGTGTTGAGTTGTCTCCACCTCTTATTGAGCTAGGCTCTTAGGAGGTGTTGAGTTGTCTCCACCTCCTATTGAGCTAGGCTCCTGTGAGGTGTTGGGTTATCTCCACCTCCAATTGAGTTGGACTCCTGGGAGGTTTTAATTGTCTCCACGTTGAGTTGAGCTAGGCTCCTGGGAGTTATTGAGTTGTCTCCACCTCTAATTGAGCTAGGGTCCTAAGAGATGTTGAGTTATCTCCACCTCCAGTTGAGTTGGGGTCCTAGAATGTTTCGAGTTATCTCCACTTCTAGTTGAGCTCGGCTCTTAGGAGATGTTGGCGCCAATTTCTGTTGGCATTGTCTCAACAGTTCCTTCTCAACTATCTCAACAGTTTCTTCTTCACATGTGAGACTATCTCTTATCACAACGGTTTATTCTCAATAGTCTCAACGCTTCCTTCTTCACAGCTGAGACTATCTCCCGTCTCAGTGATTTCTTCTCAACTGTCTCAACGCTTTCAACTTAATTAGAAGCATTGAGTGAACCTGCATCATTCAATGCTTCTGGACTTAGAGAAATTCTGCTGGCTTTGTTGCAGCGGTTCTGTTGAGACATTCTTCTTAGCAGTCTCAGCTATTTCAATGCTTTTGCCTTAGTCAAATTATCTGACTTCCAGCATACTCTCTTTGTTCACTTATCCAATCAAGGACAGCCTGCATGTAGGAGCTTAAGCACACATCAAATAGACCTATGTGTGTATGTCATTGACCGGTTGGACTTCTTACAAAACTGGGACATTGGGATCAATAGATCCAACAATCTCCCCCTATTTGAATAAGTCAAAACTTTGCTTGATAAAAAATATAGGTCATTGACATACATAACATATTCAACATAAAAAATAAAACTTGCATAATATCATTAGAGTATGAAAATGTTACCACATTTCTCCAGCATGTGGAGAATTACTTACTCCCCTGGCATGCTACCAGATTCAAGCCACATTTCTCCTGGATGAGCCATCCTTACTATTGTAGTGATGAAGCAACTTAAGGACCACCTGGCTTTGAGTTTCTGGCATCTTGGCTTGGTCAAGTCTTGGTCAGGTCTTGATCAAGTCTATTCTTCTTTCCCCCTGACTACTCTCCCTATTTTTGACTTCTACAACATGGAGATTTTTGCGGAGTTTATCTCCCCCTATCTGTCTAGGGTTGATCCCATTACAACTATTGGGTTTGCTCCCCCTCAAGAGTTGCACACTAGCTTCATTATTTTGAGGAAGGACTTGTACTACCTGCAAAATAGAGAGCACTGCATATGGTAGAGGAGAGAATTGAAGCAACACAAGATTCAACATACCCAATTCAAATTTGAAGGTGTTGAATTTGTCTTCATCTAGTGGATTAGTGAAGATATCAGACACTTGCTTGTCTATGAAGACAAACTCAAGGCTGATGTCTTCCATTTCCACATGTTCTCTAATGAAATGATACCTAATTTCTATATGCTTAGTCCTACTATAGGAGACAGGATTCTTAGCTATATAAATTACACTAGTAGAATAACAAAAGAGTTGAGTTCTACTTATGTGAATGTTTTAGTTCTGAAGTTGATGCTTGATCCACAACAACTGAGCACAACAGCTCCCAGCTAAAACATACTCTGACTCAGCAGTTGAGATTTCAACACTTGTGTGCTTCTTACTGCACCAAGAGACAAGCCTTCCACCTAGAAATTGACAGGAGCCAAAAGTTTTCTTCCTGTACTCCTTTTAGCCATAAAAATCTGCATCTAAATAGCCTATTAGTTCAATCTCCCATTCCTAGGGTAACATAGGCCAAGATTTGGGGTGCCCTTAAGATATCTCAAGATTCTTTTCATGGCAGTGTAGTGAGACTCTTTAGGGCAGGCCTGATACCTAGCACAAACACATATTGCATGCATAATGTCAGGCCTACTTGCTGTGAGGTAGAGAAGGGAGCCAACTATACCCCTTTACAAAGTTGGATCAAAAGGTTTTCTAGGATCATCTTTGCCTATGGACAAACTTGAGCTCATGGGAGTTCTTATGGTTGAAGCATTCTCCATACCATATTTCTTGACTACCTCCATGGTGAACTATGACTGGGATATGGATAGAGCATCATCATTCTGTCTTACTTGGAGTCCCAAGAAGAACTTCAGTTCACCCATAGTACTCATCTCAAACTTCCCATGCATAAGGTTTGCGAACTTTCTGCAAAGGTTGTTATCAGTAGAGCCAAATATTATTTCATCAACATAAATCTAGATTATGATAATTTTTCCCTCAAATTCCCTTAGGAATAGGGTCTCGTCTATCTTCCCCCTTGAGAATTTGTTCTCAATGAGTAAGGTAGACAATGTATCAAACCATGCTCTAGGGTCTTTCTTTAGCCCATATAGAGCTTTCCTAAGTTTATACATAATAGTGAGAGAGTTAGAATGCACAAAAACTGGAGGCTGCTCTACATAGACCTCTTCTTTCAAGTCTCCATTCAGGAAAGCAGACTTCACATCTATATGGAATACTTTGAATCCCTGGATGGATACAAATGGAAGAAACAGTCTGATAGCTTCCAACCTTGCAACTAAAGCAAAAGTCTGATCATAATCAATTCGCTCTTCCTATCTGTACCGCGTGGCCACCTGTCTAGATTTATTCTTTATTATAATGTCATTTTCATCAACTTTATTTCTGAAAAATCTAGTTGACTCCAATGGCATTATGTACATTTGGTCCGGGAACCAGCTTCCAGACCATGTACCTTTTGAACTGGTTCAGTTCTTCTTGCATTACACCAATCTAGAATTGATCTTGATTTGCCTCTTCAAATTTCTTAGTCTCTTCTTGTGACAGGAAGATGGAATAAAGTGCATTGTTGAAACTCCTGCTTCTAGTCTACACACCTTGGCTGGCCTCACCTATTATCTGATCTAGAGGATGATCTCTCAGAGATCTGACTGTTGGGGGTAGCCTAACTGCTTCTTGCTGAGCACCATTTTCTTCAGCTGGTAGGACTTCATCTCCTGCTAGACTGTCTTGTGCTAATTCTAGACGACATCCCTCTCCACATTCTTCTTGCATAGCTGGGTCTTTACTTTTGATGGAGAGCTTTTCCATCATGATTTTTGTACCTGCAGAACTAGGCAAAGAGCTTGACAACTCACTATCAATCATGCTTGACTCATTAAATATTACATGGACAGATTCTTCTATATCTTGATTAGTCAAGTTATAGACTTTATATGTCTTACTATTATTGTTGTACCCAACAAAGATCCCCTCATGGGATTTGGCAGCAAACTTAGTCACTTTTGACTTACCATTGTTCAAGATGAAACACTTGCAACCAAAGATCTTGAAATAGGTTATGTTTGGTTTTCTGCCCTTCAACATCTCGTAGGGAGTCTTCTTGTGGCCTTTGGTGATAGAAGATCTATTGAAAACATGACATGCATTGTTAACTGCCTTAGCACAGAAATATTTAGGGAGAGAAGTGTCACCTAATAATGTTCTCCCAGCTTCTATGAGAGTCCTATTTTTTCTCTCAGCTAACCCATTTTGTTGGGGTGTTCTTGGAGAGGAGAATTCTTAATGAATTCCTTTCTCTTCACAGAATATAGTCATGGTTGTAGACTGAAATTCAGTTCCATGGTGACTTCTCATTTTGACCACAGAGCGTGCAAGTTCATTCTGAATCTGCCTGACAAAATTCATGAAGACATCAAGCGTTTCATCCTTTCTTCTAAGGAAGAACACCCAAGCAAACCTGGAATAATCATCAATCACCACAATGGTGTAGACATTACTACCTAGACTATGAACATGCATAGGACCAAATAGTCGATATGCAGGAGATATAAGCATCTCACTAATTCCATGGTCTCAAGGCTCTTGAAGGAGGTCTTAGTCTGCATACACTTTTGGCAAGTAGCACAGATACCCTCCTTGGAGCATTATATTTTGGGACCATTTCTAACTAGCTCATCATTGAAGATCTTACCAATGGTCTTATAATTCAAATGAACCAGTCTCTTGTGTCATTGGACACAATATAAGACTTTGTCATTTGCAACTAGGCATATAGGGGAACTACTATCTAAGCAAGAAAAGTTTAATTAATAAACATTCCCACTCCTTGTGCCTGTTAAGATGACACTTTGGTCAATTAACCTCATGATGTGGCACTTATCCTTGTGGAAGAAAATGTCATAACCATGGTCATATAGTTGGCTTATGCTTTTGAGGTTGTGTTGCAACTGAAAGTTATTTACTTCAAGGTTAGCTAATCACCAAGCGGGGGAGGGGGGTGAATAGGTCTTTGAGCTTTTAATAAATTTTTCTTTGTATTCAACTTGTTCTATGTAGATCTTGTCCATAAGTCTTGCAATCACAGAGAAGAACAAGCACACACTGCAAACACCAGAATTTTTACTTTTCATCATTGCAAACAATATTATGTAGTATAGGATGCATAACATTGTATGTGTAGGTCGCTCATAACATTCACTCTGGCCTTTTTAGAATGCATAACTCTACTTACATAACATACCATAGCATAAGCACACGTGCCATGTTAAAGATCTGCATGATGAAATATGTACACACATGATTTGAGATGAAATTTAAACATTCATGCATTCATATTATAGGCACAAGTTAGAGGCGTAGCATTATTTTATGATTTCCCAGAGCAAGGTAACAACATGAGTAAGTGTCTGTTCGTTTCCGATCTGATCTGAGTTTGTTTGTTCCTGATCTGATCTGAGTCAGGGATATTCGAGTTTTCTAGCTTCGGTGTCATAAGCTAGGTCTTTGATAAGTCGTTTGCTCGTATATGTAAAATAACCCCAAAATAGTTTTGTTAGGCAAATATTTTCCCAGTTTGGGATGTCTTAGATAAGGTTCGACTAGGTATCCGTTTGTTCTATAAAAATGCCACCTAAACGCATTGCGACAAGATCGACTCCCCACTTGTAGGGCGAGTCTTCTGGTGCCTAGAGTAAGGCAGCGATCGAAGGGCTGCAACAAAGTAATGAGGCCCTGACAAGGCAGATGCTGGACATATAATCTCAGATACAATCGTTGTTGGCTGTCGTCGCCGAGCAGCATACTAGAGCACAGGACCCTGCTATGGGCCAAACTGTTCCTACTCCCCCTACTGCTCTAGTTCCCCCAGTCGCACTACCGCCTGAGATGAATTTCATTTCTCACTTCCAGCGACTGGGACATCTTTCGTATGATGGTAGGGCAGACTTCATGGCTTTGGATGACTGGATCAATGTCATGGAAGAAATGTTTTCTTATTATGGCGTTTCCTTCGATCAGAAGGTGTTAATTGTGGTGTATCAGCTCAAGGGTCTTGCGAAGAGTTGGTGGATCAGAGAAAGAGAGAATCTTTTGTTGGAGCATGCGTTCCGCGCTTCTTAGTTTGAGAATAACAAATCCCGGATGTATTTGATCTTGGTATGTGTTTTAAATGTGCAAGGACAACAGCATTTTTATGTACCAAAGAAAGGCTGAGCATGACATTGATGAAAAGGAAAAACGTGCTATCACTGGCGATAACATAATCAGTTCCTGCTGACGTCAGCCTTAATCCGCACGTTGCCGCGCACGAAGTCAGTCACGATCAGCGATATCGCCGAGCGATACCGATGTCGCCGCGCGATATCCCACGATCGTCACGTTCTCCGCTCAGATCTAAAAATCAGTGCGACGTGTGCCACGTGTCAAGCAACGGAGAGCTATCCCTATCGCGGGGCGTTAACGCTACCGCCGGCGATAGCGTGAAATGATATATACAGCCAAAAATTTCAGGGAAGAGTTACACTACACAGAGTTTTGTTTTCCCAGAGAATTTTCAGAGCCTTCATCTCCGTTTCCAGACGAACTCCCTTGGTCCGTTGAAATCTCAAGAGCGAAGGAGATACGACCGTGTGTTCAAGATTGGAGATCTTCTCGTTGGTCCACCATCATTTTCAGAGCTCGTGATTTTGAGGGAGTTTTTAAGTTTTACTATTGTACTTTTATTTTCATCTTTTATCTTTGTAATTGGGTAGGGAAAATCACCACCTTGTGTGTGGTGTCTAAGTCCGTATGTGGCTTAGGGGAAAATCACCACCTTGTGTGTGGTGTCTAGGTCCGTGTGAGGCTTAGGAGTAAATCGCAGCGAGTTGTGCAGCGTCTAGATCATAGGTTTGATCTAGGGGGAGGCTAGTAGGCATATCGAGGGAGATATTGACTATAGCCTACCGGTTCTTGGGAGAAGGATCGGTGAAAAAAAAAACTAAAAACTATTATCGTTGTAAGCCTTGATTTCAAGCTTTATTGGAATCATTTTACAAATTCATTTTGAAGAAGTATAATCTTGTTATTCATTTCATTGATCTGTCTCATTTATAGTAGCTAGTCTTTTATTTTATAAAAAGTTAAAAATTTTTAAAGAGCCCTTATTCACCCCCCCTCTAAGGGCGCCACAAGATCCTACAAGTGGTATCAGAGCCAGGTTATTCCGAATACGGTTTCACCACCAGGAATTATGGCGCAGCATGACCATGCTTTCTCTGAGGGGCAAGGAATTAGCAGACCTCCATTATTCACTGGATCTGACTATAATTACTGGAAAACTAGGATGAAGTGTTTTCTTATTTCTCTTGATATTGAGGTTTGGAATATGGTAGAGACTAATTATGTTCATCCCACTTATACAGTAGGCAATGTAGAAATGGGAAAACCAAAAGATAAATGGGATGATCAAGATAAACTAAGATACAAAAATAATGCAAAAGCCATGAATGCATTATTTTGTGCATTAGATAGGACTGAATTTAATAGAACTTGTGCTTGTAATAATGCTTATGAGATTTGGAATTTACTTGAAGTAACTCATGAAGGTACCTCGCAGGTGAAGGACTCGAAGCTGTTTCAACTTGAATCGGAATTTGAAAAGTTTAGGATGGAAGTGGATGAGGATGTAGACTCAATGTACACCAGATTCACCAAGACAGTGAATGACTCAAAAGTGCTTGGAAAAAATTTCTCAAATGGTGATTTGGTGAGAAAACTTCTTAGATCTCTCCCCCCTAAGTTTAATCCCAAAGTGACGGCCATTTCTGAATCTCATGATCTTAAATCTCTGAATATTGAAAGCCTGATTGGGAACTTGAAAACTCATGAAGTTGAATTGAAAATTCAACAACAAGAGTACATGGAGCCTAAGAAGAAGGGGTTGGCTCTAAGATCTAAGAAAGAAGAATGCAGTAATTCTGAGGATGAAGAAGATGATGAGGAGAGTCTTTTTGTAAGAAAGTTTAAAAAATTTATGAGAAATCCGGAGAGGAGAAATGCTTTTAAAAAGTATTTTAAGAAGGAGACATTTAGAAAGAAAAAACAAAAGGATGACGACGATGAGGAGGAAGAGAGACCCCCACCGGAATGCTATCATTGCAGGAAGTTAGGACACATTCGAAGCAAGTGTCCAAAGTATTTGAAAGAACTTAAAGAAAAGAAGCACAAAGGGAAGAAGAAGGTCCTGAAGGCTGAAACATGGGATGATACTACTTCTGAGGGTGCAAGCAGTTCAAGCTCAAGCGAGGAGGAGGAGGCCAATATGTGCCTAATGGGAAAAAGCGTCACATCTGATGACGAGTGCAGTGTCCAAAGCGACACTGAGGTAACTCCTCCAACTTATGATGAATTATTTTCTGAATTTTTAAATACTTGCAAATATCTTGAAAAAAGCTTAAAAGATAATGATATTCTTAAAACTGAAAATAAAGTTTTAATTAAAGAAAACAAAAAATTGTTAAATGAAAATAAGACTATTGGAAAAGAAAAAGTCTCTTGCCAAGAGTGTGATCACTTTATGGGAAGAATAAAAGAACTTGAAGAATCTCTTTCCAAATCTCATTCAGAAATAAAAATTCTCAATAAAAAGAATGAGATTTTAGAGAGAGATCTGAAATCTTCTATTTCCAAAGTCCATGAAGGAAAGAAAGCTTTTGAACGTAGATGTGTAAATCTAGTATCCGAGAACAATGAAATGAGAAAGCAGATTCATGACCTAACACTAGCCATGAAAAAATTTGGATTGGGCCAAAGATCACTGGATATGATCTTAGGTTACCAATGTCACGGATCTGGAAGATTTGGACTCGGATACACGACTGGAAGCTATCGCCCGGCGATAGGTACTACCGCCGGCGATAGCGAGAAATCCAGAAAGTCAAATTTTAAAAATTATGATAATAGTAAATTAACTGACACTACCTTTTCTCACAGTAAAAGTCCAGAGAAGTTATATTCTTCTTGCTACATTACATGTGCCAAATGCAATAGATTTGGTCACACCACGGACTCGTGCTGGAAGAAAGGAAAAAGTAAAATTAAGCAAATCTGGATGCCTAAGGCCTCTACCTATATTATGGGTGGAACCACTTGGGTAGCCAGATCTTTACTCACATCCTCTTTCTAGGTGTGTTGGCAGGCTAAGGACAAAGAAGACGTGTGGTACTTGGACTCAGGTTGTTCAAAGCACATGACGGGCAATAAAGAGAAGTTTCTTAGCCTGGAGATGAAGAAAGGAGGAGTCGTTACATTTGGAGATAATGGAAAAGGAAAAATCATCGGCATCGGTGTTGTGGGTAACGAAAGTTTTTCAATTTCAAATGTTTTGTTAGTAGAAGGTTTAAAACATAATTTGATTTCTATTAGCCAACTATGTGATAAGGGTTTAAATGTTTTGTTTGAATCTTCTACAAATTTATGCAAAATTATTGATTCCAAAACAAATGAAACTGTTTTCACCGCCCCTAGATGTCATTACGTATATATGATTAAATTTAATGATTTTTCAAATTCTACTTTAAAATGTTTTTATCAAAAAATGATGAGTTAGAATTATGGCATAGGCGACTTGGACATACTAGTGCAAAGTTAATTAAAAAACTTTCAAAAGATAAATTAATCAAAGGTTTACCATTGCTAGATGGAAATTTGTCTTCATTATGTGAGCCTTGTCAAAAAGGGAAATTTACAAAATCATCTTTTAAAAGTAAAAATATTATTTCTACAATTAGGCCACTCCAATTAAATCATATGGATTTATTTGGGCCAATCACTATTTCTAGCTTAGGAGGTAGAAAGTATACATTTGTATTGATTGATAATTATTCACGTTTTTGTTGGACTTTGTTTCTAACCTCAAAATCCGATGCGTTTTCAGAATTTTCTAAATTATGTTTGCGTATTCAAAATGAATTTGAGTTAAAAATTAAACGCATACGTTCGGATCATGGAGGGGAATTTGAAAATGAAAAGTTTATTTCTTTTTGTACGGAGTTAGGAATTAAACATGAATTTTCCGCTCCACGCACACCACAGTAAAATGGTGTAGTGGAGAGGAAAAATAGGATTCTTCAAGAGCTAGCCCGTACGATGTTATATGAATTTTCTTTACCAAAATCTTTTTGGGCTGAAGCGGTGAGTACTGCATGTTATGTAATTAATAGAGTAATGCTTCGCCCTATTTTAAAAGTAACTCCTTATGAATTAATTTTTAATAAAAAACCAAATGTTTCTTATTTCAAAGTTTTTGGGTGTAAATGTTTTATTTTAAATTCTAAAGATTCCTTAGGAAAATTTGATGAAAAATGTGATGAAGGAGTTTTCATTGGGTATTCCTCAACTAGTAAAGCTTATAGAATTTTTAATAAACGAACGAAAATAGTTGAAGAATCTTTTCATATTAGGTTTGATGAGTTTGCTCCATGTGTAGATAAGAAAACTACAGGAAAAGAAGATACACCCCTACCTTTGATGGAAAATGATGATGAAGAACATGAAAGGAATGAAGAAGGAAAAGAAGAAGAAGAAAGAGAACAACATGTCCCTCCAAGGGAATTGATAGTTTCAAAGGATCATCCGAAGGAGCTTATTATTGGAGATCCACAAAAAGGGGTAAGTACTCGTTCTTCTTTACATGTTTTATTTTCAAACCTTTGCTTTGTCTCTGAAATAGAACCAAAAGATGTTTCCACCGCTTTAAATGATGAATTTTAGTTTTTAGCTATGAATGAAGAACTTAATCAATTTGAACGTAATAAGGTTTGGAATCTTGTAGAACGACCCAAAAATCATCCTGTAGTTGGAGTAAAGTGGATTTTTAAAAATAAATTGGATAGTGATTCTAGAATTGTTAGAAATAAAGCCAGATTAGTTGCAAAAGGTTATGCACAAATTGAAGGGGTAGACTATGATGAAACTTTTGCACCCGTTGCTAGACTAGAAGCGGTTAGGATATTTCTTGCATTTGCTTGCTTTAAAAGATTTAAATTATATCAAATGGATGTCAAAATTGCATTTTTAAACGGGTATATAAAAGAAGAGGTTTATGTAGAACAACCCCCTGGCTTTATTAATGAAAAATATCCAAATCATGTTTATAAATTAGATAAAGCACTTTATGGGTTAAAACACGCGCCTCGTGCTTGGTATGATCGTTTAACTCAATACTTATTAAAGCACGATTATAAAATGGGAAGTGCCGATTCTACACTCTTCATTAAGCAAATTGATCATGATTTAGTTATTTTGCAAATTTATGTTGATGATATAATTTTTGGAGCCACTAATGAAGAGTTATGCAATGAAGTAGTTCAAATTATGAAAAATGAATTTGAAATGAGCATGGTAGGAGAACTTTCATATTTTCTAGGTTTTCAAATTACGCAAAAACATGATGGTATTTTTATTTGCTAATCCAAGTATATTCATGATATGTTAAAAAGATTTGGATTTGATAACCTTAAACATGCAAATACTCCTATGAGCGCTTCATTGAAATTGGGAAAAGATGAAAGTGGTAGTTCAATTGACCAAACCCTTTATAGAAGTATGATTGGGTCTTTATTATATTTAACTTCTTCTAGACCCGATATTATGTTCGCCGTTTTTTTATGTGCTAGGTTTCAAGCTAATCCAAAAGAATCACATTTAAAAGCAGTGAAACGTATTTTTAGGTACCTTATAGGAACATCTAAACTAAGCTTATGGTATCCTCATAATGACTCTTTTATTTTACATGGATATTATGATTCTGATTATGCGGGGTGTTCATTAGATCGAAAGAGCACAAGTGGCACTTGTCACTTTATCGGCCCAACACTTATTTCTTGGTCGAGTAGGAAACAGAATTCTGTTGCCCTCTCCACTACTGAGGCCGAATATATTGCACTTGGTAGTTGTTGTGCTCAAGCACTTTGGATGACACAAACACTAGAAGATTTTGGCGTATACCAAAATAATGTTGAATTAAAATGTGATAGCAAAAGTGCTATCGATTTAACAAACAATCCCGTATTACATTCTAGATCCAAACACATAGATGTTCGTCATCATTTTATGAGAGATCACATAAAGAAAGGACATATTAAAATAAATTTTATTGGTACCGATTCTCAAATAGCAGATATTTTCACAAAACCACTTAATGATTCACGCTTTTCAATGCTAAGACTAGAACTTGGAATCTTAGAATTATAAATAAAATTTAAGAACTGGCCAACACATAAACATTACAGAAAACATAACATAAAACTAGGCAGCACATAGGATAACACTGAAACAGAGAGTACAAACAACAAAACCACAAATTAAAAGAGTTTCACTATCGCCAGGCGACAGCACTATCGCCGGCGATATCACAGATACATTAAACCATAAAATATTACATCACTGATCATAAAAATCATTCATCCATGTTCTCTTCAGCAGACACATTCATATCTTCACTAGAAGTCGGAGTTGGTTCTCTAGGCCTTCGCGTCCGCCTTATCGAATGTCGTGGAGGATCCTCGACTGGACTCCCCCATTCTCGTTCTTCTTCCGGAGTTGGCTTTAGTTTCAGTCCCTTTACCAGAAATTTCATGAATTTGCGAAAACCAGAATGACTACGCCTTTGTTCCTCTTTCATCTCCTCCACAGTCTCTCTTAGATCCTCAATAGATTCACGCAAAGAACCTCCTCTTTGGAGTGGTTGTCTTGATGACGAGGCAGCCCTAGGAGATGGACCTCTAGCTGGTTCTACGGTATGTATCGCCGGGATACAATCATCAATGTAGAACTCCTGATCTATCCAATCATATTTTTGATATACGATCCTTTGAATAACACTTCCTAAAGGAAGTGTATTCAGTTTCCTCCTAAGGGGATGCTTCATTTTATATGTATATCGTATGATGGATAACACAAAATCCGCCATGTCAAATTTGACTCTCTCTAATACATAATACGTCACTAAGCTCAATTGAGCCGTGATCTTCTTTGTGTCACCGGATTTCAACATAACCGTGTTCCTTAATATGTCTTGAATCACAAATGCATTGCGAGAGCGTGATGAGACGTCTTGAATCAAACTCCTATTTTCTTTTCCATGAAGGACTTGGTTCAATATACTCCAATCACGATCCTTACGGTAATTCTCTACTATATCAATAAAATGATCCTCACAAGTGGCAAGACAATATTCTCGTCTCAAATCAGCATGAGTAATATCTATTTGAGCTCCTTGGATTCGAGACCTTACCCCTCCATTCAACCCCGTATATTTAGGGTCTTCCAAATTATTATAAAAATCCCTTACGAAGATGGAGCTAAAAGTGTTCGGTACAATGAGAGACATTATACCTGACTCAACAAGTAGTTCATAGATATGTGGTGGCAGTGATTCATCCAAAAGTTTAGCGATACCAACTGACGCATTCTCAATTCCCGGATATGTTTGATATGATGCATGAGGATTGCGGCTGGTACTCTTTCTTGCACGGGAGGATGATGCCATTTCCTGAAAACATAATTAAAACATCGTGTTAACTCAAAAAAAAAAATTAATTTTTCCAAATTTTTTTACTGTCGCCGGCGACAGTGCTAACGCCGGGCGATAGTAGAAAATCTTCTCCTTTTTGAAATGACCGGTCGATTTCCTCTCCTAGGTTCAGAAAAATTACTAAACTTCCACACATCTCACAGATCTATAACCTATAACTCGTTTTTGTAAGGATTTTGCATCAAAATGGTATGTTCTTCAAAAATTTTTTTCTTAACAAAATATATGACCAAAATCAAATTTTTTCTTAGATCTATCTCCTTTCATGCTATAGAGTGCAGATCTATATTTTGTTTTAAGTAAAACATCACCATAAAGAGGGATCTAGGCCTTACCTTTTGGAGTTTTGAGGGTTTTCGCTGAAGAAGACAATGCCAAACAGCCCAGGGTCGGTCAAAGCAGGAAATGAGTCAGCCCCTTCGGTTTTTTCGCCTTTAATATTAAAAACCGCTATCGCCGAGCGGTATCGCTACCGCGGGCGATAGTGTATTTTCTTTTAGCAACTTTCCAAAAATTCTGCCAATTTTTTTAAAACCTGTTTCTAGTATTATCGTAAAGTTTTGGATGCTTATCAGAATACAATACATAGTACCTGTGTGATCATTAATTTATCAGTTGTTTGAACATTGTTTTTAACTTGTCGTGCTCTTGATATCTACCTGTATCATTGATGACTGGAACTTGAATAGACTTGTTTCCGCATGCCTCTAAGTATGAGTAATATTTTATGCTTGATAATGTGCTCACACTGACACGAGCTGATATTTACACATCCTTAAGTTTCTTCTTACATGCTATTGGTTTGTTTCAAAGATTCGCATACAACGCTAACATTTTCATTTATGACTCATTCACATTGATTTTCCAAACTGATGGCCATTCTGAAAAACTTTTTTTTGGGGTTTGCAATACAAGTGAATTCGGAGTCCTAAGTCAAAGTTTCTTACAAAAAAGAATGCAAAATATTTAAGAAAAAAACACTATTCCATGACTAGGATACTCCAATCAAGCTCTACTCACCCTCCTGATAAGTCTTAATGATCATTGTGAGGTTGAGCACCTTGACAAGGATTGTAAAGTGTCTTGTGCAAACCCACTAGGCCATTGTTTTAAAAAGAAAAATCTTTATGACATGAGCTTATCTATGTAAGGGTGTTAGTTTCTTGTATCCATATCTTGCAAACCTTCCTGTAACATTATTTCTTAAGGAATATGTATACTAAATCACTCTTCACATGTACACAACATTATCACTTATAAAATTTCTTCTCATGAGAATTGGACCGGTCATAGTTCGTCTCTTCCATTTCATCAATTTTCCTGTTTTCGATATCTTCACCTGACAATTTTTCACTGTTTCAATTCAACTCTTAAATTAATTTTTTCCATAGCCTACATTTTTTTTGATAAACTTCCAAATCTTCAGGTAACACTATTCCATGGTTTTTCCTGTCTCTATCATACTACTCGTGTTTCTCCACTCTATTTCTACTCACTCAGCTTCTTTCAGCTTCCGCATCTCCACCTCATTTTCTTTCCACCATCTTTTGCTAATACCAAAAGGGGGAGATTCAGTACGAAATAAATTGATTGGTACATTTAGGGGGAGTACCTATTTTTTTTGAATAGGGGGACAATGTAGGGGGAGCTACATTTATTACATGAGGAGTTTATTATAATTAGTTATGCACTTTGATTCATATTGATTATTAAAATTGTTTCACATTCCCCTGATCTCATGCAATTTCTTTCTTAGTGGATTTGTTATTATCAAAAGGGGGAGATTGTTGGAGCATGCGTTCCGCGCTTCTTAGTTTGAGAATAACAAATCCCGAATGTATTTGATCTTGGTATGTGTTTTAAATGTGCAGGGACAACATCATTTTTATGTACCAAAGAAAGGCTGAGCATGGCATTGATGAAAAGGAAAAACATGCTATCACTGGCAATAAGGATAACGCGGGCGATAGCATAATCAGTTCCTGCTGACGTCAGCCTTAATCCGCACGTTGCCGCGCACGAAGTCAGTCACGATCAGCGATATCGCCGAGCGATACCGATGTCGCCGCGCGATATCCCACGATTGTCACGTTCTCCGCTCAGATCTGAAAATCAGCGCGACGTGTGCCACGTGTCAAGCAACGGAGAGCTATCCCTATCGCGGGGCGTTAACGCTACCGCCGGCGATAGCGTGAAATGATATATACGACCAAAAATTTCAGGGAAGAGTTACACTACACAGAGTTTTGTTTTCCCAGAGAATTTTCAGAGCCTTCATCTCCGTTTCCAGACGAACTCCCTTGGTCCGTTGAAATCTCAAGAGCGAAGGAGATACGACCGTGTGTTCAAGATTGGAGATCTTCTCGTTGGTCCACCATCATCTTCAGAGCTCGTGATTTTGAGGGAGTTTTTAAGTTTTACTATTATACTTTTGTTTTCATCTTTTATCTTTGTAATTGGGTAGGGAAAATCACCACCTTGTGTGTGGTGTCTAAGTCCGTGTGTGGTTTAGGGGCAAATCACCACCTTGTGTGTGGTGTCTAGGTCCGTGTGAGGCTTAGGAGTAAATCTCAGCGAGTTGTGTAGCGTCTAGATCATAGGTTTGATCTAGGGGGAGGCTAGTAGGCATATCGAGGGAGATATTGACTATAGCCTACCGGTTCTTGGGAGAAGGATCGGTGAAAAAAAAAACTAAAAACTATTATCGTTGTAAGCCTTGATTTCAAGCTTTATTGGAATCATTTTACATATTAATTTTGAAGAAGTATAATCTTGTTATTCATTTCATTGATCTGTCTCATTTATAGTAGCTAGTCTTTTATTTTATAAAAAGTTAAAAAATTTTAAAGAGCCCTTATTCACCCCCCCTCTAAGGGCGCCACAAGATCCTACATCTTTCTGATGGGTGCTCGTGGGAATAATTCAAGAGTATGTTACTGAATTAGTTTTTGCCATCGTTCGAGCAAGACCATCTAATGAACAACTTTTTACACCTGAAGCAGAGGCAACTAATTGTTAGTGAGTACGAGGTCGAGTTTAGCAAGCTCAGTCATTTCACCCCAGATCTGGTAGCATCCGAAGAAGGTAGAGTAAAGCATTTCCTGGGTGGTCTGAGATATGACATCCAGCGGTTGGCTAGCGCATACAAGTCTGAGACCCTTGTGGAAGTAGTCGAAGCTGCCTTGAAGGTTGAGGCGATAAAAAATGCGAAGAATCGCGGATTGCATGCGAAGAATGACAAGAGGAAATCTGATGATGTAGGAAGTGTTAGGGCATCTGGCCCTGCAGCGAAGAAGGATAGAAGGGAAGCGTGTAGCTTCTATGGTAAGCCAGGACACCCTTTTGAGAATTGCTTTAAGAGACTGGATGCGCAGAAGCTATCTTAGGTACATGCGATCCAGGATACTCCAAAGGGAGGCCCTGTCTGTATTTATTACCAGAGGAGTGGTCATGATGTGGCCCATTGTCGCAAGAAGGCTGGTGTTGAAACCGAAAAATGGTCTACTATGGAGTTTGCCCTCGGGGAAGGGGTGATCGCGCGCCTACTTCACTCCTGCAAGCAAAACAACAAACGAAACAGGGAAGTACCGACCCAAGGGCTCGACGGGGAGGACCCACCACACACTCGGAAGATCTGAGAGTGCTTTCCCTCCTTAGCTAGAGGCCGAGCTAAGGTACCCTCAGAAAGCACTTGAAAACTGGAGCAGGAGAGCACAGGAAGCATGCCTTCTGGGGTACCCCTTGGGTCCTATTTATAGTTTTTAGAATCTGAACTGCCAATAACTAAACTGAGCTGACTTGAAGTTACCAAAAAACCCTTGGTCGTGTCTGCCAACAGCCAAACTCCGCTGTTTTGAAGGGCTACGGGCAGACCAGTAGGGGCAAAATAGTAAAAAGTACCTCATATACCTGGGCGAGCTGGGGAGCCTGGCCACCTCGGTAGATCCTGCTCGACTGTTGTTGCTGAGCCCCTTTGCGCGAGCGCGATTCGGGATGGCGAGCTCGCCCATCAGTCGACCTCCATTAGTCGACCTCGGCTCGACGAATCCCGGCTTAGCTCGGCAAATACCGAGCTCGCGGTCGACGAATGCCGAGCTCGGGTTTGGCTTCTCCTAGCCGAGCTCGCCCACGATCTTCAGAGTCCTTTGCTGGGCTTGCCTGTTGCTTTGTGGATCTGAACCGCCCGGTATGGTTCTTGGCGACTTCACTCGCCGGACACGGGGTTGTACATAATCTCTACTCTTTTTGAGCTTGGCAAAGCTTGGAAAGAAACATTCAACGCCAAGTGTTTGGCGAGTTCGCGGTGGGCTGGAGGGAATCTTCGGGTGGGGTCCACCTGTGGCTATATATATGCACCTGCATACCTGCCTGACTCTTGTCATTCCCTTTGCTCTAATCCTGCCAAGATGCCGATCCCCAAGGAGATTCAAGAGCGCCTTGACCGAGCTCGCCAGGCCTCTACAGCTCACGTAGCCGCACTGACGGCGGTCCCTGCCACTGTGCCGCAGGGTGGCTCTGCCGAGCCCAGCTCCAAGAAGATGAAACCGTTCCCTCAGGCGGCCGAGCCCATCTACGATAACCTGAGGGCCACCTTGGAGCACGGGACCGGCTCCTCCACTCTGCCTTCCTCTGAAATGTGGAGGAACGTTGTCGAGATCTGGGACGGCCCAAACAGGCGCCTTGATGGTGTAGAAGACGCCGCGCCGCGAGATGCCACCCCGTGAGCCAAGACCACTCTTGGGGACTCGTGGTTCATGACTCTGGAAAACCGCCACCAGGAGCCGTCCCCTCCCTTTGGGACCTTGGGGCTGAGCTCGCAGAGGCCGAGCTCGCCGGTGCGCGCACCCTCTCCTCGACAAACTGTCGTGGTCGCGGGGGCGGGTTTGGAAACAATCCCCACCCCGGGATTCGAGCTTCTCTCACTGGGGACTCGCGGCACAGGTCGCGGGAAGGATCTGAGGTTCATTCCTCCCTACATCTCCCTCGAGTTGCCGAGCTCGTCAGGTCAACTTTGCTTGGATTGCTGCCCCATCCGCTTTTCTTGCATTCCTCTTTTTGCTGACGTTTGTCTCCACAGTTCCCCCCAGCCAATCCGCTGCCGAGGAATCTTTGCGGGCAGCCCACTACTCTCCCCTCCCCTCCCCAAGCGCGCTGGACTCTTACCTGGGCCCTGAAGTGGATCAAGGAGAGATGACGAGGAGGGAGGTTAAGCTTCTCAGGAAGCTGGTGTACGGGCTGCGCGAGGTGCAGGGGGTCAACAAGACGCTACAATGCGACTACGCGCATCTCGCTGACGAGGTGCAAAGCGGCCAGGCTGGCGAGCTGATGTCCCATTCCCGGCTTCTGGACGATATAAATGATGGCCTCTCAGTGGCGCAGAGGAATTCGGGGAGGATCCGCGAGCTGCTCCACGCTTGGCAGTCTAGGGGGCGGGAGCCACGAGACCGGGGCAGATAAGAGGGCGGCTCCTTTGCCAAGCCGAGCGGTACTCGCCTCCTAGTGTTCCCCCTGCTCGCGCGCCCCGTGTTTTTATTCCTGCACTTGATCTCTATAATAAGTAGCTTTAGAATATTCTTGGTCATGCGGTATTCAAATAATATATTACTCTGTTTGACTTAGCCTTGGTTGGGACGCGCCGGAAGTCGGCGAGTTGGGGTGGCGAGTTGGGGGTGGCGAGCTGGGGCGGCGAGCTGAGCTGATTGGATGGCCTGACCCCAGATTTCTTTTCCGATAAATAGCCCCCCCCCCCCACCACCAACCCCCGTACTGTGCTTTTATTGCTTTCTCTTTCTCTCTACGCTTATTTCCTTTTCTACTCGTGCCCCGTCTTCTTTCGCGAGCATGGGCAAGACCAATCCCGACGCTGATGGCCGCAGCAAGTGTGCCCAGCACTTCACCGACTACTGCTTCTTTGAGAGGCATACCAGCGAGGAGGAGTTTGCGGAGTTCGAGACAGAATATGTGCCGCCGGGCTTCAAGGCGCGCCGGCCGAGGCAAGGGGAGGCCATCTATACCTTCTACGATGATGAGCTCGCCTTCCCCATTTCTCACTTTGAGGTGGGGCTGCGCCTCCCCCTCTGGCCGGAGGTCCGGCAAATTTTGAAGTACTATGGCGCGGTACCCGCGTAGCTATATTCCAACGCCATCGCCATGATGGTGGCGTTCGTGAGCTACCTCCGTCGAGAGAGGATAGAGTTCAACCTGACAGTGTTCAGGAAACTCTTTTCGTATAAGACGCGTTGGATGGGGTCGCTTACTTCAGCGGCTCGCTGATCAAAGTTCGCGAGATCACGAACAAGCACCATAACTGGATGACCAGGATTGCCTTTATCAAGGGCGATATCGGCAACATCCCGTACTCGCCGCAGCAAAAGGGCGAGGAGGTGTACCGCCCGCCTGCCATGTCCGGCAATGATACCGAGCTCCACAAATACTTTCTCCACAAGGACTTCGAGGTAGCCTACCTATGAAGGGGCCTTAACGCGCTTCTCCCTGTCCTATCCGGCGAAGGTATTATTCCCCCTGTATTGCCGAGCTCGCCCCGGTTGCCGAGCTCGTCATATTGCTGTTGAAAGTACTCTCTTTCTAAGTTTTTTTCTTGCAGGGGAGCGGTTGATTCCCGCGAACCCGCTATTTGCGGACCCGGGGTCGCACCCGGACCCCCTTGCTCGCGAGAAGGTGGCGGCGGCGGCCTGGCGAGATGATGCGGCCTTCTCCCAACCCTCTTCCAGCAAGAGGCGGCCTAAGGATGCGGGGTCGAACCCGCCACACCGCCAGCCATTACCAAAAAAGATGAAGAAGGCCGTACTCGCTCCGTGGGGAAAACAACATCAACAACATCAATCCAGCCCCAAATACATAAGATCGTCTGAGACCCTCCCCGACGCGTCGCCGAAGAGCCCGCTGAAGGAGATCACCAGCAAAGGTCGGAAGGGCAGCAAGGCTCCCTCTTCCGCAACGGCGATCTCCCCACCTCCTTCGACAAAGAAGGCGGCTCGCGAGCGCGGGGCGCCGAAACAACATCCCCTCTTCAACTTCGGGGGGCGGTGGAAAGACTCGGCGGGTGAGCCCATGGTACAGTGGGATGAGCTGGCCCATCGGGTCTCTGTCCCCACCCTGCAACCTTCCTGGCATGACCGCGAGCCCGCCACCGGCCACGCCTATGCCCTCGCCTTCGGCCTCTATAGCCGCGAGGATGCCGAGGCCTACAAGAACATGACCCTGTGGTAGCTCGGCCATGAGGGTCTGCAGGCCCATCTGCGGGCCGTGGAGCTCCACCACATGCTGACCCACCGCAGCTTTGCCCTCAGCAATCAACTCCTAAAAGCCGAGCAGGCTCGCGATGTCTCCAAAGACAAGGTCACCGACCAAGCGAGGTGGCTCGGCATCGCCGTGGGTCTCCTCGCTCAGGCCGCCGGCCGATTGGTGAGTATCAGGCCTCTTACCTATTTTACTTGAAATATTTTGCGTTGTTAACGAATTTCTCTCTTTCATCAGGAAGCCAAGGCTGTCGGGGAGCTGCGGGCTCGCAATGTTGAGCAGGAGGAGGAGATCGGCCAGCTACTCTCCCGGCTTGCCGAGCTGGAGGGGGCGAATGCGAGGCTGAAGGAGGGGAATAAGAACCTCAGCCGCGAGGCCCGCCACCAGGCGGAGGTCTTCTTCCCGGCCCGTGACGTTGACCCTACCCTCCCATATAAGAGGCCACGGGTCTTTGGCGAGGCCGACCTCACCGAGAGGCTACATATTAACTCCATCCAAGCTGCCGAATGCACCCTCCAAATGATGAAGGACACTGGGGTGCTGGTGGAGGGGTGCGAGGAGATCTCCGTCAAGGACCTGATGTCGAGCTTGTTCCCGGCTACGCCGCCCAGCGAGAAGGAGGATAGCCTGGACGCGATGTTCGGGAAGGGCTTCCAGGATCAATCGGGCGAGGGGGGACCAGTCCGGCGGGGGCAGCGAGGCCTAAATATGTATGCTTTTCTTTTGTTTCCTCGCCGAGGCGCGCTCCTCCTGTAAATACCATTATTCAATGAAAAATAGATTTTCGATCATACCCGTGCCATTTTTCTTTTTTCACTTTTTGCTGTGTTCTGCATATCC
This sequence comes from Platanthera guangdongensis, assembly GCA_039583875.1. NCBI lineage: Eukaryota > Viridiplantae > Streptophyta > Magnoliopsida > Asparagales > Orchidaceae > Platanthera > Platanthera guangdongensis. The sequence goes on along the minus strand of CM077150.1, from coordinate 173,379,521 downwards.
GTGAGCCCTTCCGCAGGCGACCTCACATAGACAGGTACTGTGAGTAGGATAGTCATTAGTACGCGCCCGCGACAGAGTATCTTCAGTGCTCGGCAATTCCCAGGGCTTCGTCGTAGCTCGCTCGCGAGCTATCCTTGGCCTTCTTAATCAAAAAATCGAACTTATTGAATTTTTCCAAATAAAATAAAGCGGGGGCGGGGCCTCTCGGGGGGATCAGCCTCCCCTTGGCGAGGTCCCAGGGCCTGGCTTGCCAATTCTCGGGATTCGCCCCAGCTTGCTCGCGAGCTGTCCGTCATCTTATCGATGTGAGACCAAATTCTCTAAATCTTCCTGAGTAAAACATTGTGGGGGGACGAGGCGGCCCGGCAGGACCCGCCTCCTCTTAGCGAGGTCTAAGGCTCTAGCTTGCCGATCTTCTGCCGAGTCCGAGCTGGAGCCGCGAGCTCGAACTAGCCCATGCCGAGCTCTCCTCTCTTGGAAGGGCCAAGTTTGTTAGGCACTACCTGGGGGGTAAGGACTTCTCTGGGTGACCTTCAGCCCGTCAGCTTGGTGAGAGCCTGACAGCGGGATCTGCTTGGGGTCCACTATGAACACCCTCGAGTGACTTCCAGCCCTACCAGCTATATAATGCCCCGAAACTCAAAAGAGCGGCGGGAGGTGTTCCAGGCCAAATTTGGAATTTGGTAGGAGGCACACGGCCTGGGATACGGGCGTGTCCCAGGGCGTGTTGTGTTGGGTTCGACGATTTGGCCGAGAGGTCGACGAAATTGGTTCGACGATCGTCTAGCAGCAAACACGGCCCTGGACACGGGCGTGTCCCAGGGCATGTCGAGTTTGGTTCGACGATCAGGTCGTGTGTTCGACGATCGGGCCAGCGATCACCGTTCGACGATCGGGTCGTAGGTTCGACGATCGGGCCGTGTGTTCAACGATCGGGCCAGCGATCTCCGTTCGATGATCTGGCTGCGTTTGACGATTTGGCCAGAGATTTCTGTTCGACGATCTGGCTGCGTTCGATGATTTGGCCAGAGATCTCTGTTCGACGATTTGGCAGCGGTCGACGATCTTGGTTCGACGATCGTCGAGCGCGGGGCGGATTGTGGCGTGTTTGACTCTGTCGATGCGAAGTATCGACTCACGAGTTTTGGCGGGAGTTGACTAATTGTTCCGACACTGTTTTGACTTAGACGTGTCCTGCTCCTATTGGTGATTCGTGCGGTGTTTAGCCTCATTTGTCCAGGTCGGAACTGGATCGTATCCGTGCATCCCTTTTGTGGGATCCGACGGCTGTGGTAATTTCCCGATGGGGTTATACCCGAGTACAGGGTTTCAAAACCCTTATTTTTCTGTCGTAGTTCTCTGTCTAAATCTTAGAGAGAGGGGAGAGCAAAGTAGGAAGACGAAGTCTAGATCCAGTCATTGGAGGAGTTTCAGAGCTCCAAATCGCGAGCCGACTTCGGATCTACGAAGGCAAGGAGATTGCGGTGCTTTTTATCCGTGTACATTTCCATGGCGCCAAGGAAGAACGCTAGGGTAACGATTCTCTACTTGAGCATCTGAAGATCTACTTCTTTTGCATAGGAAGCCCGCTCTCGCGAGATTGCGGTGAGTTTGAAGCATTCCTTCGGGTTGATATGTGAAGTCCCCGTTGTGTAGAGTCCTTAATCGAGAACGGACATTGGCATGATGTGTGAAGCCTATCCGGGCATGTTGGTCTGGATCGGTGATGTTGCATTACATAAATGCCGGAGAAGACTCCGTGAGAATGTTTGTTTTTTGGGTTTTCTACGTGGTAGATTGCAACAGGGAGCCTGGGGGATTAACCCTAAGGTACACCCGGAAAACTTGGCGGATGCGTGATATTTCCAACTTGGTGGCCTGGGAGCCAACTTGAACATAACCGGGTTATATGAAGTGTGTGACGGAAACGGGACTCGGAGAAGTTTGACCTGCGCATATGGCTTAAATTGTCATTGCGATGTGAGCACGGGTCAGATGGAACCGTACCCATTCTATGTCGTTCGGTTAGAGCCGTTGGCATAGATGAGGATCTTCGGCAGTCTATGGCTTAAATTGACGTGACCCATGCCGGGAAGACAAAATGCTCATTGTTTGGCCGTCCAAAGGGATGGTGGTGAGTCGGCGGACCTTGACCGTGATCACCGAGAATGTGCCCTGAGTGCATGGGGTATGTGGCCGTGCGAGCCTACGCCTGTGATGTAATGACATTACTATACTGTTGGATTATACTAATAAAGTGCAGGGAAGGAGCATCGCCGCCCCGTGTTGGGCACGATATTGTTATAATTTGGTCAGCATTGCTGACCGTTGCTTTTGTTTGCCACCGTGCGGTGGTTTGTTGCTTGCAGGTGTTGCTGGACCAAGCGGTCAATAGCGGGCTAAAGCCCAAATTGCGAAGCCGGCCCTCGAAGGCCTAATTGGAGTGTTTTACTTGCTTTTGTTCATGTATGACCGGCCTGCGTGCCGTGGTATGGAAAACATGTAATCTGAGTAAACCATTTGTAAGGCCTTAAGGCCAGTACTTGTGTATGTACTTCATTCCTTTTTGGCTTGTTAGTGGACATTCATGCTTGTCGCTGGGTTCTTTTAATTGCAACTATTTAAACTGCTTCCGCTAGAATGCTCTGTGAAGGACGTTGTGATTGGTTGGATGGTTTCCATTGAGTAACCACCCGGTCTATCCGTGGTATATGGCGTCGGGCCCCGACCGGACCTACTACTATATGCTATGTGACGGATAGGGGGGTGTTACAAGCTAGGTGAGCCTGACAACGGGATCTACTCGTTGCCCAAGGATGACATCGAGTGACTTCCAGCCTTGCTAGCTAGGTGGGAGCCTGACAGCGGGATCTGCTCGGGGTCCACTACTAACACCATCAAGTGACTTCCAGCCCTGTCAGCTAGGTGAGAGCTTGATTGCGGGATCTACTCGAGGCCCAAGGATGACACCGAGTGACTTCCAGCCCTGCAAGCTAGGTGAGAGCCTGACAGTGGGATCTGCTCGGGGTCCACTACTAACACCATCGAGTGACTTCCAGCCCTGCCAGCTAGGTGAGAGCCTGACAGCGGGATCTGCTCGAGGCCCAAGGATGACACCGAGTGACTTCCAGCCCTGCCAGATAGGTGAGAGCCTGACAGCGGGATCTGCTCGGGGTCCACTACTAACACCATCGAGTGACTTCCAACCCTGCCAGCTAGGTGAGCCTAATAGCAGGATCTACTCGAGGCCCAAGGATGACACCGAGTGACTTCCAGCCCTGCCAGCTAGGTGGGAGCCTAACAGTGGGATCTGCTCGGGGTCCACTACTAACACCATCGAGTGACTTACAGCCCTGCCAGCAAGGTGAGAGCTTGACAACGGGATCTACTTGTGGCCCATGGATGACGCAGAGTGACTTCCAGCCCTGCCAGCTAGGTGAGAGCCTGATAGTAGGATCTGCTCGGGGTCCACTACTAACACCATCGAGTGACTTCCAGCCCTGCCAGGTAGGGGAGAGCATGACATAGGGATCTGCTCGAGGCCCAAGGATGACACTGAGTGACTTCCAGCCCTACCAACTAGGTGAGAGCCTGACAGCGGGATCTTCTCGCGGTCCACTACTAACACCATCGGGTGACTTCCAGCCCTGCCAGCTAGGTGAGCCTGACAGCGGGATCTGCTCGAGGCCCAAGGATGACACCGAGTGACTTCCAGCCCTGCCAGCTAGGTGGGAGCCTGATAGCAGGATCTGCTTGGGGTCCACTACTAACACCATCGAGTGACTTCCAGCCCTGCCAGCTAGGTGAGATCTTGACAGCGGGATCTGCTCGAGGCCCAAGGATGACGCCGAGTGACTTCCAGCCCTACCAGCTATGCAAGATCCTGACAGCGGGATCTGCTCGGGGTCCACTACTAACACCATCAAGTGACTTCCAGCAGTGCCAGCTAGGTGAGAGCCTGATAGTGGGATCTGCTCGAGGCCCAAGGATGACACTGAGTTACTTCCAGCCCTGCCAGCTAGGTGAGAGCATGACAGCGGATCTACTCGGGGTCCACTACTAACACCATCGAGTGACTTCCAGCCCTGCCAGTTAGGTGAGAGCCTGACAGCGGGATTTGTTCGAGGCCCAAGGATGACACCGAGTGACTTCCAGTCCTGCCAGCTAGGTGAGAGCCTGACATCGGGATTTGCTCGGGGTCCAATACTAACACCATCGATTGACTTCCAGCCCTGCCAACTAGGTGATAGCCTGACAGCGAGATCTGCTCGACGCCCAAGGATGACACCGAGTGACTTCCAGCCCTGCCAGCTAGGTGGGAGCCTGAGAGCGGGATCTGCTCGGGGTCCAAATTCACTTCACTTCTTCATGCGAGCTCATAGCGAAAACATTGGAATATTAAAGAACTTTCATTAAAAATCAAGTCACAACTTACAAGCTTCAAGGGAAAAAGCGTTTTAAGTTGTCACCACTCCAGGTGAGACATAGGGTCTCGCCCTCCACATTTTGGAGTCGATACCCCCTGATCTCAAGGCTTCTTTTACAATAAATGGGCCTTCCAACCTGGGGTTGAGCTTCCCCACGGTTGCCGATCTCCCTGCTGCATCCACCTTCTTCAGCACCAAGTCCCCCTCTGCAAATTGTTTGACTCTGACGTGCTTGTCGAAGTACTTGGACATCCGCCTCTTCACCTCTTCCTGCTGGAGGGAGGAAAGATCCCGCAGTTCTTCCACCATGTCAATGGAGAGCCACAACTCCTCCTCGTTCTCATCCTGTCATTCTGTGGCCGCAACAACTCGAGGTGTTTGAACTTCAAATTCCACGGGGAGTACTGCCTCACACCCATGAGAGAGTTTAAAGGGGGTCTCTCCAATAGCTGTGTTGGGGGTGGTCCTCAGGGCCCAGAGAACCACGGGGAGCTGCTCAACCCAGCTTCCCTTCAGATTTTCCACTTTTTTTTCAGGAGGTTGACAATGATCTTGTTCGCGGCCTCCACCTTCCCGTTGCTCCTAGGGTGATGGACCGAGGAGAACCTAAGCTCGATTCCAAGCTGCTCGCAAAAATTGGTGAACTCAGCTCTGGCAAACTGGGGCCCGTTGTCCGTGACAATGGCCTGGGGCAGCCCATGACGGCAGATGATCTCACCCCAAACAAAGTTTCTGATAACCCGGGAGGTCACCTTGGCTAGCGCCTTCACTTCCAACTACTTCGAGAAGTAATCGATCATTACTAGGAGGAATCTCCTCTGCCCACTGGTCTGGGGGAACGGTCCAACCAAATCCATTCCCCAAATGGCGAAGGGCCAGGGGGGTCGTGATACCTTTGAGTCGCTGGGCCGGCTGTAGCTGGAGGGGGGCAAACAGCTGGCATTTGTGGCACCTTCTTGTGAACTCCGTTGCATCATGGCCCAGGGTGGGCCAGAAGTACCTCTGCCTGACAATCCTCCCTTCCAGGGTCCGACTCCCGGAGTGACTCCCACACTCTCCGGAGTGGACTTCCTCCAAGATTCTTTGTACCTCCCCCTCGGCCACGCAATGAGCCAACATCCCTGAGAGTGTCTTCCTGTATAGCTGCCCATCCTGGAGGAGGTAGTACACTAACTTATGCCTGAGCTTCTTCTTATCTGCCCCCTTCGGATACTCTCCCGTGTAAATAAAAGTTACAACTGGGTCCATCCATGAAGGTCGTTGATCTATATCCATGGGCTACCCCTCTTCGATGGAAGGGCAGAATAGGTCGGTGATGGTACCCCCCACCCGAGGACCGTGCTTTGCGAGTTGATCGACCTGCTCAATTTCCTCCCGGGGCACGTGCTGGATGGAAAACGTTTGGAACGTGCCGATGACCCCTTTTGCCTTGGCTAAGTATAACTGCAGGGTAGGCTCTCTTGCTTCAAACTCCCTGTTGATCTGGGAAGCTACCACCATGGAGTCGGTAAGGACCTCCACGTCCAGCACCCCCAGCTCCCTGGCCAGGCGCAGCCCTGCTATCACGGCCTCATACTCGGCTTGATTGTTGGTGATGGGACAGTGAACCACTACCGTCTGCTCAATCCTAGTCCCCTGAGGGCTTGCCAAGATCACTCCCACTCCTAGGGAATACCTACCCGAGGCGCCATACACCTTCACCTTCCAAGGAGCCGGACGAGCGAGCACTTCCTCCGCCACCTCAATCACATAATCAGCTAAGAAGTCTGTCATTGCTTGAGCTTTGATCGAGAGGCGCGGAACGAAAGAAACGTCGAACTCACTCAACTCCACCAACCACTTGGCCAGCCTACCAGAATGCTCCACCCCCTCGAAGATGTTGCAGAGAGGATGGTCAGTCACCACTCAGATTGAGTGTGCCTGGAAATAAGGTCGCAACCTTCGGGCTGAGATGATCATGGCGAAAGCCAACTTCTCCAAAATTGGATACCGGAGCTCGGCCTTCCTCAGGACCTGACTCACGTAGTAATTAGGGAGCTGCTTCTTCCCCTCTTCCCGAACTAGGACGGAGCTCAAGGCTTCTGTCCCGACCCTGAGATACAAAAACAGGTCTTCCCCCTCCTTGGGCCCTTGGAGCACCGGAGCTTGGGTCAACCGCATCTTGAGGGCCTGAAATGCCTCCTCGCACTCCTTGGTCTATTCGAACTTCCGACCACCCCTTAGCGTTTTGAAGAATGGGGAGCACTTTTCCCCAGCCAGGGAGAGGAACCTACTTAGCCCTGCCAGCTTTCCTATCAGGTATTGCACCTCCTTGGTGTTCGTGGCGACCCTAGCTCCATGATGGCCTTGACCTTGCCAGGATTCGGCTCGACCCCCACGGGGGTGAGGAGATGCCCCAAGAACTTCCCCTGGCTAGCCCCGAAGACACATTTCAGGGGGTTCAATCACATCTTGTACTTGCGCAGGGTAGCAAAGATCTCCTCTAAGTCCTGGAGGTGGGAGTCCACATCCTGACTCTTGATCATGAGGTCATCCACGTACACCTCCAGGTTACTCCCCTTTTGCTCTTTGAAGACCATATCCATCATCTTCTGGTAGGTCGCCCCTGCGTTCTTTAGCCCGAAGGGCATCATCTTGTAATAGTAGCACCCATCCCCCGTGACAAACAAGATATCCTTGACGTCCGGGGGTGCATCCTGATTAGATGATAACCTGAAAAAGCATCTAGAAAACTCATTACAAAAAAACCAACGGCTGAGTCAACCAGCGCGTTGATCCGAGGCAAAGGATAACAATCCTTAGGACAAGCTTTATTAAGTAAAGAGAAATTGAAACACATTCGCCATCGACCGTCTCCCTTTTTGACCATGACTACATTGGAGACCCAGCCTAGGTATTGGATTTTGGACACGAAGCCGGACTTGAGGAGATTTTCCACCTCCTCTCTGATGGGCTCAGCCATCTTGTCCGCGGTGGACCTCTTCCTTTGCTGTACAAGGCGTGTTCCCGGGTCCAGGTTGAGGCGGTGGCAGGCCACATTCGCGTCAACCCCCGGCATCTCAGTGGCGTTCCATGCGAAGATGTCCACATTCTTCTGGATGCACTCCAGCATCCTGCCTTGGTCTTCCGGGGTCAGCCCTCCACTGACGCGGACCTTCTCCACCCTGCCTCCATGGGTGAGGACCTCCAACTCCACCACTTCCTCTGCAGCCTCCAACCTGGACTGCTCCCCCCATCCTTCAGCCTCCCTCTCCTCTGGAACGGGGACCTCCACCTCCATTTCTTCCTCTATGGCAATCACTTCGGCCATCTCCTCCTGATCTCTTCCCGCCGCATCCTCCTAAGTGCAGTTCTCCACCACCAGCTACTCCATGTCGGCTTCCTGCTCAGCCTCCTCCATCCTTCGCCCCATCTCCTCAGCTCCCTCTTGCCAAAAGATGGAGTTCACAGCGGTGACATAGCATTCCCGCGCCACCTTGGGGTCCCCCCTGACCCTGACCTGACTCCCCTCAGCAATGAACTTCAAGCACTGATGGAAGGATGAGGGGATGCAACGGAAGTCGCTGATAAGGGGCTCCAGAAAATGGCACTGTAGCTGCTGGGGGCATCCATGATGACGAACCTGTAGTTTCTGGACTGCCCCCCCCCCCCCCCCAGGGTGACATGGAGGCCGACTCCTCCCTCCACTTCCTTCCTCTCCCCCGAAAACACGAACAGGGGTCCATCCGAGGCTAGCACCCTCTTCGCCTCCACCTTCATCGCATCAAATGCTTTCTTGAAGACAACATTGACGGAGCTTCCCTTATCAATGAGGATCCGGGAGACGGTAAAAGTTTTGATGGCTGCCTTGATGACCAGCACATCACAGAATGGATCCCGTGATCCGGCATGTCGCTCCGGGAGAAGGTGATCCTCTCTTCTGGGGGTGGGGTTTGGGATGGGGAGGCAACCCTCCGTCGGTACATGGTGTGGAGGCTCGCCTTCTGGGAAGCCTTGACCCCCCACCCCTCCGTGGATCACTCTGATCCCTCCTCGGGTCCCAATGTCCACCCGATCTTTGCAACGGTCCTCCTCTGCCCGAGGCAGGACCTCCTCGATCCTGACTTCCTGGCGACCCTACTGCTGCTGCTATTCCATGTTCCCTCTCATTTTAAGGAACTCTGGCACGTGGCTGTGGCGTGCCCCTCCTCCTGATTGAAGTCGCAATAGGGCAACTCCACCCTAACTTCTCTCCTCCTCCTCCTTGCTACTCTCCTCCTCTCCCCCATGGCTATGGCCATAGACTCTACTTGATCAGGGAGTCGGGGCCTCTGGGCCTGTCTCCAGCCCGGGGGTGGAATTGATCTTGCCCCCCGTGATGGCGATCATTTCCTTGGTACCCTCTTTTTGGCCCCTGCCCTTGCCACTCAGGCCTCCAGCCCAGCCGACGGTCGGGCTCCTAACGCACCCACCTAGGCTGCTGCTGCCCCTGGAGCTGCCTCTGCTCCCTCTGTCGGGGCTCTCCTCTCCTCTCCTCCTGTCCTCTTCCTCTCGACTCCTTCTCCTCCTCCGTGTCCCACCTGGCCAGCTTCCGCGCAAAATAGGGGTTCGACGCCTCCCCGTCAACTTCTCTCACCGCCCTCTCCATCAGCTCCTCGTAGGAGAGGTGGGGAACACTCTTCAGCTCCATCCTGAAGAATCCCTACTGCAGGCCCAGGGTAAAGGCCATCATCAAGCTATGGCCCGGCATTTCCTGGACCTGAGTAACCTCCTCCTGGAACCGATCCACGTAACTCCACAACATCTCATTCACCCCCTACTTGATGTGGAACAGGGATTCTGACTCCTTCTTCCTCCTCTTCGAGGTAGTGAACCTCAGCATGAACCCCCGGTGCAGGTCCTCGAAGCAGTAGATGGAGCTGGCCGGTAGCTGGTGGAACCATTCCCTGGCCTTCTCCTTGAGGGTGATAGCGAAGAGTCGGCACTTTAACCCGTCTGACATCTACCGGATTGAAACCACATCCTCAAACCATTGAACGTGCTGGACCGGGTCTCCCTTCTCGACGTAGTAGGACATCTCGGGTTCCCTGAACCCATCTGGAACTGGGGCAGAGGAAACCATGTCACTGAAGGGGCTTCCTCCCCCTACTGGGAGAGCTGCTGAGTCTCGCGAGCCTAGCTCGCCGAATCAGCGTCGGCCTGCCGAGCCAGGGAAGAGCTCGCGTCCGGGGAGCTCGCACCCCCGGCCTTCCTCGGCCACCTCCTTCCCAGCTCGCCTGCCGGTGGCGTCTTCGCCCAGAGAGGGGGCGGCCGCGATCTGGGCTGCCGGAGTCGAGCACTCGGCCCGCATGCCGAGTGTGAACTTGACGAGGTTCAGCACCTCATTCCTGAAATCCACGAACATCCTCACTATGGCGAGAGGCGAGGTGGGCGGCGAGTCCGGCCTGTCAGATCTCTGTCCTCCTGTCATCGGGCTCGCTGAAGTTTTTCTGCACTGACCATGCTCTACGCTCACCGCACCAAAATGTTGAAACCTAAAAACGGTATCTGATGAGTTGTAAATATACCTATTTTTCTGTACATTAATTTAGTCGTTTTCATTTATTTTTGTCGTTTTTACTTATTTTTATTCAATAAACTGCTCCTATTTTTCTAAATATTATACTAACTTATTTTATTTTATTTTTCAGGAAAATATGAAAATCTGCCAAAATTTGACATGTCACGCCCGTGACATATTGGTCACGCCCGTGACCAGGGCGTGACACGTCAAATTCCAGTCAATCATCAAATTTTGAAGTGCAAAGCGTGACACGCCCGGGGTCACGCCCGTGTCACCCGACACGGGGCGTGACCCAAGCCCGTGTCCACCCGCTCGACGTTTTCAGCTCAACGATCGTCGAAACCAGCCGACACGCCTAGAGTCACGCCCGTGACCTAGGGCGTGACACCTCATTCCGCTCGACGATTTTCAACTCGACACTTTCAGCTCGACATTCGTCGAGTGTCGACACCAGCTGACACGCCCAGAGTCACGCCCGTGACCTAGGGCGTGACCACTACGCCTGGCCGACAAGACCTGCCCAAAGACTTTCGGCGCGCACCGCGCCCAGATCCACCTGCCTGTCACGCCCCCTGTCACGCCCGTGACCAAGGGCGTGACCACTGCGAGACCGCCACGTGTCCAGCCCGAAGTTAACTTTCCCGTCAAATCGCCGGCCGCCTTCCAAATAGTACTGTCACGCCCCCTGTCACGCCCGTGACCAAGGGCGTGACCCATGTAAATTTTTTCTATAAATTCAGAGGTTCTGCTCTGAATTTCTGTTCCACTTTTTGAACCACTTTGCTTAGGGTAGGTGCTGCCGAAATGCTTTCTTATGCTATGTAAGGGATTTTCTTCCCCCTCTCTTAGTGTTTGTTTTTAGCTTTCTTGTAATCACTTTTTCATTAATAAAATGTGTTAGTTTTTTCTCTCTTTGCATAGCTTGGAATCCATTCATGCGCCCTACTCGAAGTGATTTTTAATGTTTGTTTTTATTTTGTTTTTCCTTTATGTCTCCGAAAATCTTTGTAGCGTATAACTTTTGTCTAATTTCTAGCCGTTATAATCGCAATTTTATTTTCATACAAATACTTGTTTAGGTTCACTTTATTATTTTTTTTCTTTGTTTTCATTCCTATAGGTTTATAAAACACGGTTATAAAAGTGGTTTTTAATTTCTTTTAAATTAGGCTCTTTAGAATTGTAAAACTTTTCGTTCTCTTTTAGTTTTATTTCCACTTTTTAGGCATTTCTATAAAATTATAAGAATGAAAACATAATCGTTTTAATTTTTCAAGCATTTTCATTTTTGTTTTTATTTCAAAAACTTTTTGCTTATTTAATTTTTTCGTTCTCTTTTTATGCATTTCTACCGCATTCTAGCGGTAGAAATGTATTCGTTTTAATTTTTCGATCACTTGCATTTTTGCGTTTATTTGCAAAACTTTCTTCCCGTTTAATTTTTATTTTGGCTTTTTATGCATTTCTACCGCATTCTAGCGGTAGAAATGCAGTTGTTTTCATTTTTAGGTAACTTAGTTTTTTTTCCATTTCTGTACTTGTGCGCATTTATTTCCGCCTACTCGTTAAGAGTTAAATGGCGCCTGCTTATTTTACTTTTTGTAGAGTGCGTGAGTTTGTAATTTTCCTTTTTTCCGCCTACTCACTTGAGTTTAATGGCTGGATTTCATTTCGGTAGAGTGCGTGTGTTTTCATTTATGTCGAGAGAGTGTGTGCGTGCGTTGCATTTATTTTGTCCTACTCGGTTGAGTAGGACTCGTATTTATTTTCTCCTACTCATTTGAGTAGGACTTGCGTGTGTGCGTTTTACCGCTTTCTTTCTCCCGCCCATGCATTTGCGCCGGGACTCGCAATTTACTGCTTTCTTCAGTCCTACTCGTTTGAGTAGGACTTGCAATTTTCAGCTTTCCTTTACTGCTTTATTTTACTGTTTTCATTTACTGCTTTCCATTTTCTGCTTTATTTACTGCTTTTCACCGCAAGCCGTCCCCATTCCGATGAGTGGCTAATCGTTCTTAGCCCTCGGCATCGAAGAGCATTGGGACAGATAAAATAGCTTAAAATAACTAAAGGTCTAATCTTTCTAATTAATTAATAGCACTTAAGGTTTGCCCGGGGTTAACGACGCGTAGGACCACATATCGATGTGTGGGCCCTATTTCCGTTTTCCATACGCTCGCCAAGAGGCCGTGCGTATGGACAGATCACCCCTTGGCAAAGAGAGTTCCGCACTAACCCTCGAGAGAGGAGGCGCGCCAACTATACCGGATTGGGTTCCCCACCCAATAGCGGGGTTCTTAGCGTAATGCGGGCGTTAAGAGGAATCCTTTGTCGGACGAGAGCCCGGTCGAATAGTCTTAGCGTTCAGGTGAGCGATAGCCCTATAGCTAGGTGAGCTCATTTTAGTGGAACCTCCACGGCCAAGTCTCCGTCTTAATTAATTAGAAATTTAGGAGCTCTTTTTATTTAAAGTCAATTTTAGTTCAATTGTTTTTTCGGTGCCATCGAGCTAAGCTCTTCATCGGCACCACCTTCAAGCTTTCTTTTTATTGCTTTCATTTTCTTTCTGTCATTTTCTGCATTTTATTATATATAAATATCCCGACAAGATAATTATCGGTAAAATAATAGTCCCCTCCAGGGAAGAGTAGAAATAATCGAACGGGACCCGAGAACAATACGACCTCGATATTCCACCTGGAATATCCTGTACTACTCACGATAGGTGCACTTGCCTCCTTTCGTTAAAACTCGATCACACCTTTTTTATATCCAAAATAAATAAATAAATACGCGCGCCCCGTTTTCTTAAATAACTTCACTTCCGCCTTTTTTCTCAAATAAAACCGCCGGGTCGCCGCGTGACCGCAAATAATTTTGGAGTTTTAACCATCAAGTTTTTGGCGCCGTTGCCGGGGATCTTTTCGGTTCGTTATTTTAAACCCTGGAAATCTATTAATTTTACATATATATATATATATATATATATATATATATATATATATATATATATATAAATATGGCCAATATAATAATAATAATAATAATAATAATAACTAATATATATATATTTACAAATTTATTATACAAAAAAAAATTGAAAAACTCAAAACAAAAAATTTTTTTGAAAAACCTTAAAAATTAAAAATTTGAAAAAACTATAAAAGTAAAAAAAAAAAACTAAACTAAAAAAAAAACTAAAAATCCAAAAAATGAAAAACAAAACTTAACAAAAAATATTTTTATTTTTTATTTTCATTCTTGTTTTTGAAAAAAAAAACAACAAAAAAAAACTAACTAAAAAACTAAAAAATGAAAAACTTAAAAAATATATATTTTAATTTAACTTATTATATTTTATTTTATTTTGATTCGGCGCGCTTTTCACTTTTGTGCGCGCTAGGGGATCACATTTTTATCACACAGTGGTCGCTAAGACCTTAGCTACCTCCGACTCCCCCACGCACATTCCCCCCTACCGCCCGCGATCTTTAGGTCGAGGTTATTTTTTTTGTTTTTTCTGTTATCTTTTTGCTTTTTCTTTTAAATAATGCAGCGTTTCAACCTGCGCCTTCCCGGACTCGTCTATGGGACGCTCCTACCATCCCTTTTTCTTTTTGTACTTATTATATTTTGTATATTAATCGTTCCGCATACTTAGACTGCAACATTGGGGACAATGTTGGGTTTAAGTATGGGGGTGTTTTCCTATTCTGCAATTTTTATATTCGGTACTTAACAAAAAAAAATACAAAAAAAATGCAAAACTCAAAAAACTTTAAAAAAAAAAATTTTATTTTAATAATAAGTACTTAAAAAAAAACAACAAAAAAAATTTTTTTCAAAAACATCATAAAAGTTCACAAAAATTCATAAAATAAAAATTCAAAAAAAAAAAAAAAAACATCTCTCTTCCCCCTCTTCTTCTCTTTTTTGTAAAAACTTGCGTCTTGCCTGCCCGCGACGTTCGACTCATCGAACCAACCATTCAAATAAGAGTCTGTTCGCGGGGCCGCAATCGAGTTTTTACTTTGCCTTTTTTGTAGAAAACTCTCTTTCCCCCTATCTTATTTATAAATAACACTTCTTTCTCTCCTCTTTCTTGTAAATAATTTATCAAAATAACTCTAAAAATAAAAAAAAATTAGAAAAACCCAAAAACCCTAAAAAGATAAAAAATCTAAAAAATCTTAAAAAGATAATAATTAAAACACAAAAAAATGATAAAATCCCTAAAAAATCAAAAAAAGGTTTTGTTAATTATGTAACAAAATAATTCGAATATACCATTTCTTAACCACTTTTGCTTTCCAAAAATCTAGTTTCGAGTTAATTTATATGCGAATTTTAGTTATTCTTTGCTTACTATTCGTTTATTAATTAAAATTCGATAGATTTAAGTGTCTGGGGTTAAGATTTAAAGAATTTTTTATGTCTTATCCTTATAATAGAGAACTTGTTTTTCACCACCACTTCTAATTTTATAAATAGAAGCTCGTTTTTTTATGTTAGAAAATAACATCCATGGATTTCAATTATTTCAACTTCATGCTTTTAGAAACATTGGAACGTTCATTTTAAAAAGGTTGCTCTCAAAACTTTTTGATTAAAAGCTAGTTTTATTTTTGAAAAACTAAACCCACTTCCATTTTTTTTCATGTCTTACTTGACATGTTTACCCCTATCCCTTAAAAGATCTTATGTCAATGGGAATAAGATTTCATTCCGTAAACATAGGCACCCAATAATTTAAAAAGATTATATATGGAGTAAGAGGATAAAATTCATTACTCCTACAAATATACATTGGGTTATTTATTATTTATGAAGAAAAAAAAATTATTATGTGTTAGGAAAATAAGATTTCATTTTCCTAACTATCCAAAAACAAAAAATTGGAGGTTCGAGAAAAAATTACCTCACCTCAATAATCAAGCCTTCTTCATAAACCACCAAACCACTTATCTCATTTCAATGATTCTAGAATTAATTAAAATTTTTTGAGAGCATAACTTTTAAATTGCATTATTTCCTTTAACTTCTTTTAAGCTAAAGTTTTTTATATAAATCCAATCCATCTTTGTTAAACTAACAAAAATAAATTTTTGCTTTGTATTTTATTTTATCTAGAAGTCTTTTTGAAACTGTTCCTCTATTCATAACATTTCATAAATTAGGATTTAATTCTTTAACCCCGGATGTTTATTTTGATCTTCCTTTTTAATTAAGTCAAGCGGTAGCTAAACTTAGGATTTCTTTTATTCCTTATAAGTTCATCTCCAACTTTTTCTCTGGAATAGCAAAAGCTTAAGTATGGGGGTATTTGATGAGTTGTAAATATACCTATTTTTCTATACATTAATTTAGTCGTTTTCATTTATTTTTGTCGTTTTTACTTATTTTTATTCAATAAACTGCTCCTATTTTTGTAAATATTATACTAACTTATTTTATTTTATTTTTCAGGAAAATATGAAAATCTGCCAAAATTTGACATGTCACGCCCGTGACATATTGGTCACGCCCGTAACCAGGGCGTGACACGTCAAATTCCAGTCAATCATCAAATTTTGAAGTGCAAAGCGTGACACGCCCGGGGTCACGCCCGTGTCACCCGACACGGGGCGTGACCCAAGCCCGTATCCACCCGCTCGATGTTTTCAGCTCAACGATCGTCGAAACCAGCCGACACGCCTAGAGTCACGCCCGTGACCTCGGGCGTGACACCTCTTTCCGCTCGACGATTTTCAACTCGACACTTTCAGCTCGACATTCGTCGAGTGTCGACACCAGCTGACACGCCCAGAGTCAAGCCCGTGACCTAGGGCGTGACCACTGCGCCTGGCCGACAAGACCTGCCCAAAGACTTTCGGCGCGCACCGCGCCCAGATCCACCTGCCTGTCACGCCCCCTGTCACGCCCGTGACCAAGGGCGTGACCACTGCGAGACCGCCACGTGGCCAGCCCGAAGTCAACTTTCCCGACAAATCGCCGGCCGCCTTCCAAATAGTACTGTCACGCCCCCTGTCACGCCCGTGACCAAGGGCGTGACCCATGTAAATTTTTTCTATAAATTCAGAGGTTCTGCTCTGAATTTCTGTTCCACTTTTTGAACCACTTTGCTTAGGGTAGGTGCTGCCGAAATGCTTTCTTATGCTATGTAAGGGATTTTCTTCCCCCTCTCTTAGTGTTTGTTTTTAACTTTCTTGTAATCACTTTTTCATTAATAAAATGTGTTAGTTTTTTCTCTCTTTGCATAGCTTGGAATCCATTCATGCGCCCTACTCGAAGTGATTTTTAATGTTTGTTTTTATTTTGTTTTTCCTTTATGTCTCCGAAAATCTTTGTAGCGTATAACTTTTGTCTAATTTCTAGCCGTTATAATCGCAATTTTATTTTCATACAAATACTTGTTTAGGTTCACTTTATTATTTTTTTTCTTTGTTTTCATTCCTATAGGTTTATAAAACACGGTTATAAAAGTGGTTTTTAATTTCTTTTAAATTAGGCTCTTTAGGATTGTAAAACTTTTCGTTCTCTTTTAGTCTTATTTCCACTTTTTAGGCGTTTCTATAAAATTATAAGAATGAAAACATAATCGTTTTAATTTTTCAAGCATTTTCATTTTTGTTTTTATTTCAAAAACTTTTTGCTTATTTAATTTTTTCGTTCTCTTTTTATGCATTTCTACCGCATTCTAGCGGTAGAAATGTATTCGTTTTAATTTTTCGATCACTTGCATTTTTGCGTTTATTTGCAAAACTTTCTTCCCGTTTAATTTTTATTTTGGCTTTTTATGCATTTCTACCGCATTCTAGCGGTAAAAATGCAGTTGTTTTCATTTTTAGGTAACTTAGTTTTTTTTCCATTTCTGTACTTGTGCGCATTTATTTCCGCCTACTCGTTAAGAGTTAAATGGCGCCTGCTTATTTTACTTTTTGTAGAGTGCGTGAGTTTGTAATTTTCCTTTTTTCCGCCTACTCACTTGAGTTTAATGGCTGGATTTCATTTCGGTAGATTGCGTGTGTTTTCATTTATGTCGAGAGAGTGTGTGCGTGCGTTGTATTTATTTTGTCCTACTCGGTTGAGTAGGACTCGTATTTATTTTCTCCTACTCATTTGAGTAGGACTTGCGTGTGTGCGTTTTACCGCTTTCTTTCTCCCGCCCACGCATTTGCGCCGGGACTCGCAATTTACTGCTTTCTTCAGTCCTACTCGTTTGAGTAGGACTTGCAATTTTCAGCTTTCCTTTACTGCTTTATTTTACTGTTTTCATTTACTGCTTTCCATTTTCTGCTTTATTTACTGCTTGTCACCGCAAGCCGTCCCCATTCCGATGAGTGGCTAATCGTTCTTAGCCCTCGGCATCGAAGAGCATTGGGACAGATAAAATAGCTTAAAATAACTAAAGGTCTAATCTTTCTAATTAATTAATAGCACTTAAGGTTTGCCCGGGGTTAACGACGCGTAGGACCACATATCGATGTGTGGGCCCTATTTCCGTTTTCCATACGCTCGCCAAGAGGCCGTGCGTATGGACAGCTCACCCCTTGGCAAAGAGAGTTCCGCACTAACCCTCGAGAGAGGAGGCGCGCCAACTCTACCGGATTGGGTTCCCCACCCAATAGCGGGGTTCTTAGCGTAATGCGGGCGTTAAGAGGAATCCTTCGTCGGACGAGAGCCCGGTCGAATAGTCTTAGCGTTCAGGTGAGCGATAGCCCTATAGCTAGGTGAGCTCATTTTAGTGGAACCTCCACGGCCAAGTCTCCGCCTTAATTAATTAGAAATTTAGGAGCTCTTTTTATTTAAAGTCTATTTTAGTTCAATTGTTTTTTCGGTGCCATCGAGCTAAGCTCTTCATCGGCACCACCTTCAAGCTTTCTTTTTATTGCTTTCATTTTCTTTCTGTCATTTTCTGCATTTTATTATATATAAATATCCCGACAAGATAATTATCGGTAAAATAATAGTCCCCTCCAGGGAAGAGTAGAAATAATCGAACGCGACCCGAGAACAATACGACCTCGATATTCCACCCGGAATATCCTGTACTACTCACGATAGGTGCACTTGCCTCCTTTCGTTAAAACTCGATCACACCTTTTTTATATCCAAAATAAATAAATAAATACGCGCGCCCCGTTTTCTTAAATAACTTCACTTCCGCCTTTTTTCTCAAATAAAACCGCCGGGTCGCCGCGTGACCGCAAATAATTTTGGAGTTTTAACCATCAGTATCCTATGGAGTTCGCCCTCAGGGAATGGGTAATCGCGCGCCTACTTCACTCCTACAAGCAAAACAACAAAAGAAACAGGGAAGGACCGACCCAAGGGCTCGACGGGGAGGACCCACCACACACCCGGATGATCTGAGAGCGCTTCCCCTCCTTAGCGAGAGGGTGAGCTAAGGTACCCTCATAAAGCACTTGAAAACTAGAGCAGGAGAGCACAGGAAGCATGCCTTCCGGGGTACCCCTTGGGTCTTATTTATAGTTTTTAGAATCTGAACTGCCAATAACCAAACTGAGCTGACCTGAAGTTACCAAAAAAACCCTTGGTCGGGTCTGCCAACAGCCAAACTCCACTGTTTTGAAGGGCTACGGGTAGACCAGCGGGGGCAAAATAGTAAAAAGTACATCATATACCTGGGCGAGCTGGGGAGCTTGGCTACCTCGGCAGATCCTGCTCGCCTGCTGTTGCCGAGCTCCTTTGCGCGAGCGCGATTCAAGATGGCGAGCTCGCCCATCAGTCGGCCTCCATTAGTCGACCTCGGCTCGACGAATCCCGTCCTAGCTCGACGAATACCAAGCTCGTGGTCGACGAATGCCGAGCTCGGGTTCGGCTTCTCCAAGCCGAGCTCGCCCACGATCTTCAGAGTCCTTTGCTGGGCTTGCCTGTTGCTTGGTCGATCTGAACCACCTGGTATGGTTCTTGGCGACCTCACTCGCCGGACACGGGGTTGTACATAATTCCCGCTCTTTTTGAGCTTGGAAAAGCTCGGAAAGAAACATCCAACCCCAAGTGTTTGGCGAGTGCGCGGTGGGCTGGAGGGAATCTTCGGGTGGGGTCCACCTGTGGCTATATATATGCACCTACATACCTTCCTGACTCTTGCCATTCCCTTTGCTCTAATCCTGCCAAGATGTCGATCCCCAAGGAGATTCAAGAGCGCCTTGACCGAGCTCGCCAGGCCTCTGCTGCTCGCGGAGCCGCCCTAACGGCGGTCCCTGCCACTGTGCCGCAGGGTGGCTCTGCCGAGCCTAGTTCCAAGAAGATGAAACCATTCCCTCAAGCGGCCGAGCCCATCTACGACGACCTGAGGGCCACCTTGGAGCACGGGACTGGCTCCTCCACTCTGCCTGCCTTTGAAAGGGGGAGGAACGCTGTCGAGATCTACGACGGCCCAAATAGCCGCCCCGATGGTGTGGAAGACGCCACGCCGCGAGACACCACCCCGCGAGCCAAGACCACTCCTGGGGACTCGTGGTTCATGACTCCAAAAAACCACCACTGGGAGCCTGACCACCTCGGAAGATCCTGCTCGCCTGCTGTTGCCGAGCTCCTTTGCGCGAGCACGATTCGGGATGGCGAGCTCGCCCATCAGTCGGCCTCCATTAGTCGACCTCAGCTCGACGAATCCCGGCTTAGCTCGGCAAATACCGAGCTCGCGGTCGACGAATGCCTTGCTCGGGTTCGGCTTCTCCTAGCCGAGCTCGCCCACGATCTTCAGAGTCCTTTGCTGGGCTTGCATGTTGCTTGGTCGATCTAAACCGCCCGGTATGGTTCTTGGCGACCTCACTCGCCGGACACGCGGTTGTACAGCTGGAGCTTGTTTCTCTACAGCTAGAAAGGGCGCATGGAGGCTAATTTCCCGCAGAGCTAGCCTGCGCTGCATGTAGTTCCATTGCAGACTCTACCGCCGCCCCTGCCTCTCATGGACAAGGGAAAAGGAAAGTTGAATGTGCTGACCAAGGAGGAAACCCAATCTTCGATTCATGTGATCTCAGGTTAGTCTCTGACTCAGCTAGTAATCCCTTTTGGTAGATTTATAGTTTCCGTATTTTAGTTACGCGCGCTATGTGTTTAGGTGAATTTAAGGTAAAGAATAAGAGCGTTTTGTTCGATTCGGGTGCTACTCACTCATTTGTGGAGAGGAGTTTTGTAGACCGACATTGCTGGGCTCTCGACCAGTTAGACACCTCCCTAAATGTCAAATTTCCTTCAGGAGAGTTCGTGATGTCAAGTCGGGGTATCCAAAATGCTCCATCTTCCTAAGTGGTTTTCTAGCCTTTATGGATCTGAAGGTGCTAGATTTTCTAGACTTCGACATGATTTTGTGCATGAATTGGTTGTCCAGCTATGATGTCGTCATTAAGTGCAAGCACAAGCGCTTTGATTTTAAAGGTGACAATGGCCAGCCCATGAGTGCGTATGGTTTGCCCCGTTAGGAATCTCCGATCATTTATGCGGTACGTGCTCGCAAATTTCTAGAGTATGACTGATGTTGGGTATTGTATCCACAATGCACCTGATTTGAAGAAGCCCCTGGACAAGCTAAGGTCAATAGACTATGTATTTGATAAAATCCTTCTAGTTGTGCTTGCAGTTTTTCCACGCTAAGTGCACACCAATGTCAGGGTGCAGTAGGTCAATATACACGGGTCTGCACGACGTAATCCCTCGTTGAGCAGATCAGTGTGTTGGCCTACGTGTACTCTCTCTATTGGAGTGCACTTATTTTCAAGCACAGGGCTGTAAATATGCAGGAGCAGACAAGGAGCAAGGATGGGTCAAGGAGCATCTCATAGGTGGAAAGACGAAAATTCGTCTAAGTTAGAATCGACGAGAATCACCGAGTGATTCTCGCCGATTCGGCGAGAATCACTTGGGATTCTCGCCGATTCGTCGAAAATCAGCGGATGATTCTCGCCAAACACGTTCCAGCATCTTCTAAGCAAGCACCTCTGAGTCTAAGTAAGAATCGACGAGAATCACTTAGTGATTCTCGCCGATTCGGCGAGAATCACTAGTGATTCTCGTCGAATCGACGAGAATCACTGGTTGATTCTCGCCGTCTCGACCTGGCTTAAAGCAGTGCGTGCAACCAAGGCAAATTCGACGAGAATCATCTTTGATTCTCGCCGAATCGTCGAGAATCACCTTTGATTCTCGGCGACTCGGCGAGAATCACTTTCGATTCTCACCGATTTTGACTTGGCGTTTTTCTGGAAATTCCTGAACCGGATTCTGCCGCTGTTTAATAATCTGGACCGGGATTTGGGGATTACTTTTGTGGGTCCCACAAACGGTCTTATTGGGGGTAGCTACAGTATTTATACTCGGGTATTTTGAACGGAAGATGCACACAGAAAGAAGCCGAGCAAGCGGAAACCCTAATATCACGATTTCTCTCCTCCGCCGCCGTCGCGCTCGAGCAAGTACGTTGTCGCCGCTGATCGTTCATCTTCCCGATCTCCGGCGACAGAAGCTTAGCAAAGCTTGCGTCTCACGTGTCTATCCAGAGATCTCTTGTCTCTCGATTTGTTGACCGGGAAAAACTCCCCCGTCCGAATCGATTGAGACGACCGATCCTAGAGTGACCGTTGGTAGACCTAGTTTGCTTCGCAAAGAAGTTTGGATCTCAAAGCACTGCAGCAGCGCACCTTCGTTGCCGCCGACTCCGAACCAAGCCGCCGCTCGGATTGCCGCCGCCGGTTCCGGGGAGATCCTCTCCAAGAGAGACCAAGGTCGTAGACTCTTTATCGACTTCAAGAACACGTCGTCGAACAAAGAGGAACACCGTAGTCTCCAAAAGAAGTTTGTATCACGTGTACACTCTACGTTTAATTTCGTTGTAAAGGAACTTTTGTTCCGTGTTGTAAGGGTTGGGTGCAACCCGTTTTGTGGGAGTGTTGACTCTCACGTGTGGAAGTGCTCCTTCCGTTAGTGCGGGGATTGGATTTCAATCCCGTTGGAGAAGTGACCGAGTCGTCCCTTGTTGGGGAGATAGGTCGAAGGGGGAAAGTGGATGTACCCAAGTCGGGGAACCACTATAAATTTGCTGTGTATTCTGTGTGCTGTGCTTGTTGTTTTTATTGTGCAGGTACATCCGTAAATTCCGCAAAAGAACCACACGTCACCTATTCCCCCCCCCCCCCCATAGGTGCACTTAGCTGACACTAGGTGGACTTTCAAGTGGTATCAGAGGGAGGTTACTCATCAATAAGGTTAACACCTTGAGTTGAATCCTGCCCCTAGTGTCAAAAGAAGAAGACAGATATCTACTATGGACGGGCTCAAGTACTCCGGCAAGATCCCAGTGTGCAACAGACTCAACTTTCCGATCTGGAAGGAAAGAATCAGGTTTTACATGGAAGCAGTCGATCCTCGACTCTTCATGATTGTGGAGGAGGGACCTTATATCCCCACTAAGGCCTCCACCATCGATCCCACCAAGAAGGTGCCAAAGACACTTTCTGAAATGGACAAAGACGAGATGGTGTTGGTGGGACTGGACAAGAAGGCACGAAACATTCTGGTGAGCGCTGTTGATGATTCTATGATGCAAAACTTCAGCAACTGCAGGACAGCTCAGGAGATCTGGCAGTGCCTGATCATCCTAATGGAGGGCACGGATGAAGTGAGGGATGATCGGAGATCCCTCCTGAACCAAAAATATGAGGCCTTCAGGCAAGGGCCTAAGGAAGAGATCGGAGTCACATACGAGAACTTCCTGAAGATTGTCAACGCCCTCAAGGGCTACGGAAGAGTGTTCACCAATGGTGAACTCAATGACAAATTCCTTAGGTCCCTTACTAAGGAATGGGACACAAAGATCTGCGCCATCAGAGAATTTGGCAGACTAGCAGAAACTGATCCACAAATCCTGTTTGGGAAGCTGATGTCCTATGAACTTCAGCTGAACACCAGGAAGGCTGAGGAAGAAGCAGAGAAGGCTGCTGCAAAAGAAAAGACTGTGGCCCTAAAAGCCAGTTACTCCAGAAAGGGCAAGGGTGCGATGTCATACCGTGCGAGGAGTAAGGAAGAGGAGGAGGACTCTGAACCATGCTCCTCCGGCTCTGAACTATCGGAGGAGGATTTCTCCCTCATCACCCGAGAGTTCAAGAAGTTCCTCAAGATGAGGAATCAAAGAAAGAAAGACAGCTCCTCCTCCAGGCATCAGAAGAAAAATTATTCTTCTGACAGGTATGCATCTAAACCTAACAAACATCGTTCTTCTAATATTATTTGCTTTGGATGCAATAAGCCAGGTCACGTCGTGGTCGACTGCCATCAAAGCAAAAGAGAAAAGGGGAAAGGAGAGGAGCTCAAATCCTCCAGAGATAAGAAGAAGGAGCGGAGCTACATCGCAAGAAGACCAAAGACACTAAGTGAGTCTAATTCCTCAGACTCCAGTGATGATGAGGAAGCCTACTTCGGGCTGGTGGGTCGCTCGGACTCAGAAGGAGAATGCCCCCCATTTACTGGGAAGGTAAAAGCTCACACCCCTCTCTCCGACTCCGACTCTGATCCTGAGTCTCAGGATGATGAACCTGAGGATTGCCCGTCAGCCCGTGAAGCTGAACTCCTCGAGAAGTATGAGCTTCTGCTCAACACTTTCGATGAGTGTCGAAAGAGACTGAAGGCTGAGAAGAAGGAAGTAAAATTCCTGAAGGGTGAATGTGTATCCCTAAGGGAAGAGGTCACTAGCTTGATTTCTCTCCAACAGGAACACCTTGACCTGACTTCCAAGCATTCAGAGTCTTTGAAGCTCCTTGATCTAAAGCAGGAGGAAGTCGACAAGTTGGAAGAACTACTTGCGGCAGAAAGGAAGATCGTCAAGAGCTTCTCCATGCCAAAAACAGTTCTTCCAGTCGTTGATACCTTCTCTGCTCAGGCCAAAGGAGCTGGCTTGGGGCATATAGGGGTACCTGGTTCTTCATCTAGGAGAAACAAGAACCAGAGGAAAAATAAGGCCGCCAAGAAGGCCTCTGCTGATGAAAAAGGTAAGGCTCCTCTTAGTCCTGTTGCGTTCAGAAAGCCTGGCTTTCCTTGCAACCAACACGACTTTGAGTCAACTTTTGGGCATCATTTCCGGCCCTCGGTTGCAAAGCCAAAGAGCCGGTATGACGATCGGAACTTTCCCCGGAACTTCGGTGAGAGTGCCTTCAAGGCACCTTATGAGGAAATCCACATAGGAAATTATATTCCGTTCTCTAGCGGCCATAATGGAAAGCAGGCACCAAAAGTCAAGCCTGTTATACAGAAGGTGACAAAGTCATGCGACTGTTGTCACCATGAGGCCTCCACCTCCAGATCCAAGGCCCCAGCAGTACCCACCGTTCCCAGGGTAAGGCAGGAGCCTAGGAAGAGGTACAACAGATTTGACTGTTGGTGCTGTGGCAAAGTCGGTCACTTTGCCATGGATTGTTGGTTTAATCCAAGGAACTACGAGACTCCCCGTGTTAGCAATGCGAGACCGACCACTCGTAGGGTTAACCAACCGAGGGGGAGTGTGCTAACCAGGAATCTAGGACCCAAGTTCGATTGGGTTCCTAAGGAAAATTAATTTTGTTTTGCAGGAATGTCCAAAGGCCACCAAAACGCCGATCTGGTATTTGGACAGTGGATGCTCCCGGCATATGACCGTGACAAGAAGCCTGCTGCGTGATTACACTCCAGTCAAGAATGGACCCAACGTCATCTTTGGAGGGTCAGATCGAGGAGTCACCAGAGGTTATGGTATGATTTCCAACGGCATAATCTCTATCACCGACGTGGCTTATGTTGAAGGGTTAAACCATAACCTGATCAGTGTAAGTCAGTTATGTGATAAAGGTTATGACGTTAAGTTCTGCAAGGATAAATGTCTGATAATTTCACGTACCTCTTCTGAAACGGTATTATCAGGCATTAGGAGCAGAAATATCTTTTGTTTAGATTTTCTCAGTTTAGATTCATCTACCCCCGTATGCCTTGTGGCAACAGGCAGTGCATCTCTTTGTGAACAATGGCACAAAAGATTGGCACATATTAATTTCAAGACAATTAGTATGCTATTTTCTAAGGACTTGGTAAGGGATGCTCCCAATATCAAGTGCATCAAAGATAGCCCATGTCCTGCATGCCAGATGGGCAAACAGACTCGGGCTACCTTTAAGAGCATCGCTGACAAAGACTCTTCCCGATGTCTTTACCTTTTGCATATGGACTTATTTGGTCCAATGCAAGTTCATAGCTTGGGAGGCAAGTCATATACGCTAGTGATAGTTGATGATCATTCTCGGTTTACATGGGTGTTCTTTTTGAAACGAAAGTCAGATACGTTTGACATCTTCACTAATTTTGTCAAGCAGGTTCAGAACGAATTTAACTGCTCCGTGGTCAAAATCAGAAGTGACCATGGAACAGAATTCGAATCTGGTGCAATGACAGAATTTTGTGAAGAACAAGGTATCTTTCATGAGTTTTCCTCCCCGCGCACTCCTCAGCAAAATGGAGTTGCGGAGAGAAGAAATAGAACTCTCATTGAAGCCTGCACGACTATGTTGAAAGATGCTTCTCTCCCGGAATACTTCTGGGCAGAGGGTGTCAATACGGCATGTCATGTACAAAACCGAGCATTGATCAACAAGCATCATCGTAAGACGCCCTACGAGCTACTGAAAGGCAGGAAACCAACCATGTCCTACTTAAGGATTTTTGGTTGCCGATGCTATGTACTGAATAATGGGAAGTACCCGCGTACTAAGTTCGGTGAAAAATGCTTCGAAGGCATATTTATGGGCTATAGTGCCCACAGTCGGGCATACAGGGTCTTCAATAAGAAAACCCTAGTGGTAGAAGAATCAATAAATGTTGTATTTGATGAAGGAAGTTTGCTTAACAGCAACTCTTCCAGTAGTATTCTTGAAGATGCAGGTGCACGACTGGAACAGCTGAGTCTGGATGAGACCGCTAAAGTTGACGCTCCTAAGTTCGTCAAAGTCTCCACCTCCACGTCATCTGAAAGTGTTGAAGATCAAGATAGAACAAATCTCTTAGAGGAAAGAGAAGCCCATGAAGTAGTTGAAGCTCCTGACGCCCGACTACTAGAGCTCCGGCACGTGAGGGATCATCCTAGAAATTAGATCATCGGGATCCTCGTGTCGGGGTCAGAACTCGAAGAGGTACAATTAACGAGGTACTGCATCTTAGCTTCCTGTCACAGGTTGAGCCAAAGAAGTTCGACGAGGCGAACAAGGATGCGGCATGGCTTCTGGCCATGCAAGAGGAACTACATCAATTCGAGCGGTGCAAGGTTTGGACTCTGGTTCCCAGACCATACAAGCAGAATGTGATTGGCACAAAGTGGATCTTCAGAAACAAGCTGGATGAACATGGTGTCATCGTAAAGAACAAGGCCAGGCTGGTGGCTCAAGGTTACAGACAGGAGGAAGGGATTGACTTCGACCAGACCTTCGCACCAGTAGCAAGGCTCGAGGCAATCAGGTTGTTTCTGGCGTATGCTTCACACAAAGGATTCACAGTCTATCAAATGGATGTGAAATCGGCATTCCTGAACGGAGACCTGAAAGAGGAAGTATACGTCGCTCAACCCCCAGGTTTTGTCGATCCTACTTATCCTAATCATGTTTATTTTCTTAATAAGGCCTTATATGGGTTGAAACAAGCTCCACGAGCTTGGTATGCGACTTTATCTAGTTTTCTTCTTGAGAACAAGTTCTCCAGAGGTAAAATAGATAAAACATTGTTTCTCAGGGAAGTCAAAGGCAAGATTTTGCTGGTGCAAATCTATGTCGATGACATAATATTCGGCTCAACTGATAACAATCTTTGCAAAAAGTTTTCTAAACTTATGCAAGGAAAGTTTGAAATGAGCAGTATGGGAGAGCTCAAGTATTTCTTAGGACTTCAGGTGAAACAGTCTGAGGATGGAATCTTCATCTCTCAGACGAAGTTCACAAATGAACTCCTTAAGAAATTCGGTATGGAGAGTGCAACCTCCATGAGGACTCCAATGGGATCCACCATGTCTCTGGATAAGGATGAGAAAGGTAAACCTTTCGATGAAACCAAATACAGAAGCATCATTGGATCCCTGCTCTACCTTACTGCCAGTCGACCGGATATTATGTTCTCCACATGTGTCTGTGCCCGATATCAGGTGAACACTAAGGAATCTCACTATGTCGCCGCAAAGCGAATTCTGAGATACCTTAAAGGTACTCCTAATCTTGGCTTGTGGTACCCGAGAAACAATGACGTCGAGCTAATAGGATTTTCAGATGCTGATTTTGCAGGGAGCAGGGATGACAGGAAAAGCACCTTCGGGACGTGTCAATTCCTCGACAGGAGGCTTATCTCATGGAACAGCAAGAAACAGAATTGTGTTGCAACCTCCACAGCAGAGTCAGAGTATATCTCGGCAGGAAGGTGTTGCGCACAACTTCTATGGATCAGAAACCAGTTAGCCGACTACGACCTTCAGTTCAAGGAAGTACCCATGTACTGCGACTCCTCCAGTGCAATTGCCATTGCCAACAATCCGGTGTCGCACAGCAGAACGAAGCATATTGAAGTACGCTACCACTTCATTCGGGAGCACGTGGAGAACAAGGATATCTCTCTCTGTTATGTCCCCACGGACAAGCAGATTGCTGATATATTCACAAAGCCCCTAGACGAGACCAAGTTCAATCTCTTCAAGACTGAATTGGGGATGCTCAATTATGAGGAATGAAGACTACAGAAGCTCCAGGCTCGTACAAGACCTGAGGGGGAGCAAGGAACTCCAGAGCGAGTACAGATGCAAGAACTGAGGGGGAGCAAAGGGTAAAACGCTACAGACCCCGATTTGTAGAAGCCGAAAAGGGGGAGATTACCCTCTCGGCTAAGGCTAAGGTGGCTCCAAGCTTGCTCCCAAGAAATTGGTATTGGTAATGGATAACTCACTCAACTCTCTTTTCAGTTTATGGTTTTCATTCTCATTTGCTCTATTCACCTTAGCTTGTAGGGTTTAGGCTTCTTCAAATAGGGGGAGATTGTTGGGTATTGTATCCACAATGCACCTGATTTGAAGAAGCCCCTGGATAAGCTAAGGTCAATAGAATATGTATTTGATAAAATCCTTATAGTTGTGCTTGCAGTTTTTCCACGCTAAGTGCACACCAATGTCAGGGTGCAGTAGGTCAATATACACGGGTCTGCACGACGTAATCCCTCGTTGAGCAGATCAGTGTGTTGGCCTACGTGTACTCTCTCTATTGGAGTGCACTTATTTTCAAGCACAGGGCTGTAAATATGCAGGAGCAGACAAGGAGCAAGGATGGGTCAAGGAGCATCTCATAGGTGGAAAGACGAAAATTCGTCTAAGTTAGAATCGACGAGAATCACTTGGGATTCTCGCCGA
This sequence comes from Platanthera guangdongensis, assembly GCA_039583875.1. Lineage (NCBI taxonomy): Eukaryota > Viridiplantae > Streptophyta > Magnoliopsida > Asparagales > Orchidaceae > Platanthera > Platanthera guangdongensis. The sequence goes on along the minus strand of CM077150.1, from coordinate 173,351,140 downwards.
TTCGTCGAGAATCAGCGGATGATTCTCGCCAAACATGTTCCAGCATCTTCTAAGCAAGCACCTCTGAGTCTAAGTAAGAATCGACGAGAATCACTTAGTGATTCTCGCCGATTCGGCGAGAATCACTAGTGATTCTCGTCGAATCGACGAGAATCACTGGTTGATTCTCGCCGTCTCGACCTGGCTTAAAGCAGTGCGTGCAACCAAGGCAAATTCGACGAGAATCATCTTTGATTCTCGCCGAATCGTCGAGAATCACCTTTGATTCTCGGCGACTCGGCGAGAATCACTTTCGATTCTCACTGATTTTGACTTGGCATTTTTCTGGAAATTCCTGAACCGGATCCTGCCGCTGTTTAATAATCTGGACCGGGATTTGGGGATTACTTTTGTGGGTCCCACAAACGGTCTTATTGGGGGTAGCTACAGTATTTATACTCGGGTATTTTGAACGGAAGACGCACACAGAAAGAAGCCGAGCAAGCGGAAACCCTAATATCACGATTTCTCTCCTCCGCCGCCGTCGCGCTCGAGCAAGTACGTCGCCGCCGCTGATCGTTCATCTTCCCGATCTCCGGCGACAGAAGCTTAGCAAAGCTTGCGTCTCACGTGTCTATCCAGAGATCTCTTGTCTCTCGATTTGTTGACCGGGAAAAACTCCCCCGTCCGAATCGATCGAGACGACCGATCCTAGAGTGACCGTTGGTAGACCTAGTTTGCTTCGCAAAGAAGTTTGGATCTCAAAGCACTGCAGCAGCGCACCTTCGTTGCCGCCGACTCCGAACCAAGCCGCCGCTCGGATTGCCGCCGCCGGTTCCGGGGAGATCCTCTCCAAGAGAGACCAAGGTCGTAGACTCTTTATCGACTTCAAGAACACGTCGTCGAACAAAGAGGAACACCATAGTCTCCAAAAGAAGTTTGTATCACATGTACACTCTACATTTAATTTCGTTGTAAAGGAACTTTTGTTCCGTGTTGTAAGGGTTGGGTGCAACCCGTTTTGTGGGAGTGTTGACTCTCACGTGTGGAAGGGCTCCTTCCGTTAGTGCGGGGATTGGATTTCAATCCCGTTGGAGAAGTGACCGAGTCGTCCCTTGTTGGGGAGATAGGTCGAAGGGGGAAAGTGGATGTACCCAAGTCGGGGAACCACTATAAATTTGCTGTGTATTCTGTGTGCTGTGCTTGTTGTTTTTATTGTGCAGGTACATCCGTAAATTCCGCAAAAGAACCACACGTCACCTATTCCCCCCCCCCCATAGGTGCACTTAGCTGACACTAGGTACACTAGGTGGACTTTCAACTGAGATTCTTTTCTTGTCTCTGTTTCCATTCTGGGAGCTGCACCAGTTGAGCCTCAGGTTGAGGACGTTTCTGTGGTGCGTGAGTTTCCGGATGTCTTTCCTGTTAGTCTTCCTGGACTTCCTCCTGAGAGAGAGGTGGAGTTTGTTATAAACCTTGAGCCAGGCACTCGCCCTATTACAAAGGCACCATACCGCATGGCGCCGCGTGAGTTAGAGGAGCTGTGTACTCAACTGGATGAGTTATTGCAGTGCAGTTTTATTAGACCCAGTTCTTCCCCCTGGGGTGAACCAGTGCTTTTCGTGAAGAGAAAGGATGGAATGATGAGGCTATGCATTTACTATCGAGAGCTAAATAAGGTGACCATTAAGAACAGATATCCATTGTCTAGGATCGATGACTTGTTCGATCAGTTGTGAGGTAGTTCCGTGTTCTCAAAGATTTACCTCCGTTCAGGTTACCATCAATTAAGAATTCGGGAGTCAGACATTCCGCAAACTTCTTTTCATTTTTGATATGGTCACTTTGAATTTTTGGTAATGTCATTTGGATTAATGAACGCACTGTCAGCTTTTATGGACATGATGAACAGGGTGTTCAAGGATTTTCTGGATAAGTTCGTGGTTGTATTCATTGACGATGTAATGGTATATTCCATAAATGCATAAGAGCACGTCATGCACTTGCGCTTGGTCTTGTCTACTCCGAGGGAGCACAAGTTGTATGCGAAGCTTAGCAAGTGCGAGTTTTGGTTGTCTCAGGTGTCATTCCTAGGACACATTGTAAGCAAGGACGGTATCTCAGTGGACCCCGCGAAGATAGCTGCAGTCTTGGATTGGAGGAAACCTACATCGCCTAAGGAGATAAGGAGCTTCTTAGGGTTGGCAGGTTACTACATAAGATTTGTGAAAGGATTCCCTGTGCTCTCTACGCCATTGACAAGGCTTACACATAAGAGTGCAGCTTTTGTTTGGAGTTATGCCTGTGAGGAAGCTTTTCAAGAGCTCAAGAGGAGATTGTGTTCTGCTCCAGTTTTGGCATTGCTAGTGGAAGGAGTAGAGTATGTTGTTTATGTGGATGCCTCGCGAGTTGGACTCGGTTTCATGTTGATGCAGGATGGCAAGGTGATTGTGTATGGATCGAGATAATTGAAGGTGCATGAAAAGAATTATCCTACGCACGATCTAGAATTTGTTGCCATCATTTATTCCTTGAATTTGTGGAGACATCTTCTATATAGAGTGTCGTGCAAAATTTATTCGAACCACAAAAGTTTGAAATATGTCTTCACTCAGAAGGGATTGAATTTGCACCAGTGTAGATGGATAGAGTATGTTGTGTACTACGAAGTCGATATCTTTTATCATCCTGACAAGGCTAATGTAGTAGCGGATGCATTAAGCCGAAAGACCGCACATATATTTAACCTCTCGGTGCAATCCCTTATTGAAGAGTTTTTGATCATGGACATTACCATGGGGGATAGTGCTTTGCCGAGTAGCTTGGAGGTGGGAGAGCCTTCATGGATTACTCTCACTAGGCTACATCAAAAAGATGATGCCAATTTGCAGCACCTCTGCTGTAGGACTGAGAAAGGGGAATTACCTGAATTTTCAATTGATGACATTGGTACCCTAAAGTACCGCGGCAGATATTGTATTCCCACTGTTGGGGATATCCGAGCAAGAATATGCAGTGAAGCGCATGGTTCAAGTGTTGCTTATCATCCTGGTTCCACGAAAATATACAGAGATTTGAAGCAGATTATTTGGTGGTTAGTTATGAAGTACGATATTTCAAGATTTTTATCTGAATGTTATACCTGCCAACGTGTCAAAGCTGATCATAGAAGGTCGGGTGGTACATTAACGCCTTTAGATATACCGAGTTGGAAATGGGAGAGTTTATCCATGGATTTCATTACTGGATTGCTGAGATCCCCCCGAGGGCATGATGCAGTGTGCGTTATCGTGGACAGACTAACCAAGTGTGCCCACTTTGTGCCTTTCAAGATTGATTATCTCATGGAAAAGATAGCTAAGCTTTATTTAGATGAAGTCATCAGGTTGCATGATGTGCCTACGAATATCGTGTCATATAGAGATTCCAGGTTCATGTCTCCTTTCTGGCAAAGCTTGCAAGGAGCTCTAAGTACTGACCTTAGGTATTCTACCGCCTATCACTCTCAAACAAATGGTCAGACGGAGAGAGTGAATCAGATCTTGGAGGATATGATTAGATGCTATATTCTGGACCATGGTGGGGCTTGGGATAAATGCCTCAGACTGATGGAGTTTGCGTACAATAACAGTTATCAGGAGAGTTTGCAGATGGCACCCTTTGAAGCTTTATATGGAAGACATTGTCGAACTCCCCTGTTTTGGGCAGAAGATGGTGAGAAGCCTTTGCTCAGTCCGGAAGCACTGGAGGATATGAGCATTTCAGTGACGCATATTCGTGAAAAGCTGAGGTTAGCTCAGGAGCAATACGAGAGGTATGCAAATCAGTGCAGAGTTGATCTGGAATTTGCAATTGGGGATATGGTATTTCTGAAGGTCTCTCCGATGCCAGGTGTTAAGAGATTTGGAAGGAACAATAAGTTAGATCCCAGGTATTTGGCACCTTTTCAAATTCTGGATCGCATCGGAGTTTCTGCCTATAGACTGGAATTGCCTGATTTTCCCTGGTGTTCACGACATGTTTCACGTGATCCAGTTGCGAAAGTGTGCTCGTAGTGATCAGCATGTCCTTGACTCTGTGCCTCGGTGCAGCCTAATCTCTCAAATATAGAAGAGCCCGTCCGTATTTTGGAGATGAAAGATCGTGTGCCAAGAAAGAAGACAATTCTGATGGTTAAGGTTCTCTAGCGCAATCAGGATGCTAGAGGTGCAACTTGGGAATTGGAATCCGCAATGAGAGAATCTCATCCTCTGTTGTTCTCCTAGTCATCCCCGGTTATTATTCGTGTTTAGTAAATTCTTCTGTCGTGTCTCTCCCTCTGCACTCTTGTTTCGTTTCGTTTTCCAAGTTTTGGGACGAAACTTCCTTTTTGGAGGGGTGACGGTAACGTCCCTAATTTTCCGACATTTATTTAATCCTCTTGTTGACTTCATAATGACGTAAGGGGCATTACGTTAACGTTAAGTTGATGGCGCAACGCAATTAATGCATTTTCGCGTCCGTTCGGTCGGGTCTGCCATATTCTTGAATTCTTGTTGTAATTGGAAAATTTTGCATTTTGAAATTTAGTTTAATAATTTTGGACTTGCTCGTCAAGTTTCGTCGTGATCCGAGCGATATTCGGGTCTCGGCGATTTTCTGAAGTTTTGTATAATTTATGTTCGTCGTAGACTTTGAAAATTAATATCTCGGGAATGGCTCGTCGGATTTTGGTTTTGACTTCGTCGTTGGCTTCTTAGCGTCAGTGTTCGCCTTTGGTGCGAGTTTCGTTTAATTCGACACGCGTTTGGGCCTCTGTTTTGAACTTGTGCTTCCTTGTTAAAAATATATAAATATGATTATTTTAATATTACAGCGCTATTCAAAAATGTCTTTTACTATTCATCTCTATAGTTTGATTTTTGGATATTTTTGCAAAAACCACTATTCTCCAGGACAAAAGAAGTACTGTTCTGCATTTTTGTTCTACCTAGTTCTCGAGTAACTTGGCCTTCTTCTCGAGTACTACGTTCTTCCTTCACGAGTAATCACTATTCACCTCTCGAGTTCTGCTGCTTGGTGTCGAGTATTGCCTTCCTTGTTCTCGAGTACTAAATTTTGGTACTCGAATAGCCTGTTTTCTACTTCTCGAGTACCCGTAATCTTGTTCTCGAGTACTGTAGATTCATCTCGAGAATTTCGTTTCAGTCTACGTTCGGGCATCATTTTGAGGGTCAAAACGGTGTTGTATTGAAAACTGTTAATAAGAAATTTGTTCTTATCGACGAGATCTACAACTTTTATGTTGAGCACTTTTCGATTTGAAGCAATCATAAACCTCTATTTTCATTTTTCCTGCACTCGCTCATAAATAACCCGTTTTTTCCTATTTGGACAAAACTTTTTATAAATACATATATAAATATATATATTCTGATACTTAAGATAATTAGAAAGAAAACTTCATCTTCTTCCTCATGATTTAGACCGAACAGAAACCACATGTGCAGCGACTCCCTCCCGTTCGTGAATCATCCGGTGGCCGCCGACCGTGATCTGATGCTCGAAATCTTCAACCGATTATTCATCTGGAAAGCTCTCGTCGAGTGCTACGCCATCGTGGTAAAATTTTCCCCATTTCTTGAGTTTTTGCGTTAGGGTTTTTCGGCCCTTACCTCTATTTCGGTCATCTTTGTTCAGATTTCGACTCCACCCGTCTTCTTTTGACCCGATCTGCGACGTGGTGTGATTCGAAGGATTTTTTTGGTAAAACCAAGGCAAGTAGTGGTTTACCCTAGTTTCTTCTTGTCTGGTTTGATGGTAACGGTTAAGTTTTTATGTTCTTTAAAACTTTCTGCACTTTTATCTTCCAAGTTATTGTTATGATTAACCTTTCTTGATGATCACTTGATGTTGTAAGATTTTGTCATGGTGAACTCAATCTTGTCAGGTTATGCTTAATCATTCTTGAAGTGTCTTATTGATGGGTTTAATCGTCCTATCCATCGTTATTGAACACGTTAGAGTTTATCTTGGATTGTGACTTGTCTTTAAATTTCTGAGTTATTTCATTGAACCTTTACCCCCAATTCTTGTTCTATAGAGTTCGTAAACCAATTTGGATGTCCTGCCACTTTAATTATCGAGTCATGTAGATCATTGTGTCACCTAGTGCGTCTCATCATTTTGATTATACTACACTTTGTTTGACCATTGAAATGTCCTTATGCAGTCCACTTCGTTGGTTAACCTTGAGTCTGTGATGAATAAAAAGGAAGCTTTGAAAGTATAATCACGTAATTAAAGAAACACAGATGGTCTGTACGCATTGGGGTTTCTCCCTCGGCATAGTGCCTTATGGTTAAGTCTGTGCCCGTTCTGTATTTTCATCCCCGGCACATTATCCTAGCTTGTTCTGTGCGTGTTAGGGTTTCTCCCTCGGCATGGTGCCTGTTGGCTGAGTTTGTGCGCATTGTGGACCCGTCTCCCCGGCACAGTACTCTTTCCTGTTGAGCAGATCAGTCTCATTTTTTTATTGATGAATAACATGAATATTAATGAAAGATGAAAGTTTGAACTTCTGATGTTTGATACTCTATTTTTCTTGTTGATGTGATTAGCCATTCCTACTCGACTATATTTACTGTTTGCTTACTTTTACTCTACTGTTTACCTTTTGTTGCAGTCATTTTATAGATTTCCTTCACTTTGAGGTTTGTTTTGTCTATTTTTACTCTTTGCACCACTTGTAACTTGCTTCTAAGGTGTTATTCTTTTGAATGCCTCAGGATCAGAGCAGTAGCAGGTTTAGCTGACCGTTTTATACTTCTGGTGCTACGGGTTGCTGCGGCCATTTGATTCCACCTCAGAGCTTTGAGATAGTTGTCTTTGTCTAGACTTATCAGATTTTACTATGGGTTCGTGTCAGTTGTTGACGCCCATAGTCTTGAAATTTTTACGTGATAGACTACTTGCTGCTTTTACTACTGTTACTTTTTACCTGTTTATACTTGCTCTCTGGGAAGGATTTATGTTAGGATGTATTTAGTTATTTTAAAGTATACAAAACTACATTCTGGAACATTGGCATGACAAGTCATTCAACTGTAAAATCTACTACTTTTAACCGCTATAGAAGCTTATATATATATATATTAAATGTAGAAGTCACATCATCATTATAATATGTTAGACCTTCAGTCTCATATAGGACAACAAATGAATCAACTAAGTATTTTTCGCCGCGTAAAACTTATCTATTTTGTCACTTATGGACTAATGATCCACCCGACCGAAGGACACGGTCAGTAACTCTAATAACTTATACGTATTGTTTTAACTTAATTTCATAAATCTTTTACATTAAGTAAATATGAGGACGAGCCTCCTAAGCGTCTGCAGTTGTCCCCTGCACAGTGTGGCATCACGGCGTATATTTTCTCTACTCTGACATATTTTTGAATACGTAGAAAATGCGGGTTGTGACATTAACAGCCTGAGGTAGGTGGTCAACTGACCACTGAGTGTAGGCCCTTGTGGCTGAGAAGTGAGTCTTGGAGAAGACTTGAAGATCCTGTGGGATCTGAGGTGTAAGCACTTAGGAGCAGTTTGGAGGAGTTTGTGTCGAGTCCAACAAATAAGCTTGGATAGGTGGAGAGGGAAAGTGGATGTACCCAATTGGGGAACCACTATAAATTCTTGTGTTTGTTGTGTGTGCTTGTTTTTCACTTTGATTGCAGGACTTAAGGACAGGCTCTAGATAGAACACGTTGAAAACAACAAAAGATATATTAAAAGCTCAAAGACCTATTCACCCTACCCCCACCTCTAGGTGATTAGTTAACCTAAAGTTAAATAACTTTCAGCAGCCAACAACAGACATCTCAAAGTGATCAGCAGGATAAATCAAGCCCAGAAAGGACTCCTTCTCCAACATATGATCTAAAAATGGACCATAACTTCAGGATGGCCAGATTTAATGAACTCGTTGCTCTTTCTCAGATCAGGAAAATCAGAGAAGAAGGGAAGGATACATCCCAATTCTCAACAATTCTCACTACAGACATAACGAGATAGCCAAGTATGCAAAGGAAATCTATTTAATGTTGACCAATATATGTCTTTGCATCCAGAGGCATTTGTGCCTAGGGCTACTTCTGTGCATTTTCTTGATTCTAAAGACATGAAGATGACACAGATAGAAGCAGAATACCCTACCAGAAAAATAATTTTCACTAAACCTGCTTCAGATTCTTCTTCTACAGCTTCACAAAAGGATTCGTAGTTCTCTTTGCTTATGTTTTTTTTAAAACTTTATTATTGTTGTAATATACTCACAAGGCACATTTGTTCATATCTGCTGAATGATTTATGATTCTGTCAGATACTTTCTTACTTTGTGATTTTCTTTGTTTTTATAGTGTCTTCACCCAAATAGGTGGAGATTGTTGGAACCCTACTTATAATTTGGGCTAGGTTCACTATTAGGATTGATTAGATGACCCAACATGTATAGTCTAGGGTCATAGGATGTTTCCAGGGTCAAGGTCGGTCACATGATGTTAGATTGGTGGAACCCATCTTCATACGAATTCAGAGGCAGAAGACTTTAGAGATAAAGCAGTTAAAAGTTTACAGAAAAAGTCGTTCAACGAAAGCTGAACAAAGTTCGACGATCGTCGATCTTAGATCGACGAACTCAGAGTTCCTTCTCTGAGTTGAGCTCGACAAAAGTCAAACTGAGGTCGATGAACTGCTTTCTATACTTTGAAGTTCAACTCGACGAAGAACTTACTCAGTTAGACGAACTTGGAGATCAGGTTGAAGAAGTAAATTATTCAGTTCAACGATCTTGGAGCTCAGGTCGACGAAAGAGATTTATCAGCTCGACGAACTTGGAGCTCAGGTCGACGAAAATTTGTTAAGGTCGACTAACTCCTTCTAGGTTCTATTCGACTAATTCTCTATAATTATTTAGTTCAACTAATGGCAAATCGATTTCAAATTATTTCAATTAAGTAATACTCTGATAATTAATGCATAATATTCCCAATGAATATAGTCATTACCAGGCAGCATTAATTATGGATTTCACAGAGCTATTACCATACCATATTTACTGAGAGAGTTGATGAGTCCATATTTTACACTAATTTTTAGACTCATCTGGGCTAGTTTTATCGTCTTAGCACTACACTTGAGAGCCTTTATTGCTTATATGTGCTTCTGTACCTATTTCACGATTAAGTGCACTGTAGGCCCATTTCTGTGTGCTTTCTGTGTTTCTGTATTTTTGTTATTCTTTAGCCCTATCTCGGGGATGTGGTGTGCACATTTTGGTGGCCTATCTGCCTCTTCTGCTGGTGCAGGGGTCGTGTGCGTGCTCCGGAACCGCTCGGGAGACACCAACGATGCAGGAATACTGCACACGACCACTGGACTTATTGCGCACGACCACTGGTCGTGCGCCACTGATCGTGCGCATTACACTCCCTTTTTCCTAATCCTGTCTAGGTAATCGCACGAGCACTGGCCGTAGTGCGCATGACCACTAGTCGTGCGCCACTGCTCGTGCGCATATATGTTGATGCTTCTTGTCCAGGTTGCAGGTCTATTTGGAAAAGTCGCACGATCATCGACCGACAGTGTGCACGACCACTAGTCGTGCGCCACTGATCGTGCGCACTGCTTCTGCTGCCTCCGTATTTAAAGCCCTGCTCTGCGATTTAGGTCAACGCCTGTCATCTACTGTAATCGGAGAGTGCGCGAGAATCACCATTTCACATCTCCAGCTGCTCCATCACCTCCACCTTCGTCGGGAGGCCATTGCCAACTACTCCGAAGCTTTTCAACTCTCCGGCGAAGCCCTCGGCCATTGATGACTTCAACTCCAAGCTTTCCTCCGGAGTTGGTGAAGTAGATAACCTAGAGAACGGACTTAAAGGCCTTCTAGGTGACAGCTCGTTGGTACCGGAAGCCTCCTTGGACTGAGCCCGGAAGCAGATTGACAACTCGCTACTCCGGCCACGACCCGTGGTGGATCTTCACTCTCTTTTGGTTAACTCCTCTTCCCCTTTCTCTGTAGTATGAATGTTTTGAGCAGTGTAATGAACATTTCAATCCATGAACATCAAGTTTATTTTATAGCTAATGGAATGTTAGTATTTTCTTCTGCTTGTGAGTATTGTCTGTAAATGTGCCTCGCTCACCCCACATCCACTCCATTCCCGTGTCTTATCCGATTGCACTCCACACAAGAACACTTCAATCAATTAGCTTCCCTTCCACTCATCCAGCTGAAGTTCGGCATCGCGGCCGACAAACCCACTCCACCTTGCGAAGCGGTACATTCGACCCGCATAGCTTTTACTAGTTCAGTAGATCAAACTTCCACAATCTCCCAAGTCCTTTATTTCCTTTTTTTTCTTTTTATAACTCTCATAACGATATTCTCTGTACTGTTGCCGTTCTACGCTAATTGCATTCCTCAAGAGACCGACACTCGGGGATTTATTCCCAAAACTTTATTACTTGTGCAACCGGTGCGCTTGCCGATTTACACGCATCAAGTTTTTGGCGCCGTTGCCGGGGAATGCAAATGTAGAGCGACTTCGGATGACTTCAAATATTGTTTTAAGAGTTAGTATTGTTTCTTTTTGACTGTCGTTTCCTTCTAGTGTGTAGTTTTTGCCACAGTGAATGCAAGGCCGATCTACAAGAGATTTTGTCGCCTACAACCCAGAGATCGAACGTACTCTCCAAGCACGAAAATGCGCCGCAGCCATCACTTTTGCCCCAATGGGAGACCAGCTGAATATTGATGCAGGCAACCGAGTTGGAGGGATACCTCATGTCGACAGAAATGGCGACGAAAATGAAGTGAACCCTCCCCAGGTCTACACCATGAGGGATTATACTACACCTACTGTCGGGAGCATATACCCCGGTTTCGGACCTGCTATCACCAATCCACAGTTCGAGATTAAACCAGCTATTCTGAATATCACTCGGAACAACGCTCAGTTCTCCGGAATGGCCACTGAAGACGCCCATCTTCACCTTACAGAATTCTCCGAAATCTGCGCCACGTTCCGCTACGCTGGAATCCCAGACAAAACAGTCATGCTCCGCCTCTTCCCTTTTTCATTAAGGGATAAAGCCAAGACATGGCTTCACTCCCTCCCACCTGGAATAGCCACCACCTGGGAGGCTTTGACCACAAAATTCCTAGCTAAGTTCCATCCGGTGGATCGGATCGTGAGCATGAGGCGCGCAATAGCCAACTTCCGGCAAGCCGATCAAGAAAGTTTAGCCGAAGTTTGGGAGTGTTTCAACGAGCTGCTGAGGAAGTGCCCTAATAATGGATTCCAACGTGGAACCTCGTCGAAAGTTTCTACTTCGCTATTGATCCCCACCACCGAGCCATGATCGATGCTGCCTCCAGAGGAACCATCATGAATCTTGCTCCAGATGATGCTCTGAGAGTCTTACAAGACACCGCCACCCACAGTGCTTACTGGACCGCTGGAAGAAACATCCCACGAAGCACCAGTGGAGTGTTTGCCTTGGATATCCCCATGCCTGCTCCTGCCGCCCCAGTGATAGCAATCTCATGCCAAGGGTGCGGAAGCACCGATCACCATAGCTTCGAATGCTTAGGAGTTGAGATACCAGACGAATCTTTGTTTATGAATGAGTCCGTTAATTTTGTTTCCAATCAAAACATGGGAGTGCCTTGTGGGAATACTTACAACCCGGGGGTGAGAAATCACCCCAACCTTTCTTGGAATCCTAACACATCTGGCCAAAGATGGCAACCGGGGCAGCATCAAAATGATGCGTATGCTTCCGGAAGCCAACCGAGGCCGCCTCAACCGAATTATTCCCAAGGCCCCCCCGTCGTTAAGAAATGTTCTTTGGAAGAGATGTTTGAGAAGTTCGTTGAGATTTCCCAAACCAACATGACAAATCAGGCCGCCTCGATGCGCAAACTGGAGGCACAATTGGGCCAATTGGCTTAAGTGGTTTCCGAGCGCACCCAAGGCACCTTACCGAGTAACACCGAAAAGAACCCCCATGAACAGGGTAAGCGCCTTGGGGAGGACGATTCGGGAAACCGCAATGAACTTGTAATCAATTGTAAAATCAATAACATCGAAACTCCAGCATTATGCGATTCCGGGGCGTCCAACAACATCCTGACTTTGCAAGATGTTGCGAAGATGCACTTACAAGTCGACATTGAAAATTGGAAATCACTTATCTTAGCGAATGGCAATTTGGTTGACACTGAGGGAGGTGTTCGGGAAGTTGAAATCGAGGTTAACGGCAAAAGTATCACCACTGACTTCCAGGTTTTGGAACCACAGGACAATAACTCCATTCCTATATTAGGAGTCTCATTCCTAACAGCCAGTGGCGCATCCCTCGACTTTTCCAAAGGCCGTGTCACTTGGCCAAACGAAGAGTCCACCCTCGATAACACATCCATACATTCTTCTCCCATCCAAAATAACAATTCTCTGAGTGTCACAGATATCAAGCTGGATTCAGGTCTCCCCGCATTGGAAGCACATCTGGAGGCAACGCCAAATAAAGGACACCCTCAGGAAGTCGATGAGAAGCAAGAGCTACTGGTCCACGAAGGGATCAATTGTACCAAAGCCACGGCCACCGTTCTACTGCCAGCAAACTCTGTTGTTGAGCATGGCGAACCAAGTTTTATTCGGGAGAAATCCCTGGACACTAATTTGTATAATTTTGTTAAGCGATTTGTAGCTTCGGCAGATCCGGTTGCCATCACGGTGCCGGATAGGCCGCCACAAACCACGACACCAAGAAACCCCACAGCCTACCTCCATTGGAAGTCTCCCACGGTGGAGAAACTGAAAGAGGCCAAGCGTTTACGCGGAGAGCGCTACGCTGCCTTCCGGCGCGAGAAAGAGTGCACTCGGATTAATGGGACAATGCCTACCCCGAATGCAAAAAGACAATTTGCTGTTCTCTGGCATTCCACCGGAGAGACTTACCATAAATCTGCTTATAGCTGATTGCACCACCCTCATTTTTCTTTCCATCGTCTTTCTCGCTACTTGTTGAATGCTGGTTGCTCTACTTTTAATTTTGTTTCTTTTTTCTACTGCCATGAATTCTCTATTTGAACTGCTAATACAAGTATTTATTCCACCTTAAGGACAGTAAACAAAAGTGCTTTCGGGAGACAACCCAAGTTGGACCGTTTGGTCCTATGCTGTGTTTTTATTTCTTTTTATATATTCATATATTCATGTTTCCATATTTTGTTTGGCTGGCATCCTTCAATCGCAGGTGTAAGAATATTTGAGGTGCGGCAACTTGACCGCACTTCGACATCTCATTGCACGACTGGTATGCTCAATTTTCAGCATAGGTACTTCTTACCCTAGCTTTTTATCATTTTTGACATGCTGATTTTCACTAGTTGTCGACTTTACGTCTGGGGGGGAGAGCATGCCTGTGGTCACTACACCACACTTTATATTGCATACCAGTTTCTTGTATACTTATTTCTTGATTTATGTTGCACACACTGAATCACCCACACGAGTGCGCTCTTACCTACGCGCACAACCCGAGTCAAATTTATTGTTTTTGTGTAAACTTTAAAATAGTGGTATTGGCTTAGTATTTCAGAATTGAGTAGTTCGAAACTCATGCAGTGCTCCTAATCGAATACTCATGGTTTGTGTAGATTTAGGATAGAATTAATTTTTCTTTATGCTCGTAGATTTATCTTTTTCTGCAACCATAACTATTGTTTGTACTGCTCAAAATCTGAATCTGGGGTAATCGAACGATAATGTAGGAATGCGTGTAGCCGCCACTAGACTCATATTGCTCGAGTCGGGAGGAAGGATCATCTTTCTCGGTGGCTAAGAACTTGCCCTAAGCTACTCTCGAAGCATTGGTGCGGTTAGTCAAGCGTGAGCATGACGTAGGCCTTCCTTTTGGCTAGTTTTAGCCTTGTTTTAGCCTTTCCTACCTGTTAACCATTGCATGCCAAATTTGTGCCTACCCTTCCTTTGATCCAGCTCCACTCACTTTCACCAAGACCTGAAGCTAAACCCACCATGGCAATCAAATGCTTGAGCTGATTTGTATTTACTGTTTGCCGAGGTTGTGATAAGTGGACATTGTTTTTGGGGGTGCTGAATTCATTCACATTTTGATTGCTCCGTTTGGGGATTGCTAGCGCAGCAAAAGAAAAAAAACAAATTTAACAAAATAATAAAATGCCGATAAGCGCAAAAGAGAAAAATATGAAAGAATTGCTTTGAGATTTCCATCCCCATCCTCTTTATTGATTTTGGTCGGGTTCAGCTGTGTTCACACCCGATTTTCAAGCTAAGTCTGGGGGCGTGTGTCCCGTTCATTTCTAAGTGGCTGTATTGGTTTGGGTTTTATTCGCTTGCTTTGGTTGCATAGAGCCTTCATGTTTATCTTTGACTACCCAGCCTTCTCCTAAACCCCATTGTATCCTACAAGTCCTACTAATTCACGCTTGAGTCTCACCTGCGCCGTGGAGAGAGTGTGAACGTGCAAGCATATGGTCCCCGACATTGGTGTATTCCTTTGGAGGTGATCTTGAGTCCCGAACTTTGGCAATGCTCACCTTAGTGGCCTACCTACTTTCTTCCTACACATGATCGCAAGATCCTCCAGAATTCTAATTTTGAGCAATTACAATATTTATTTACATCTGTCGAATAGTTTAAACTACGCCATATAATTAAAAAGTTTTTCTATTATCTCTTCTATTCACATGATGTATTCGATTTCTCGTCTTACTTCTTTTTGAAATTTCTGAGCGAGTTAGCTATTTTCTAGTCCAGGGAGTGATGATTTGCTCGGAACGTGCAAATGGTTAAGTCTGTGGGTGTGATGTGTCCATATTTTACACTGATTTTTGAACTCATCTGGGCTAGTTTTATCGTCTTAGCACTACACTTGAGAACCTTTATTGCTTATATGTGCTTCTGTACCTATTTCACGATTAAGTGCACTGTAGGCCCGTTTCTGTGTGCTTTCTGTGTTTCTGTATTTTTGTTATTCTTTAGCCCTATCTCGGGGATGTGGTGTGCACGTTTTGGTGGCCAATCTGCCTCTTCTGCTGGTGCAGGGGTCGTGTACGTGCTCCGGAACCGCTCGGGAGACACCAACGATGCAGGAATACTGCGCACGACCACTGAACTTATTGCGCACGACCACTGGTCGTGCGCCACTGATCGTGCGCATTACACTCCCTTTTTCCTAATCTTGTTTAGGTAATCGCACGAGCACTGGCCGTAGTGCGCATGACCACTGGTCGTGCTCCACTTCTCGTGCGCATATATGCTGATGATTCTTGTCCAGGTTACAGGTATATTTGGAAAAGTCGCACTATCATCGACCGACAGTGCGCACGACCACTGGTCGTGCGCCACTGATCGTGCGCACTGCTTCTGCTGCATCCATATTTAAAGCCCTGCTCCGCGATTTAGGTAAACGCCTGTCATCTACTGCGATCGGAGAGTGCGCGAGAATCGCCATTTTACTTCTCCAGCTGCTCCATCACGTCCACCTTCATCGGGAGGCCATTGTCAACTACTCCGAAGCTTTTCAACTCTCCGGCGAAGCCCTCGGCCATTGATGACTTCAACTCCAAGCTTTCCTCTGGAGTTGGTGATGTAGACAACCTAGAGAATGGACTTAAAGGCCTTCGAGGTGACAGCTCGTTGGTACCGAAAGCCTCCTTGGACTGAGCCCGGAAGCGGATTGACAACTCGCTACTCCGGCCACGACCCGTGGTGGAACTTCACTCTCTTTTGGTTAACTCCTCTTCCCCTTTCTCTGTAGTATGAATGTTTTGAGCAGTGTAATGAACATTTCCATCCATGAACATTAAGTTTATTTTATAGCTAATGGAATGTTAGTATTTTCTTCTGCTTGTGAGTATTGTCTGTGAATGTGCCTCGCTCACCCCACATCCACTCCATTCCCGTGTCTTATCCGATTGCACTCCACACAAGAACACTTCAATCCATTAGCTTCCCTTCCACTCGTCCAGCTGAAGTTCGGCATCGCGGCCGACAAACCCACTCCACCTTACGAAGCGGTGCCTTCGACCCGCATAGCTTTTACTAGTTCAGTAGATCAAACATCCACAATCTCCCAAGTTCTTTATTTCCTTCTTTTTTTCTTTTTATAACTCTCATAACAATATTCTCTTTACTGTTGCCGTTCTACGCTAATTGCATTCCTCAAGAGACCGACACTCGGGGATTTATTCCCAAAACTTTATTACTTGTGCGACCGGTGCGCTTGTCGATTTACACGCATCAACAGTTATTTTAAATACATTCAAGATAAATTGAGTCGTTCCAATTCCCAGAGATTATGCAAACCAATTTCAAGGAAAGATTTTAAATATTCAAAGGTTTTGAAATCTGTCAGGATATATATACTCCTTCTAAAAATTGCGTAGTACACAAGAAAAAGATATATAGAAAGCTAAGGAATATAGAACAGAGTTCTTCATCATCTGCTTCAAGCTTTCAAGAGACAACAAATAAAATATCAGTTTGAAAGCTTCACTGAATAGCATCATCAAATTTGAAGGCCTACACCTTGGAGCAAAGCTTCCATCTCCTGATCATTTATACAACTCAGGGGTTTGACATCATCAACAATCTAATAGTCTTCTCAGAGATTTGAGACAGAGAAGAAAAAATCATTTTCATTTTTCTTTCACGGTGTACAGGATTTTAACTGCCTTCAAAAGTTAACCTTTTGGTTCACAAGTCACATGATCAGAAGACTTGGGATTGGTTTTTGGGCACCTGACTAAAATCTCGAAGGGTTGTTAGATCTCCCTTAGAAAAAAATAGAACTTTTGCTGACAAGGCACCTGAGCAAAAACCTGTGGTGGCAGGGCACCTGATCAAAAACCTATAGTGGATTCCTACCAGGGTGGTAGAAGAGTGGATGTACCCAGGTTTATTGGGGAACCACTATAAATTTCTTGTGTCATCTGGACTGCCTTTACTTGTTTTATTTGTGTATTGTAATTATTTTCTTCTCTTATATATTTATTTATCACCTACTTTAACTCTGATGTAAAAATAAATAAAAATTTTAAAATACACTATTCACCCCCCCCCCCCTCTAGTGTAAAGGAGATCTATCCCTCACTTTCAATTGGTATCAGAGGGAGGTTTCGATCGTCCAACCTGTGGGTTATGGGCCCACCACGCTAGTGCAGCACACCCCGAGACTTATTCTTGAAACTATGGGTGTGTACACCGCTTACACCCAAATACTTTTGATCACTTTTTTTCATTTTTATTTTTCATTTCTCTCTTTGTTTCTTTTCGACTTTTTTCACATTTTCATTTTCATTTTTTCTTTTTATTTTCAGCAACTAATAACTAATAAAATTTTCAATATCGCATTTCCACGCATTCACAAATAGTACACCACATCAACACCCAACATATGAATGAATAAAACCTTAAGCTTAGAGTTTGTTGTGCGTTTAGGCTAGGCTTTTTGGCTCTGGCAAACTGACGGTGGAGCTGACTCGATGGTAGGGATACAACTGGGCTAAACAAGGATAGAGCGTTAGGATCGGCGCAAAGGCTCATCCGAGCCAAAGGATGGCCTACATCACGCTAGCATAAATTAATAAACATATGCCCATGCTTCAAGAGTCGCTAGGGGCAAGTTCTTAGCCAGTGACAAAGACTATCCTTCCTCCCGACTCGAGCAATATAATTCTAGCGATTATCTACACACATCACTTATGCTGCCATTGGAGTCTACCAAATTCACCAATTACGAGTAAAATAAATTGTGCCGATGCAAATAGAAAAATATAAAACTAAATACATAAAGAAAAGTTAATTCTACTT
The DNA here is from genome assembly GCA_039583875.1 of Platanthera guangdongensis. Taxonomy (NCBI): domain Eukaryota; kingdom Viridiplantae; phylum Streptophyta; class Magnoliopsida; order Asparagales; family Orchidaceae; genus Platanthera; species Platanthera guangdongensis. Next base: position 173,333,255 of record CM077150.1, on the reverse strand, counting down.
GAGGTTCTAGGTGTGACGTAAACACTCGAATAGAAGCACTGCAAGACTCAACATTTTACTCCGTCTCTCAATCCTATTCCTGCAAAATTGAATTTCCAATCACACACGAAATAGGATTTGCCCACGACGCATCAACAGACAAGTACGTGCTCATGTAGGTGATATAGTGTGTGGTATAAATGCAAACTATAAATAAATAAAACTAAAATTAAAAGTACTTCTTGTATGAATAAGAAAATCACTTAGGATATGCAATACTAATAAATGATATAACAATAAAAATCAAAGTAAATTTTACGGGAGAAGTTACCCAATGCTCGAAATTTGAACATACCAGACACAAAAATACTATGTGATTGTCTGCATCCGCATCCAAAATAATTACCATACCTATAAGGAGAGATCTCCAAGCAATGGCAGATATAAAAAAAGTATTAGAAAATTAGAAAACCCATAAACAACCAAATCTGGGTTGTCTCCCTGTAGCGCTTTTGTTTATTGTCCTTAAGTTGGACCAAATACCATTATTAACGGTTATAAAAAGAGTTCACAATATTCAAAACTAATTAAACAATGAAATATATGTCACCCAAAATAACCAAAACATAAAAACATAATCGAGCAACAGCAAAAAATAAACACAGCCTAGAGAATTTCCCATGCCTAATCTATACAATGACTTGTGGTAATTCTCCCTAGCCACGCGAGACAGATCGGAGATGAATGCTTTAGATCGATGATATTTTTAACTACCTTGCCTCTATCCTCCTCCTTCCTGCCCCAAAGGGGATCGGATCGCAAAGCATGCAATAAATTCTCTCATTTCTTTTTCTACATAGTGGGAGAGTGTCAGCGATCACCAAGAACACATTCAGATTCAGTATTAACATTCTTAGAATTAGAGAGGGATGTCATTTCTTTACCCTTAGAAGGTAACAGATCGGCCCAATGCACCCATTTAGATTGTTTACGCAAAAATTTAAAGTTTTCAGAAAAAATTAAAGTCTTGGCAGGCTCGCCCGCCACATCAGCAATCAAATTTACTGCCTTGTTGATATCATCCACAACATCCTAATCTAGGATCACCACATAAACATTAGGATCAACAACCACTTCATCCTGCACATTAGCATCAGTCTTCTCTTCACCTTTCTCAACTTCCTCTTGTACAACCTCCTCTCCTAAATCAACCACACCTAGGTTGAACACTACAGGATTATACATAATATCATAAATCATAATAGAGTCCTCATTATTTTCTTGCTCACCAATAAGGTTCTCAGTCGTGGAGGATGGACAAAATGTTGTCTCATTGGGTTGTGAGGATATAGTACAGTCAGCTTTATGAAGAGTGCCACCCCTCTCCTTCAAGAATTGGATGCCCGGAATTGGTATGGACTCATTCTCTATGCTTCCTAATACTTGAAAGTTATTAACAACCACCGTGTCATTCAAAACAACTTTCACCTTCTATCTAAACCATACACCTGTTGGCTAAGATAAGTGATGTTCGTTCATCAACATCGATATTTAATTTGAACTTCTCAACATCTTTCAGGGCAATGATGTTGCAAGATGAACCAGTATCACACAAGCTTGTGGTCTCTACATTATTAATCTCACACTTAACAACCAACTCTCCCTCAAAATCATTTGAGGATCAGAAAGGCTCTTTCCCTAATCTTTAGGGATTTTCTCCATCATGATAGGAAGTGCCGCCTTGAGCTCGCTCAAATAACACTTGGGACAATTGACCCAACTACACTTCCAGATTCTACATCGACGCTATTTTGATTGGCCATGTTTACTTGTGCAATATCAATGAACTTTTCCATCATTTCCTCAGGCGCGCTCTTTTTTTGCACAAGAACAGGTTGGTTACCGGAAGTCTGTGCATAATATTGATATTGTCCCAGTTGTTGGGCTTTATTACAAAGTAGACGATTTCTACGATAATCTGAGGTTGATACTCATGTCAGGGGAACTTTATCAACAAATCAGTGAACCTCTACCATGCCTCCAAGAGAGTCTCTTGATCATTTCAATGAAAAATCATGATCTTGCAACGTGTGTTCACAATCTTGTCTACCTGGTGGAATTTTGCTAGAAAATTTTAAGTGAGGGCATCCCATGTTGAGGTGGCACCGGGCGGGATGGTATGGAGCCAAGATTTGGCTTTATTGCGAAGGGAGAATGGAAAAAGCTTGAGTTTACCGGTCTCGTCTGAGATCACAACATAACAAAAGGACCATATATTTCTCAATACTCTGCGAAATAAAGATGTGGGTCTTCACTTGGCAGACCAAAGAATTGGGTGAAAGTCTTTAGTTTTAAGGGTTGCTAAACACCTAGAGGGGGGAGGGGTGAATAAATTTTTGGTCTCTTTTTTGGTTTTCATTCTTTAAATGTATTGTGAGTAGTTTTCAGCTTTTAAGACACAGCACAAAAAGCACACACATAATTTATAATGTTTCCCAAGATTATGTGTACATCCACCATGTCTCCCACCTTTCTAATAGTGTGTTAGACAAGGCACTTCTCCAAAACTCGGCTCCTAAGAGCTTACAACACAGATCCCTCAGGATCTCTCAGTCTCCTCCAAGACTTACCTAAGGCACAAAGCCCTACCACAGAGCAAGCTTGCTCCTACAACTCAGTGATCCAAAGATCACCTACCTCAAACTAAATTAATAGTCATATAGCTCAGGCTAGGAGTTTAGCCTTACAACTCAGAGAGGATGACTCTCCTACAGCTCAAGCACAATGTCCCTACCTTAGATCCAAAGCTGGATCCTATAACTCAGGCACAAAGGCCCTACCTCAGAGAGAATGACTCTCCTACCTCAGGCAAACTGCCCTACTTTAGATCCATATAGGATCCTACCTCAGACCAACAGATGATCCTACACTCAACCTTTATAAAATAGGCCTACACTCAGATATGTTAGGATCTTACAGAAGATAAAGAGTTTGTTAATGATTTGACACCAATGAAATTTCTCCAAGCCTTCTGCTTTCTGAGCTGAGAAAATCTCAGCCCTAACTTTCTTCACAACAATAAGAAAGATGGTCTTCAGAAAACTGCTGCTTGTGCTGGAAGTAACTCAAAAACATAGGTTTCTAATCTTGTTGATGAAGACAATGATTTTACATTCCTTTTAATTCTTCTTTCAGCTAACCTTGACTGCAGAAACCAGATAGCTCTGTTTCTCCTTCTTTCTCAGAAACCTTCTATGAACTTAATGTAGCAGGTGAAAATCGCTATAGCTAACTGCTGGAACTTTTAGATCAGTGGTTAGAACTTCGGCTTCAAGCTCTGCAACAATGGGGAGAGGAATATGATGAAGTTCCGCCTCTTTGTGAAAAGATAAACCCTAAAAGTTGATTTGCTTATGCCGATCTCATTACATTTATCTTCCGTCGTCCAATGGCTATTTGACCCGTGGGCCCACCTATAGTTGTTGGCTATAAATTTGCTTTTTACAGGAAAAGTCATACAGTAGGCCTCCGACGCCATTTGTCGTGTATTGTAGACTTCCCGCAATAAGTATGAACTTTGTTGACATTTACTGACGTCAGCATCTCTAGACTTAGCCAAATTCAGCTAGTTCATCCCAAGCGTTGAGTGCGCTAAGTGAATAGCCATCACTCAGCGTAAAAACCCATAGTCAAATAATCTACATTGTTAGGTGTTGAGTGCATTGAGTGAACCTTCGTCACTCAATGAATTTGGACTTAGACAATACTTCTACACTACTAGGCGTTGAGTGCATTGAGTGAACCTTCATCACTCAACGCTTTTGTCCTTAGACAATTTTTTTGTTATTTTGGGCATTGAGTGTGTTGAGTGTGTTGAGTGAGCCTTCATCACTCAATGCTTCTGTACTTAGTCACTCCTCTGAATCACGTCCATCTTGGTGAGGTGTTGAGCGAACTACCTTCACTCAACGCTTCGGTACTTAGTCGAATCCCATCTTTATGAATGCGTTGAGTGAACCTTCATCACTCAACACCTCTACCTTTGCATGCCTTCTTTGATGAGGCGTTGAGTGAACTGCCTTCACTCAACGCTTCTATACTTAGCTTATTTTCTTGATTAGCTTGTGTTGAGTGAGCTGTCCTCACTCAATGTAACACCCCAAAATTTTGTAAGCAGGAAGAGAGGGTACCGTGCGGCAGTAGGATGATACCGCGTGGCAGTAGCGTTAGGCATGAAGAGCATTGAGTGAGGCGATGTGACTCGATGACTAAACTACCGCGCAGTGGTAGGTCCTTACCGTGTGGCATTAGCCAATTTATTGGCCGAGCTATCAGGAAGTTATCATCTGGCTGTAGTGATACCGCAGGCGGTTTCTTGGCAATTTATTTGGCAAAGCTCTCAGGTTTCTACCACGTTGTGGTAGTAACTATCGCGCGGCGGTAGCTAAAGCGGTCGTTTCATAACCGTCCCTAGCTACCGCGAAACGTTAGCATTCTTATCGTACGACGATAGTGAAGCTATAACGGTGTGGCAACTTGTCGTCCGGTGGTTGGAGGGCCTGGGCAGTGGCATGCGAATCGAGGCATTGATTGGCGGTACTGCGCGGTGGTAGCTAGTTACCGCGTGGCGGTAACTCTGTTTATTGTATTGATTTGGTTGTTTTCATTTAATCTTTTGGATTTTGAGAAACTTTGGTTGGACATTTGGAGGAGGAGAAGTAGTGCCGAAGAGGGAAGATCTCGCCGTCGTTTGAGATTCAGTGTTCGGATTCGCAAGGCGAATTTAGATCTACGGAGGCAAAGCCGTTGTGGTCGTGTTCATCTTGTTAAAATCTCTTCCATGGTGCGGAAGCGGACTTATAGGGTAACGATCCTCTTCATTGGATATGTGAAGTCTTTTTTTGCATTAGAGGGTAGACACTCCACAAATATATGGAAGTGGTTGTCCCGGCGGGTAGATCTGTGTATTCTCATTTGTTTTGCATTTAGATCCTGAATCAAAGTACGAAATAGGCATGATGTGTGAAGTCTATCCAGATAGGTTGGCCTGGATTGGTGATGTTTGTATGTTTTGTATGCAGGAGAAGACTCCGTGGTTATCGCATAAATTTCGGAGTCACGGGGTGTGTAGATGGCTGCATTGAGAGTATTGGATGTAGACTCCAGGAAAACACCCTATTTGGGGGAAGAATCGATAGTCTATCCCCCTACCGCTCGGCAGTAGTGCTACCACTGGCAGTAGCTCCCAGTGAGCGTTGTGTTGTTTGTTGAGGCCTGTTTATTGGAAACCTTGTGGTTGTTTGCTGAAGCATATCTCTGGGAGACCTGTGGGCTATTTTGTGAGGCATGTCTTGTGGATACCTGGGGGTCATATGTTGGAGCGTTAGCTTATTCTGCTCAACTTTGGTGGTTGGGTGTGCCCGCCATAGGCAAAACCTGGTTATGCGTGTTGTGAATGGGCCAGAGAAGGTTGACCCGCGTCATGGCTTGTGAGCCTGACAATTTAAGCAACGGGATGTGGCTAACCTATACCCACTCTATAGCATTTGAATTGGAGTGAGTCAGTGGCATGTATCCAGTTGAGAGTTCCTTGAATTTATCGTAGCATAGAGAGAGACTTTGGCTTCGGCCCTAAGAAGTCTTTAAATGCTCAAAGGTGCTATCATGTGAATATTAGTGGGGCCTGAAATCTCGGCATACCGTTAATGTGACCTATGTGCACGGGGAATGTGGCAGGTTGTGCCCACGTCTGTGACGAGTGATGCTTAGTTTGCGCATTCTTGATGTCGTTTTGTTATGAATACTAATGCTTGTAGGGAAGAAGCACCGCCAACCCGAGCAAAAGGTAGGATCATTATAATTTGTTTAGCTTATGTTGATGGTTGCTATTATTTTCCATCTTTGCAATGGATTGTTGCATGCAGGTGCAACCGAGCTAAGGGGGAAATAGCGGGCGGGAGCCCAGGATAGCTAAAATGGCCCTTGAAGGCCAAAAGTCAATATCCTGTTTACTTTATAGTTCATATGTGACCGGCTTACATGCCGATGTTTGGAAACATTAAACATTTGAGGTGAACCTTGTAAGTCCATAAGGACAAGACCTTATTCTTGTATTTATTTTACATTCCTAGTTGTGGTAGTGGACATTCATGTTGTTGTTGGGTTTTATATATAACCTTTAAATTACTCCCGCTGGAATGCACTCTGTGTTAGAATACACAATATTAGATTATGGTTTCAATTGATTAACTCCTTGGTCTGTCTGTTATATATGGCGTCAGGCCCCGGCCAGACTTTCTATTATATGCTATCTGACGGATGGGGGTGTTACACTCAATGCATTTGGACTTAGATTGATTTTTCTGTCTATATCTTCTTAAGATTTGACTAAACACTAGTCTATCTATGCTTCCTTCTTTCGGTGTTGAGTGAGCTGTCCTCACTCAATGCTTCTGGACTTAGTCAGATTTCTTCCTTGCCAATACTAAAGCTTTGATAGACTGAGCTTTACTCGATACCTCTTGTTAAATGGCGTTGAGTGAACTACCTTCACTCAACGCATGTGGACTTAGCCGCAAATCTGCTTTGCAAATTATTTGGGCTTTTACTGTCCATGCTTTATGATGAGTCCAAGTTATATACATATTTTTGAACTCATTATGGCTAGTTTTCTCGTTGATGCACTAAACTGTAGAGCCATAATTATTCATATTTGTTATTATGTGCATTCCATGTTAAGTGCACTTTTGGCCCGTTTTCAGTGTGATTCCGTAGTTTTTATACGTTTGCCCTAATTGGTGTTTTTTGTGTCTGGAGATTGTGGAATGCCTGTTTCAGTGGCTCTTATGTTTTTGCTGCAGGTGCAAAGGTCGTGTGTGTGTTCCGGGATTAATTGGGAATGTTTTTCGCCTAAGGGCCACTGATAGTGTGTTTTTACACATGCACGGTCAGTGGGATCCTTAGCGCATGACCGCTAGTCGTGCACAGTCAGTTCATCGAATCATAAATGGTGCAGGAATACTGCGCACGATCATTGGATCTATAGTGCACGACCACTAGTTCTGAGCCACAGATTGTGCACATTATTCTCCATTTTTCCAAGTTCTGTCTGGGGCAGTCGCACGAGCATTGGACATAGTGCGCACGACCTTTGGTCGTGCGCCACTGCTCGTGCGCATTTATTCCTTTTTTCTAGAGTTCTGCCATTGTTAATCGCACGATCATGTGATCCAGTACGCATGATCGCTGGTCATGCACCCGTGATCGTGCGCTCTGATTTTTAGCTACAGTATTTAAACCCGTGCTCACGAATTAGGGCAAACACCTTTCATTTTTCCTCCCCATTGCTGCGCGCAAAGCGCCGTTTCTCACCCCTGCAGGTCCTCCACTCATCTCCACCCTCCGGTATGCTTTCTTCGGCGATCTGAAGCCATCTTCAACCCTTCGGAGAATTTCTGGCTGCCAACAGTGTGCAACAGAGATCTTTCGGTAGTATTCATTTGGGCAAAAGGGAGAAAGGATTGAAGGAAAGGGAAGAAGACGGAGGAAGACAAGTGGATTGACAACCCATTTGCCTCTGGAAGCAACCACGGTCAGAGTCAAGAAGTGGACTGACAACCCACCACTCCGGCCAAGAACCACGGCTAGGCTTTCCCCCTTGTGGTTTATTCTACTCTTCTCCATAGTGGATTGTACTCTAAAGCTTGTAATGAACCTGAACTTGCTTTTATTTGTCTATGTATGAAGTTTTCTTGGGTTAGTTACATCCTCTTTTGTTATTTGTGATGCACTCACCTCCATTCACATCCACTCTACTCGCGTAGTAGAACCACTCTAGCAAAGGCTAGTGTTGGTGGTTGAATAGGTGATTGCGACCCTCACTCTCCGCACGTGTGTTCATTCCATCTGCTTGCTCTCCATCCATTTGCCTCATGAAGCACATCATAGAGGCCAACACTAGTTCCATCCACCACGCGAAGTAGTGCTTACGATACGCATTAGTTCTTTTTTGTTTTGTTAGAATTAGGAATCAGAAACCAACATCCTTTGTTGTTTCATTTAACTCTTAGTAATGATCTTTCTGCGATGCAAACACGATACCCAACCTACACTCCCTGGAGATTGACATTCTGGGAAGCTATTCCCAAAATTATTACTTGACAGTGACTGGTGCACTTGCCGACGCATCACTTTACTCGGCGCTTCTTGGCATCTGGTGTTGAGTGAACTGGCTTCACTCAATGCCTGTGGACTTAGAAAAATTTTAGTCTACCAAGCATTCTTCCTTGACATTTGGTGTTGAGTGAACTGACTTCACTCAATGTCTGTGGACTTAGACAAATTTCTATCTCTCCACCTTTCTAACTTGTGACCACCTATTACAATCACTTAAACAACTTGTCTAAACTTGTTTCACGGAACATCCTGCACATATTGAACTTGAACATATATCAAATGCAATTATACTGTTAGTATTGATTGTGATGTATCTTCAAATTTAGGGAATATTGAGGGCAATATTCCCAACAATCTCCCTATATTTGAAGAAGGCAGAACACACATCTATACTAAGAAGCATTAACACATAAAACATATAATTTCAAAGTAGTTGTAAGCTAGCAGATATAGCTTTCTCATACCACTTGAGAATTCAAAGCAGCTGTAAGCTAGAAAATGTAGCTCTCTCATACCACTTGAATTACCAGTATAATAATTCAATGTTCTCCAATTAAATGCATTGACTCAACATGTTAAGTAATTGCTTTCTCATAGAACTTGAGCATTTGATCAAGTAATATGCACTTTCCTCTTACCATTTAACACTTAAATGGAGCACTTTCCTCATACCACTAGAAGCATTTTCCTCATACCTCTTGGAATGGTAATATGCAATGGCTCAACATTTAGTCATTGCACACCTCATACTACTTGAATTATTTTTCAAGTAATATACACTTATTTTTCCAAGTATTGCTTCCACATCTCCCCCTTTTTGGCTTCTTCAAAAAAAATAGTTATCTAATGAGGGAGGTGAAAGGATCATGGGAGAATTCATCTCTTGACCCTAGCCTAATTCCACTACACTAGTGATCTAACAAGTTGGCTAGAGAACATACCTCTTGTGTTGATACCACTGATACAACACTTCACTACAACCACTTGATAATTGAGTGGTCCATTGACCCACTTGAGCTAGTTGTTATCAGTGATCCACTTGAGCTAATGCCACTCCTCATACCACTCAAAACTTCTGTAGAATGCAGTTATAGTCAGGGAGGTGTTGTCTTTCCCTCTTCTCCTACAGCTACTTTTTCTTCTCAGTAGTAGCTATCCACTAGTGTTGATCTCTCCCTCAGTCTATGCATTGTCCTGAGGACATACAGATCAACAGTATTGATCTTTGATCCACTTTTCTAGCTGCTGGACTTGCTCCCCCTCAACAGAAGCATCTTGACTTGCTCCCCCTCAACTGGAGCATCTTCTGTCATCTTCTTTAATGGACACTTGAGTCCATTTAAGTCTTGATATCAATTGAAAGACATGAAAGTCTTAATACCACTTGAAAGACTTATCAACCTGCAAACAAAGTAAATCTTGCAACAAAACAAAATTAGGAGCAACTGAAGCTATACCATGTTCAACATACCCAACTCAAAATTGAAGGTGTTGAACTTGACTTCATCTAGTGGCTTAGTAAAGATGTCAACCACTTGCTTGTCTATGAGGACAAACTCAAGGATTATGTCCTCCTTCTCCACATGCTCCCTAATAAAATGATACCTAATCTCAATATGTCTAGTCCTGCTATAAGAGATAGGTTTCCTAATAATGGATATTGCACTTGTAGAATCACAAAAAATGGGGTTGTTACTAATCTTGAGGTTATATTCCTGGAGTTGATGTTGGATCCACAACAATTGTGCACAGCAGCTACCTGCTGAGATATAATCTAATACGCCTGTTGAAATTATAATACTAGTCTGCTTCTTGCTGCTCCAAGACACAAGTCTTCCTCCCAAGAATTGACAGGTGTCTAATATGCTTTTTCTGTCCTCTTTGCAGCCTGCAAAATCTGCATCTGAATAGCCTGTTAGTTCAAAATCCCTATTTCTAGGGTATTATAGGCCAAGATGTTTTGTGCCCTTTAGATACCTTAAAATTCTCTTAGCAACAGAGTTGTGAGATTCTTTATGGTTAGCCTGATACCTAGTACAAACACTAGTAGCGTACATGAAGTCTGACCTACTTGCAGTAAGATATAGAAGGGAGCCAATTATCAGTCTATATAAAGTTTCATCAATAGGTTTCCCTGCCTCATCTTTGTCTATAGGCATACTTGACCCCATGGGATTTTTCATGGTAGAGTCATTCTCCATACCATACTTTTTAATCAACTCCCTAGTGAACTTAGACTGTGAGATGGATAATCCATCTTCAGTCTACCTTACTTGGAGGCCTAAGAAGTACTTAAGCTCACCTATACTGCTCATCTCAAACTTTCCTTACATAAGTTTGGCAAACTTTCTGCAAAGATTGTCATCAGTAGACCCAAAATTTATGTCATCTACATAAATTTGGACTAGGATGATCTTGCCCTTAGATTACCTTAGGAATAAAGTATTTTCTATCTTCCCCCTTGCGAATTTGTTCTCAATGGGCAAGCTAGAAAATGTCTCATACCATGCTTTAGGGGCTTGCTTCAACCCATATAGAGCTTTCCTAAGTGTATAAACAAAATCAAGGGAATTAGAATCAATAAAACCTAAAGGTTGTTCAACATAGACTTCTTCCTTTAAATCACCATTCAGAAAGTCTGACTTCACATCCATCTTGTAGACTTTAAGTCCTTTGCATGTAGCCTATGCAAGGATAGTCTAATGGCTTCCAATCTTTCTTCATGGGCAAAGTTTTGATCAAAGTCAATACCTTCTTCTTATTTGTACCCCTTAACTACCAGCCTAGCCTTTTGCTTGATTATAATGCCATTTTCATCAAACTTATTCTTGTAAATCCACTTGGTTCTAATGATATTATGTCATTGTTGTCTGGGAACCACCTTCTAAACCTTACACCTTTTAAACTATTTTAGTTACTCTTGCATTGCTACAATCCAGAACTAATCTATGTTGGCCTCTTCAAATTTCTTGGGCTCAACCTATGACAGGAAACTTGAATACAAAGATGTATTAAGACTTCTGCTCCTTGTCACAACTCCTTGGTTGGCATCACTAATAATTTGGTGTCTTTGATGATCCCTTAGATGCCTGATAGCTGGAGGCAATCTTTCTTCAACATCATAAGCTTCAGTGGTTGGAGCTTGCTAATCTTCATCCCTATTATATGAGCTTTGCCCTTCTTCAGAAATGCACACTCCCTCATCTTTATCTTGGGCATTTGGAGCAGCTTCCTTGAAGGTTAGCTTACCCATCATCTGCTCTAAACCTACAGGTCTAGAAGAGGAGCTTGGCAGCTCACTATTAATCATAGTTGAATCATAAAATACTACATTAACTGACTCTTGTACAACTTGACTTGTCAAGTTGTAGATACTATAGGCCTTACTATGATTGATGTACCCAACAAAATATCATTATAGGACTTGGCAGCAAACTTAGTCACATATGACATCCCATTATTCAGCATATAGTACTTGCTACCAAAGATCTTGAGATTTGATAGATTTGGTTTTCTGCCCTTCATAATCTCATAGGGAGTCTTCTGTGGCTTTTGGTGATAGAAACTCTGTTAAGGACATGACATGCAGTATTTACTACCTTAGCCCAGAAATATTATGGGAGAGATGTGTCAATTAGTAAGGTCCTACCAGCCTCTATGAGATTTCTATTCTTCCTCTCAACAATCCCATTTTGTTGGGGTGTTCTTGGAGAAGAAATTCTTTATAAATAACTTGCTCTTCACAAAAACTTATCATGCTTTCTGACTAAAATTCAGTCTCATGGTCACTTCTAATTTTGACTATAGTATTGTCTAGCTCATTATGAATATTTTTGACAAGTCTTGAAGATATCAAGGGTTTCAGACTTTTTCTTAAGAAAAAAAACTCAAGCAAACCTAGAATAGTCATCAACCACCACAAGGGTGTAAACTTTACTTCCCAGACTATGAATTGGCATAAGACCAATGATGGAGAATTTATATAGTTTTAAAAATAATTTCAAACTATAATTCAAAATATGCAAGTGTACCTATCGAGATATAGTATAGAAAATGTCGTATTAGACTCGGGGCCTGTTGAGTACTTCTACTCACATAAATTAATATTATTTTATCGGAAAAAAAGGAGTGAATTTAAACTATAACTAGAAAATAAACTAAAAGAAAGCACTTGATGTAGACTCACTTTAAAATAAAATAAAATTTTCATTAAAGTAAACATCTAAATTACCTACTTCGACCGTGGATATTCCTAAATTACAAAAGCGCCTCTCTCGAGACTACGCTCTTGACTAATTAGGTTGATCGATTAAGACCCCTCGGCCAGTCGAAACCCCTAAGCATGCTTTATGCGGTGAACCCCGCAATTGGATTTGACTCTAATCCGGAAGATCCGTGTCATCCTCTCTCGAGTAGTGCATGCGGCTCCTTCTACCTTTGAGTGTTCTACCCATATACACAACCTATAGTTAAATCTAGAATACAGAACTAAGTTCGGAAATAATTAATTCAAAGATATATCGAAGTGAAGAAAATAAAAGAGTTTGACAAAATGAAGCTTATTTTATTCTAAAGGTTGTCATGATCAAGTGCTAATAAAATTAACTACTCATTATCATAAAAGAAATACGTAAAAAGGGAGACATGATGGAAAATAAAAGTACTTGAATTGAAATCAAAGCAAAGCAAACTATTCTATGAAATTTAAGATACATGAAAGAAAAGAGAGAAACTGAATGTAAACTACTAAATCTAACTCCCTAGATCCTTAGCTCCTGGCTTTGTCTGGATTTTATAGTAAACTATTTGGATGGTAACAACCTAGGTCATGCCCATGACCTTGGGCGTGTAAGGCTTGGAAACTACTGTCTTGAAAGCCCGGGAATGTTGGAGAAAAATTGCCAAAAGTCGTCGATCTTCGGGTCACACCCCTAGGTCACGCCCGTGACCTAGGGTGTGTCACGTCTGTTACTGGAAACGGCGGGAAATAAATTCTGGCTCTAGGTCACGCCCGTGACCTAGGGCATGTAGGCTTGAACGCTTTGCAACGAGCACTGCTGACGGATGACCAAGTAACATCGGGGAGTCACGCCTATGGTGCACGCCCGTGACCCATTGGTCATGTCTGTGTCAAGGGGCGTGTAACTTGAAAACCGCATGCAACCAAAACTTCAGCCCGTCAGCTAGTCACGCTTGCTGGTCACGCCCGTGACCCATAGGTCATGCCCGTGATCGGGGCGTGTAACTTTTATCCGACATAGCATGTACTCTGGAGCACTTTCATGGGTCACGACCACATGTCACGTCGTGACCTAAAGGTCACGCCCGTAACGTGAAGGTCATGCCCGTGACAGGGGCGTGTAAACGTGATTTTTCAAAGAATTCTCTGTTTGTTCTTCTGATTAGCCTAGCATGCTCCAATTTGTTATCTACAACCCAAATAGACATAACAATATGAAAAGAAACAAATTATTAAACATATTAATATAAAACTAAATAAACTAAACTATTTATTTAATAAAAACTAAACTGAAATAACTATATAAATTGACTTATCAAATACCCTCATACTTAATCTTTTGCTATTTCAGAGCAAAACTATGAGAAGTATTTATAGGATATTAATACAATTTTTTAATCACACTAAAAATTTATCAAATCAAAAAAAGTTAAAAATTAACTTTAGTGATTCAAGTCCTAAAATATGAAAGTAAAATGTGAAGAGCTAAATATTTAGCAAAGTTTTCTCTAATAAAATAATTAGAACTCAAAATTAAGTATTTAGAAAATAAAGTTAGATTAAAAATTATAAACACTTTTTTCACTAAAAAGAAATTTCAAGAACAATTCAAACTACTACTTATGCTCTCTTACAATTTAAATTTAAATCTAAAGCAATTATATTGGATTTTAGGTTTTTGGAACAAGAAAATTGAAGAGATCTTAGATTGGGGTAATGGATTTTATCCTCTCACCCCGCAATTTTTTTTCTTTTTGATATATTTATTTTTTTTCTCTTCAAATAAAAACCAAATTGCTTAGGAGTATTGAATTTTATCCTCTTACTCTTTTTTTTTTGGGGGGGGGGTTGCATATGTGTACTAAGAAATACTTGATTCTCATGACATATGATCTAACCAAAAATAAAAAATTGCATATGTGTACCAAGGGATAATGAATTTTATTCTCTTATCCCCGTGACATATGAGCTAACAAGAAAATAAAAAGAACAAGTGAAAGGCTAGCAAAAATGTTAGATTAAATTAAAATTGTTGGAGAGCAACTATAGTAAATTAAAATTTCCTAAGAATCTTAAAACTTAAGTAAATATAATTAAAATCTAAGAATTGTTAAACTAAGCACTATGAAATTGAAACTAATTAGAATTTGAGAGAAAAAGAGTAAATAAATTTCTCTAAACAAATTTACTTCATAAAGTTATTTCTTAAAATCAAATCACCTAAAAATTAAATTTAACTAACTTTGATGAAATAAACGATTAGAAAATAAAAAAAAATTATAAAAATTCTTATAGATAAACTCAAAATAAACTTCTAAAAAGTCAAAAAATTTTAAGCGGGAGTTTATTATTTTTTGTATTTTTCTTTATTTTTTTTTATTTTTTTGTATTTTTGGTAATAAAAAGAAAACAATTTTTTTTAATTTTTAAAGATTTTTATACTTTTTAAAAATTTTTAAAGATTTTTTTTGAATTTTTTTTGAATTTTTAAATTAAAATAATAAATAAGAATTCACCCCCATACTTAAAAATAAACATTGTCTCAAATGTTTATAAGTTAAGTAGGAGGGGGGAAAGAAAAACAATTTGTGAAAATTTAGAAAAAAAATTCATTAAAATTAAAATATAAGCAAGGGGTGTCTTCCAAGAGCGCTTTTCTTTTTTCCGTCTTTAAGCTAGACTGTTTGGGTTAAGAGAAGAGAAAATAAAAACAAAAATGAAGGGGAAACTCCCTTAATTCGCGCTTTGGCGAAGATGCCAAAGTCGCTTGCTCGGCTACTCCTCCGCTTTTCCTATTTGCATTTGTCTTGAAGATGTAAATTCAAATCACTTATCCATACCTGAGGTGATTTGAATTTTTATAGAGGAGCGACAAAAGGATCGTAGATGAAGTTTAATTGCAATGGCTCCTCGGCTACATGAAATTCGTTAGTAAAAGGAAAATCAAAAAGAAGCACGTCAGAAAATTTTTTGCAAGGAGGAGGTTTTTGCAAAGTTATATGATTAGGCCCCGGTTGTTTATTTTCTAAAATAAAATTGTTATCTAAAAATTCATAAAAAATAAAATTACTGGGCACAATATTTTCATGAATTTCAATTTCTAAATATTCATAAGTGGAGTTTGAAAATTCATGAGTAGAATGAAAATCGAGAGAAATAGGAGAAGAAACATGTTTTTCTTCTATTTCGGCCGGTTTGCCCAAAACTTTAATAAATTGTTGATATAATAATTCTTCCTACTCTTCCGAATAAGACATCACGGGGGCACATGAAGATTCACGTTCCGTATTGGGTGGACTATTTGAAGAGGGTGAGGAATCAATAGAACAAGAAATAATTTCTTCTAAATTTTGTGGAGGATCAACTAGAAATTGTGTAAAGTTCCCAAAATTAGAAGAATACATGTGCTCTGTGATAAAAGAAGAATAAAAATTAAGATCTAAATATTTGTTCTCATAACTAGGAAAGTTTTCTGGTTGATCTTGCGAACAAGAAAAACCAAAATCTGAGGTGGAAGAAGAATTATTTAAATCAAAACAATTATTCGCATTTCAAAAATTATTTTCATGTAAAATAGGTGAATTGGAAAAATGAGTTTCATGAAAATTAGAAACAGAATTAACATCAAAGTGAGAATAATTATTAATTGCAAAATTATTTTCATAACAAAATTTTCGATAATAATAATAATAATAACAATTATCACTTTGATGATGAGCACCACAATAATAACAAAAACTTTGGCGCATTTTTGCGGCTTCTAAAATATCTAGTTGATTTTGAAGCTTGGCAATTTTAGCGGCCAATTGAGATAACATTTTTTTGTAAAAAGAAAATAAAACAACCGGTACTTAATAGAAAGGAATTTGAAAAAGAAAATAAAAAAATAGAAATGGAGGTGGAGAACAAGAATGATAAAAGTAATAAAATCTACGTTTTCAAAATATTAACAAAAATAGTCCCTGACAACGACGCCAAAAAATTGATGGAGAATTTATATAGTTTTAAAAATAATTTCAAACTATAATCCAAAATAGGCAATCGTACCTATCGAGATATAGTATAGAAAATGTCGTCTTAGACTCGGGGCCTGTTGAGTACTTCTACTCACACAAATTAATATTATTTTATCAAAAAAAAGGAGTGAATTTAAATTATATCTAGAAAATAAACTAAAAGAAAGCACTTGATGTAGACTCGCTTTAAAATAAAACAAAATTTTCATTAAAGCGAACTTCTAAATTACCTACTTCGACCGTGGAGGTTCCTAAATTACAAAAGTGCCTCTCTCGAGAATACGCTCTCGACTAAACTTAGGTTGATCGATTAAGACCCATCGGCTAGTCAAAACCCCTAAGCTTGTCTTATGCAGTGAACCCCGCTATTGGATTTGACTCCAATCCAGAAGATTTGTGTCATCCTCTCTCGAGGAGTGCATGCGGTTCCTTCTACCTTTGAGTGTTCTACTTGTATCCACAACCTCTCGGTAAATCTAGGATACGGAACTAAGGTTGAAAATAATTAAATCAAAGATAGATCGAATTGAAGAAAATAAAAGAGTTTGACAAAATGAAGCTTATTTTATTCTAAAGGTTGTCATCATCAAGTGCTAATAAAATTAACTACTCATTATCATAAAAGAAATACATAAAAAGGGAGACATGATGGAAAAAAAAGTACTTGAATTGAAATCAAAGCAAAGCAAACTATTCTATGAAATTTAAGATACAAGAAAGAAAAGAGAGAAACTAAATGTAAAGTACTAAAATTAACTCCCTAGATATCTCCCTAGATCCTCAGCTCCTTGCTTTGTCTGGATTTTATCGTAAAATTTCTCGAAGGTCACGCCCTAGGTCACGCCCGTGACCTAGGGCGTGTAAGGCTCGGAAAATCCAGTCTTGAAAGCCCGGGAATGTTGGAGAAAAACCTCCAAAAGTCATCGTTCTTCGGGTCATGCCCCTAGGTCACACCCGTGACCTAGAGTGTGTCACGTCTGTTACTGGAAAAGGTGGGTAGGAGAAACGGCGGGAAATAAATTCTGGCTGTTGCGGGAAATCACGCCTCTAGGTCACGCACGTGACCTAGGGCATGTAGGCTTGAACGCTTTGCAACGGACACTACTAACTGATGACCAAGTAACGCCGGGGAGTCACGCCTATGGTTCACACCCGTGACACATTGGTCACACCCGTGTCAGGGGGTGTGTAACTTTAAAACCTCCTAGAACCGAAATCTCAGCCCGTTAGCTAGTCACGTGTAACGCCCCAAAATTTGAAAGAAGGACGAGCAGCGTCGAGAGCCAAGTTGGGTCTTGGTGAGTGTCACACGGCCTAGGACACGGGCGTGTCCGTGGCCGTGTCGTACCGGGTTTGTCGAGAGCCCGGGAAGTCGACGATTTTTCATTCAGTTCGTCAACTAGTGGGGGACACGCCCTCCGACACGCCCGTGTCGGAGCCCGTATCGCAGGCGTGTTCTCTCGAGTGTCGACACAGAGGTGTCGACTTGGTAATGTTGACACAATGATGTCGACACAGAGGTGTCGACACGGTGGTGTCGACACAGTTGTGTCGACACAGAGGAGATGTCGATACAGGAGTGGAACATGGCCTAGGACACGTGCGTGTCCATGTCCGTGTATTTACGGGTTCGTCGAGTGCCTGTGGTTTCGACATTTTTCGCCTGACGATATGTCGAGGCGATGAATATGGTTCGGGACACGGGCGTGTCCAGGGCCGTATCGAGCGTGTTCGACGAATTCCTGCGAGTTCGATGAAGAGACAGTCGACGATCGTCGAGATGTCGAACACATCCTGAGACACGGGCGTGTCCCAGGCCATGTCCTTCTCGGGTTGTGAGACGGGACTTGTGAGGGGTTGGACACGGCCTAGAGCCAAGGCGTGTTCAGGTTGGACAAGGCCGTGTCAAAAGTGACACGGTCGTGTCAAGGACCCGTGTCCTGTTTTGGGTGCGACGATTTCGGCGTCGATTGGGGAACACGGCCTTGGACATGGGCGTGTCACAAGCCGTGTTCGGCCCAGGTGTTTGTTTTCCAGTTCGGATCGTGGCCGTTCTTTCCCTTCTTTTGGGATCTGATGGTACAGGGTTGCCCTTGCTATGTTAAGTCCGAGGATAGGGTTAGAAACCCTCATTCTTCTCCAAGCAATCTCTTTCTAAGATCTAGAAAGAGGGGAGAGCAAGGAAGAATGTGAATGAGTGATCCGGTTGTTGGAGAGGCTTCAGTGCTCAAAATCGCGAGCCGTGTCTGGATCCGTGGAGGCAAGATCGTTGTGAAGGTTTTCATTCGGCTAAGTTTCCATGTCGAGGAAGAGGGGTCGGAAGGTAACGACACTTCTCCTCTTGGTTTTAGGATGTATGTTCTAGAATCTTTTATTTTCTAGTTTTTGGGCACCAAACTCTCAAATGAGAGGGGTTTGGGTCGCCAAGGTTCAAGAGGAACCTCCGGGTCGATTGAGTCCGTCCCCGACTGTTGGGTACATTGGTTTAAATGTACCTGATTTGAAGAAGCCTCACCCAACTCAATGATATACATCAAAATGTATTTGATGTGTTTTTGAGTTACTTGTGCAGGTTAAGTATTTGCAGGACTGAAGCAAAATTTCTAAGTTCATGTGTCGACACCCAGAGGGAAAGTGTCGACACTTAAGAAGACTTGTGTCGACACCCAGGCAAGCTGTGTCGACACTTGGAGTCATTGTGTCGACACCTGGGATGCAGAGTCGACACCAGACAGAAAGTGTCGACACAAGGAGCTGTGTCGACACTCAGTGAAGAAAAGTGCCGTAAAGCTGTGTCGACACTTAACAGCAGTGTCGACACCTAGAAGAACTGTGTCTACACCAGAAAGTGTCGACACTTGGAGCTGTGTCGACACTCAGCAAAAGTCAGCAGAGACCAAGTATAAGTGTCGACACTCAGAACAATGTGTCGACACTCAACAGAAGAGTCAGCACTTGAAGTAAGTGTCGACACCCAGAACAATGTGTCGACACTCAGCTAAAGACTCAACACTTGAAGTAAGTGTCGACACCCAGAACAATGTGTCGACACTCAACAGAAGACTCAACACTTGAAGAAAGTGTCGACACATGGAGCTGTGTCGACACTTAACAAAGAACGGCAAGATCGACAAAATATTCTAAGTACAAGTGTCGACACTAAGGAGATGTGTCGACACTCAGCTGAAATCTCAACAGAAGAATCAAGTGTCGACACAAGGAGCTGTGTCGACACTCAGCAAGTATCAACATAGAATACTATGTGTCGACACCAAGAAGTAGTGTCGACACTTAACAGATTCAACACAAGAAGTTGTGTCGACACAAAGGAGATGTGTCGACACTTAGAAGAATTCAGCAAAAGATAGAAGATCAAGTACTTGTGTCGACACTCAATTTCAGTGTCGACACATGCAGAAGAAACTGTGTCGAGGCATATAATCTACAACACAAGGAGTTGTGTCGACACCTTGTAGACTTGTGTCGACACTTACACAACTTGTGTCGACACTTGGTCTATAAGTGTCGACACTTAAAGACAGAAAGTCTCGACACTTTCAGACAGTTAGAGAACTTTCAAGAATTGACTGGATGACTTGACAGCTGCCGTTCTAGCCGGTCTACAGCACCTGTCAGAGATGTCAGAATTCAGTTATGGACCGGACCAGCCGGTTACCATGAAGAAGGCCTATAAATAGGCTCATACAGTCTACAGAAAGTTGTTGTTTAGATTGTTGTTCAAGTAGTAGTTGAAGTAATTCAACAAGTGGTTCACAGAGTTATTGAACAAGTACCAAATCAAGAAGATCTTGCAGTCCAAGTGCAGATCTAAGAAGTTGGAGAGAGAGGGCTCCATCCAAGAAATCAGCCATTGGAACTAGGCTGAGAAGAAGGATTCAGATACATTCTGGATCTTAAGAAGCAGAGGTCAGGGATCAACTGCAGAAGGAATCAGTCTTATTCAGTTCTACTTTCAAGAAGCTTTGAAGAAAGCTAAGTCAGATTGAATCCAGCTGAGTTCTTCCAAGAACTCATCAAGAAACTCTCAACTCCCCTCTCTTGTTTCTGAGTTGTTGAGTTAACAATTGTAAAATCATTTTTATCTTGTAGGATCCTTTGGATCTGAGTGATTGTAAGTCTGTAATTATAAAGGCTGAGGGTAGGGCTTGAGAGCCTGAGTGTAGGAGATTGGAATCTCTGAGTGTAGGCCTTTTGTGGCTGAGTGTAGGCCTTGTTGGCTGAGTGTAGGCCTTTGTGGCTGAGTGTAGGCTTTGTGAAAAAGCTGAGTTGTAGGGCCTTGGGCCTGAGGTGTAGGAACCAGTTTGGGTTCTGAGACAGTGGTGAAGTTTGGCCGAATCTAGTACACTGCTAGATAGGCGAAGGGGGAAAGTGGATGTACCCAAATCTTGGGGAACCACTATAAAACTCTGTGTCTGATGTGCTGTGCTGTGCTTTGTTGTGTATGTTGTATGATTGCTGTGCAATAATAGTTAGAATTCTATGATATTAATTGATTGCTGCCATTAAAGTCTAAAAAGAAATTGGTCACCTATTCACCCCCCCCCCCCTCTAGGTGTTTAGGTACTATATCTTTCAAGTGGTATCAGAGGGAGGTTACTCAAAAAGGACTAACAGTCTGAGGAGATCCTGATTAGCAGATTCAGTCTAAGTCAAATTACAGATTCAAGAAAATCAAGAAACATGGGTTCTTCTGAGAATCACAAGGAATTGGGTTCCATGAAATTACCTATATGCAGAAAGGAAATTTTTGGGATTTGGAAGAAAAGGGTAAGGCTGTTTATGGAGGCCTCAGACCCTAGGATCTACATCACAGTAAAAGAGGGGCCTTATGTGCCCATGAAGATATCAGTTCTAGATGCAAATCAGAGAACTCCAAAGGATTTCTCTGAAATGACTAAGGATGAGATTGTCCTAGCAACCATGGACAAAAGGGCACAAAACATTATAGTGAGTGTCATAGATGATGCAACTTTTCAAAATCTAATACACTGTAGGACAGCCAAAGAGATGTGGGACACTCTTATTGTGTATATGGAAGGTTCTGAAGAAGTTAGGCAAGATAGAAAATCCTTGCTAAATCAAGAGTATGAGAGTTTTAGACAAGGAAAGGGTGATAGCATAACTGAGTGCTATTAGAAGTTCTACAGAATAGTGAATAAACTCATGTCTTATGTAAGAGAGTTCAGCAATTATGAACTAAATGACAAGTTCCTAAGGTCCCTAACTAAAGATTGGGACACAAAGATTTGTGCCATTAGAGAAATGGCTAAGTTGGGAGAAATTCCTCCACCTACACTGTTTGGCAAGTTATTGTCTTATGAAATGCAGTTAACAGTGAGGAAAGAGGAGGAGAAATCAACAAGAACTGAACACAAGGAAAGAACAGTAGCCTTCAAGACAGAAGCCTCCAGAAAGTGCAGGAATAAGTCATCAACTCCACCTCCAAAGGGAGTTGAATCAGAGTCAGATGAGTCAGCCAGCACAAAATCTAAAAGCAGTGAAAGTGATGAAAACTTTGCTGCCTTCACTAGACATTTTCATAAAATCTTGAAGAAGAAACAGTGGAGGTCAAGGCCTTCTACTTCACAGGGAAAAGAAGACCTACATCAGAATAAAAAGGCCTCAAAGAAGGACAGGAAGAGGACTAAGTCTAGCAAGGCAACTGGATCAAAAATAGTGTGCTATTGCTGCAATAGACAAGGTCATGTTATTGCAGATTGTCCTGAAAAGAGAAAAGAGTCTAGTGACAGGAAAAAGACTTATTTCAAAGGCAAGAAAGAAAAGTCATTTGTTGCCAAGAAGGAGAACACTCTATCAGATATCGCTTCTTAAGAAACTGAGTCTGATGCTGAGGCATACATAGGGTTGTTTGCTGAAGAAGAAGAAGAAGAATTCATGCAGATCATGGAGTCTATTTATGAACAAGAAGACTGTTAGTGCCAAGGACTAATGGCTTTGACAGAGAATGACAAAATCCTAGAGCAGCCAGGACCCAGTAAGGTACAAAGTTCAACTCTAAGTTCAGTTTCTTGTTCTAGTACAGAATCAGATTCATCATCATCTAGTGATGAGAGTGTATCTGAGTCTGAGGAAGATATTCATCAGCTTATAGATGAATATCAAGTGCTGTTGCAAGCTTATAAGAAGAGCAAGTCCCTTGCCAAAAGTCAGGCAAAGGAAATTGCTGATCTTAAAGCTGCTGCAACAGATTCTGAGAAGCTATTTGATCAAAAGCTTAATGAGATAGCCAGGCTGAAACACATAACAGTGATTCAGATGGGGACTATCACCTTTAAGAATGATCAAATCAAGAGTCTGGAGATCAATCTTCAGAAAGAGAGAGAGCTTGTTGCTAGGTTTTCTAAACCTAAGTCAGTGCTACCTTTAATTGATGAATTTGTTCATCATAAAGGCAAGGCTGGATTGGGTTTTATTAAACCTGCAAGGACTGAGCAGTCCAAGTCCAAGTCCAAGGGCAAAGCCTCAACATTCAACAAGTCTGCTGTAGATAAGACAGCAAAGACAGTACCTAAGCAAAGGTACAACAAGTTTGAATGTTGGTGCTGTGGCAAAGTGGGCCATTTTGCAATGGACTGTTGGCACAATGCTAGTGCCAAAGTGAGTACCAAACTACCTGTTGGAAAGCCAGTAGGTAGCTTTGTCAGATTGCAAACTAACAAGTACCAAGGACCCAAGAATTCTTTGGGTTCTAAGGTTCATTAATCTGTTTTGCAGGTGAGTCCAAGTGGCCATACCCCAACATGGTACTTGGACAGTGGATGTTCCAGACATATGACTGGAACTAGAGGATTACTAAAAGACTACATTCCAATAAAAGATGGTCCAAAAGTCACCTTTGGTGGTTCTGAAAAAGGAATCATCAAAGGATTTGGTAACATTTCTAGCAACTTGGTTACCATTACTCATGTGGCTTATGTTAAAGGGTTGAAACACAACCTAATAAGAATAAGTCAATTAAGTGATGTAGGGTATGACATCTCATTTGTTAAAAATGGTTGTCATATCAAGAGGTCAAGTGATCAAGAGATCATTTTGACAGGTTATAGGAAGAGGAATGTCTACTGCCTAGACATTATGATTGAGAACAATGGTTCTCCAGTGTGTCTTGTAGCTGATGAGACAGTCTCTCATTGTGTCAAATGGCACAAGAGGCTTGCCCATCTTAACTACAAGACTATTAGCAAACTCTTTAGCAAAGAGTTAGTGAGGAATGGTCCTCAAGTTAAGTGTGTTAAAGATGGTGTTTGCTCAGCTTGTCAAAAGGGCAAGCAGACTAAATTCATCTTTAGAAGCATAGAGAACAAAGATGCTGTGAGGTGTTTATACCTCTTGCATTTGAATCCCTTTGGTCCAATGCCAGTTCACAGCTTAGGTAGGAAGGTCTATACCCTTGTAGTTGTAGATGACTACTCAAGGTTTTCCTGGGTGTTCTTCTTAAGACAGAAATCTGAAACACCTAGTGTCTTCCTTAGCTTTGTCAAGCAAATTCAGAATGAACTAGACAGTACAGTGGTCAAGATTAGAAGTGACCATGGTACTGAATTTCAGTCTGAAAGCATGACAAAACTATGTGAAGAATTTGAGATATTTCAAGAATTCTCTTCACCTAGAACACCTCAGCAAAATGGCATTGCTGAGAGGAAGAATAGGACCTTGATAGAGGCTGGTAGGACCCTATTAAGTGATACATCACTACCAGAGTATTTCTGGGCTGAAGCAGTTAACACTGCATGCCATGTTATAAATAGGGCTACCATCACTAAAGGCCTCAACAAGACCCTCTATGAAGTTGTGAAAGGCAGGAAACCAAACCTATCCTATTTCAGGATCTTTGGTTGCAAATGCTTCATACTTAACAATGGGAAGTCTTACTTGACTAAGTTTGCTGCCAAGTCCATAGAGGGAATTTTTGTTGGGTATAGCAACAACAGTAAGGCTTATAGAGTCTACAACTTGACTACACAAGTTGTAGAAGAATCTGTGCATGTAGTTTTTGATGAGACTAAACTTATTAATAATGAGTTGTCTAGTAGTGTATGCAGCCCCACAGGTTTAACAAAGAAGATGGACAAGCTTACTATAGAAGAAGTACCTGCTGCAAGACAGCAAGTAGAAGACAGTAGCTGTTGTCCAGGGGGGAGAACTACATGTACCAATTGCTGATGAAGTTCAAGGAATACAGCATGATGGAGATGCTGAAGAGGTTCAACCAGAAGTTAGGATGCCTCCAGCCAACAGGCATCTTAGAGATCATCCAGTAGAGCAGATTATTGGAGATCCAAGACAAGGAGTACAAACCAGGAGCAGATACATAAATGCAGCAATCTACTCCAGTTTTCTATCTCAAGTTGAACCTAAGAAATTTGAAGAAGCAATACTAGATCCACAATGGACTGAAGCAATGCAAGAAGAGCTTAATCAGTTCAAGAGGTGCAAGGTCTGGGAACTTATTCCTAAACCTAAAGACCACAATGTAATAGGAACCAAGTGGATCTACAGGAATAAGATGGATGAACAAGGGGTCATCATTAAGAATAAAGCAAGATTGGTTGCTAAAGGATATAGGCAAGAAGAAGGTATTGACTTTGATCAAACCTTTGCTCCAGTAGCCAGACTGGAAGCCATAAGGATGTTCTTGGCCTATGCAACCTATCAAGGATTCAAGGTTTACCAAATGGATGTCAAGTCAGCATTCCTGAATGGTAATCTTAAGGAAGAAGTCTATGTGGAACAGCCTTCAGGTTTTGTTGATCCAACTCTACCTCATCATGTCTATAAACTTAGGAAAGCATTATATGGGTTAAAGCAAGCCCCTAGGGCTTGGTATGAAACCCTATCTAGTTTCCTCATTGAGAACAAGTTCTCAAGGGGGAAAATAGATAAGACTCTATTCCTTAGGGAATCTAGAGGCAAAGTTATACTAGTCCAAATATATGTAGATGACATTATATTTGGGTCTACTGAAAGCAGCCTTTGCAAAAAGTTTGCAAAACTTATGCAAGGTCAATTTGAGATGAGTAGTATGGGAGAGCTGAAGTTTTTCTTGGGTCTCCAAGTTAAACAGACTGAAAGTGGTTTATCCATATGTCAGTCCAAGTTCACCCTAGAACTCATAAGGAAGTATGGTATGGATTCATACAGTACAATGAAGACTCCTATGGGGTCAAGTATGTCTCTTAGCAAGGATGATGCAGGGAAACCTGTAGATGAAACCTTGTATAGAGGGATAGTTGGCTCCCTACTATACTTGACTGCTAGTAGACCAGATATCATGTATGCTACATGTGTCTGTGCAAGGTATCAAGCCTGCCCTAAAGAGTCTCATTTGACAGCAGTCAAAAGAATATTGAGATATCTAAAGGGCACTCCCTATCTAGGCCTCTGGTACCCTAGGAATGGAGATTTTGATCTAACAGGTTATTCAGATGCATACTTTGCAGGATGCAAAGAAGATAGAAAAAGCACTACTAGAACCTGTCAATTCCTAGTTGGGAGACTAATTTCTTGGAGTAGCAAAAAAGCAAACCAGTGTGGCTATCTCCACTGCAAAGTCAGAGTATGTGGCTGCTGGAAGTTGTTGTGCTCAACTTCTGTGGATACAACATCAGCTAGAGGACTATGGATTTCAGGTAAGTAGAACTCCACTCTTCTGTGATTCTACTAGTGTTATTTCAATAGCTAATAATCCTGTATCCCATAGTAGAACAAAACATATTGAAATTAAATATCATTTTCTTAGGGTGCATGTAGAAAGAGAAGATATTTTATTAGAATATGTTAAAACTGATAATCAAGTAGCTGATATGTATACTAAGCCCCTAGAAGAAGCTAAGTTCAATAGATTTAAAATTGAACTAGGAATGATAAACTTAGAGTAAGTTTACAGTATTGAAAATGGCTAAGTAAAAAGGTGTCGACACATAGACAAGTCTATGTCGACACAGAATAGTGGTGTCGACACTTCAGGAAAACGGTGTCGACACATCTAGGAAGTTGGTGTCGACACTTCAGAATATCAGTGTCGACACATGTCAAGTAGGTGTTGATACATCCAATGTGGTGTCGACACTTAAGTTTTACTCAGAATTTTCTAAGTAAAGTCTCGACTATGTGTCGAGTTATGTTGTGTCGACACATAACCAAGTGTCGACACATAAAATCTGTTGACTACACTTGTGTCGACACATATGTGTCGAGACATTATAAGTCAGTGTCGACACTTATTTCCAGTGTCGACACATTTTAAGTTAGCTGTCCCGCCTGTTCATCTTCAAAATCATAAAGGTATAAATAGGGCTTTGTCTTTGTTTGTCGACACGCTTTCAAAGTTTCGAGACCAAACTTCTGTGTCGACACCTCTCTTCTCTCAAGACAAATTCTACAAACCCTAATGGCGCCTAAGCTAGAGGAGAACGTCAACGAAGTATATGAGCTGGTGCGCGGCGCTTTCGTAGATGCTGATCAAGAAATCACGTCTGTCGTAACCCTAGTTGCAGATTCCGGGTTAGAATATTTAATTTCTGAATCTACAAAGATATGGAAGAAAGAGGTACTCGAATTCCTCAATGGAGCCAAGGTGGATGAATCTGGATACAAAATCAAATCCAGAGTTCATGAGCAAAGATTAAGGTATCCCCTAAAAGTCTGAGGAAGATTCTCCAGCTACCAAGGACTCAAGAAGAAGATGAGGTTACAGCTTCAAAGACCAGGGAAGCTCTAACCTGGTGTGGACTAGACTCTAAGATGAAGATTGGTTCTGTCTTCAACAGAAAAGGCATGAACAATCAAGGCAAATTCTTGTCTGAAATTGTGGGAAAGGTCATTCTCATCAAGCCAGGAGGGCATGACAGAGTGTCTGCCCATATGTTTAGTATAATGACAAGGATAATCTTCACTCTACAAACTGACTGGTCAATGGTAGTTTATGAGAAGATTAAGGAAAGCTTGAAGAAGCCCAATCTGTGCAGAATCATTAGTCTATACCTAGCTGGTGTGATTCCAGAGGTAATGAGTACTGCTGCTGGCACCAAAATCAACCACATGAGAAAAATGGACATGAGGTTGTTCTCAAGATGGGACAGGGTGTTGACTAAGGAGATGCCAACCCCTGAGAAACTAGTTCCTGAGAAAGAAATTCCACCTAAGAAGAAAAGGAAGACTGCTCCAGTGGCACAAGAGTCGACTAGCAGTTCTGGAAGTGAAGAGCCTGTAGTCTTCTCATCTGATGAGAATATAGAAGAGCCTGCAGTGAAGATTCCTGCTCCTCAAGCTGGTGCTGAGATCCAGGGGGAGCTACCACAAGCTAGCCCCATCCACAAGGATCAAAGCCAGGGGGAGCTTCCAGTTGTAGAAGAACCCTCTACACTGGAAAGTGAACAAGCCACCAACACCATACTAGAGGTACTCACTGACCTAAATACTTTAGAATTTTTTATAGAAGATACTAATTTGTCTGATGATCATCAGCAAACGCAGCAAAATCATCAAGTTCCAGATGCTGTTATAGAAAACACATCTGTTATTGTTCAAGTGGTTCCTGATCCAGTGGTTGAAGAGCCTAGAATTACTCCAGCTCCTTCACCACAAGAATACACTATGGAGGATTTATTTTTAAATCTGGATCAAGTGGATTTTAACAAAGCACTTACTGCTGCTGAAGGAGAGAATGCTGCTACTGAGGGGGAGTAAGTGCAGATTCTGGAAGAGCCTGTAAGGCAAGAAACTGAGAAGGCACCAACTGTGCAAGCTGAAAAGCCTCCTAGCCCTAAGGAGAGGGTTGACATAGCCAGCTCCTCAGAATCTGAAGATGAGGAGGCTGCAAGTGCTAAGCAAAAGAAACTTTATGTATTCAAGAGAAGAAGTCAAAGTTATAAGAAGGCTTTACAATCTATTGCACCACAGCCTATAGTTCAGCAAGCTCCAACTGTTGATTATAGTGCTTTAATGATTGCACTGCAGATCAAACTGGATGAACATAGAAAAGCCATAGAGGCTTATGTAGATGAAGGGCAGAAATCTTTGCAATTTGATCTGGCCCAAGATATCAAGTCTATAAGGTTTGAAATGAACCTTAACAAGAAAGAGATGACAGATTGTTTCCACAAGGGTGGAAATGCAGTGGTGTACTTGGCAACACACCAGGAAAAGATAAAGACACAGGTGGATGACATAGCATTGAAGCAAGGGTATGTTCTTGAAAATCAGCTAAGGATGAATGACAATTTGACTGCTTCCCATAATGCTATTGTCACTGAGTTAAAGAACAAGGCTGCTGAACCTTCTACTTCCACTGCTACTGTTAAAGCTGAATTTGATAAAGTATTTCAAGAAGAAATCTCTGCTG
Organism: Platanthera guangdongensis; assembly: GCA_039583875.1. NCBI lineage: Eukaryota > Viridiplantae > Streptophyta > Magnoliopsida > Asparagales > Orchidaceae > Platanthera > Platanthera guangdongensis. Next base: position 173,304,460 of record CM077150.1, on the reverse strand, counting down.
TTAAGACTGCTATCCAAGCCTCCCAGAAGGCCATATCTGAACAACTTCAAAAGCTCAAACCTTTCTTTAAAGATGGAGTCAGATACTTGGATAATCAAATCAGATTTCAGAAGGATGATGTCAGAGATCATATGGCTAGAGAAGTCATAAAGGGGGAGAGAGTGTTAGTCAAGGCAAGCTCTGACCATGCTAAGTGGATATCAAATTCTATCAGAGCTACACTTTGATATCCTCCTCTGTGTGATGACAATGATGTTGCTGAATCTGGAATTAACCCTGCCTATCTTGGAGGTGAGCAACCATAAGTAGCTCAAGTCATTTATCCACCTCTAGATTTTGAAATGGTGCATGCTGATGTACAGACTATGTACAGCCCACCTGGAGGCAAGGACAATGTGATTATTGAAAAGGTTGTTCAGCCTATATTTGAAGCCATGCAAGAGGCATTACAGAAAGAAGAAGAGACAAGATTGTCAAAGAAGAGCTTTAGGGAACAAGCTGAGCAAAGACCAGACTTTGAGCAGTGGAGCCCTACCTCTAGAAACATTATATTAACTGCCTGGAAAGCTGCCAAGGATAACATTCAAGACAGGAACAAATGGTTCTCTGAATCTGAATGGAGAAAACATGAATCCAGACAAGAGGCAATAGTCCAATATAGAAGGAAGGAAAAGATGGGAAAGCTACCTCCTACTGCTCTGGAGCCTAGCAAGTACTTTCCAAAGCCATACCATTATTTTGAAAGACAGAAGATCAAAGCTGAAGAGCTTAAGAAGAAAGATCTGAAAGACAAGAAGCCTGCTGATGCTGAAACTGCTGATGCTGCTGTCCAAGCTAAAGTTCAAGCTGGCAAAGGCATAGTGATTAAGGAGCCAGAACAAACATAGAATTAGAATTTTCTTGAAGTCTATTTTGTGTTCTTTTGGATGTAAAATATTTAGTGAACTTCTGAAAATGTATAAGACAAATGTTAGAACAATATATGATCAATATATTTCATGTTTGTTCTGTGAATATGTCTATTTTTTATTTGTTCTGTGTTGATGTATTTGTATAAATGTGTGATTTATACATGTTATGTTTACCCTGCTGTACATTATCCTGCTTTACATCATTTTGTAATCTTAATTATGAATGGTGTATATCATTGACTAAGGGTTATGACTTCTCCAAATATGGGGAGATTGTTGGGTACATTGGTTTAAATGTACCTGATTTGAAGAAGCCTCACCCAACTCAATGATATACATCAAAATGTATTTGATGTGTTTTTGAGTTACTTGTGCAGGTTAAGTATTTGCAGGACTGAAGCAAAATTTCTAAGTCCATGTGTCGACACCTAAAGGGAAAGTGTCGACACTTAAGAAGACTTGTTTCGACACCCAGGCAAGTTGTGTCGACACTTGGAGTCATTGTGTCGACACCTGGGATGCAGAGTCGACACTAGACAGAAAGTGTCGACACAAGGAGTTGTGTCGACACACAGTGAAGAAAAGTGCCGTAAAGCTGTGTCGACACTTAACAGCAGTGCCGACACCTAGAAGAACTGTGTCTACACCAGAAAGTGTCGACACTTGGAGCTGTGTCGACACTCAGCAAAAGTCAGCAGAGACCAAGTATAAGTGTCGACACTCAGAACAATGTATCGACACTCAACAAAAGAGTCAGCACTTGATGTAAGTGTCGACACCCAGAACAATGTGTCGACACTCAGCTAAAGACTCAACACTTGAAGTAACTGTCGACACCCAGAACAATGTGTCGACACTCAACAGAAGACTCAACACTTGAAGAAAGTGTCGACACATGGAGCTGTGTCGACACTTAGCAAAGAACGGCAAGATCGACAAAATATTCTAAGTACAAGTGTCGACACTAAGGAGATGTGTCGACACTCAGCTGAAGTCTCAACAGAAGAATCAAGTGTCGACACAAGGAGCTGTGTCGACACTCAGCAAGTATCAACATAGAAGACTATGTGTCGACACCAAGAAGTAGTGTCGACACTTAACAGATTCAACACAAGAAGTTGTGTCGACACAAAGGAGATGTGTCGACACTTAGAAGAATTCAGCAAAAGATAGAAGATCAAGTACTTGTGTCGACACTCAATTTCAGTGTCGACACATGCAGAAGAAACTGTGTCGAGACATAGAATCTACAACATAAGGAGTTGTGTCGACACCTTGTAGACTTGTGTCGACACTTACACAACTTGTGTCGACACTTGGTCTATAAGTGTCGACACTTAAAGACAGAAAGTCTCGACACTTTCAGACAGTTAGAGAACTTTCAAGAATTGACTGGATGACTTGACAACTGCCGTTCCAGCCGGTCTACAGCACCTGTCAGAGATGTCAGAATTCAGTTATGGACCGGACCAGCCAGTTACCATGAAGAAGGCCTATAAATAGGCTCATACAGTCTACAGAAGTTGTTGTTCAGATTGTTGTTCAAGTAGTAGTTGAAGTAATTCAACAAGTGGTTCACAGAGTTATTGATCAAGTATCAAATCAAGAAGATCTTGCAGTCCAAGTGCAGATCTAAGAAGTTGGAGAGAGAGGGCTCCATCCAAGAAATCAGCCATTGGAACTAGGCTGAGAAGAAGGATTCAGATACATTCTGGATCTTAAGAAGCAGAGGTCAAGGATCAACTGCAGAAGGAATCAGTCTTATTCAGTTTTACTTTCAAGAAGCTTTGAAGAAAGCTAAGTCAGATTGAATCCAGCTGAGTTCTTCCAAGAACTCATCAAGAAACTCTCAACTCCCCTCTCTTGTTTCTGAGTTGTTGAGTTAACAATTATAAAATCATTTTTATCTTGTAGGATCCTTTGGATCTGAGTGATTGTAAGCCTGTAATTATAAAGGCTGAGGGTAGGGCTTGAGAGCCTGAGTGTAGGAGATTGGAATCTCTGAGTATAGGCCTTTTGTGGCTGAGTGTAGGCCTTGTTGGCTGAGTGTAGACCTTTGTTGCTGAGTGTAGGCTTTGTGAAAAAGCTGAGTTGTAGGGCCTTGGGCCTGAGGTGTAGGAACCAGTTTGGGTTCTAAGACAGTGGTGAAGTTTGGCCGAATCTAGTACACTGCTAGATAGGCGAAGGGTGAAAGTGGATATACCCAAATCTTGTGGAACCACTATAAAACTCTGTGTCTGCTGTGCTGTGCTGTGCTTTGCTGTGTATGTTGTATGATTGCTGTGCAATAGTAGTTAGAATTCTGTGATATTAACTGGTTGCTGCCATTAAAGTCTAAAAAGAAATTGGTCACCTATTCACCCCCCCCCCCTCTAGGTGTTTAGGTACTATATCTTTCACCGACATGTTTTTGCATTAGAGATCCCCTCCGTTAGTGGATTAGGCATTGTTGTTGAAGCCGTAGTCGCGACCGTTAATCTGACTCGGTGATGTTGCATACGAGCTTTAAGGATTCGCAGAGATCTGTTGCGGCAATATGTCGTTTGTGATGTTTGTGATGTTTTCCCCCTTTTCTCGAGTGAGTACGTGTGGTCGGAACCGGACAAGGTTAGCTCGTCAATGGTGGTAGATTGTTTCCTTGGTGAACAAGGTTAGCTCCGCTTTGGTGGTAGATGGTTTCCATGGTGTGCGGGAACGCTGCAGTATAAATGAGGGTCTAGGGTGGAATTGTCTTGGATTATGATATGCCAAGGCGTGGTTGTGTCTCTGTGGTCGACTGGCTATCCCGTGACGTGCACGTCATGTGTGGAGAGTGTGCCAGCGAGACTAGTCCCCTTCTGTGAGACTAACGAGAATGCCAAGCATGGGACAAGCCCGGGCAATGAGGCCATGAGTGGGTGGGGTCCATCAAGGCTTCTTAGAATCGGTCAGTTTGTGTTTGTTGGAATCCTGACATGAGAATTCAGAGCTTGCAGGCAAGCCCGGGTCTAAGACCTTGAGCGGTTGGGGCCTTTGCAAGAGTTCCGTGTGGCGGCTTGTATGCCGTTGGGGGAATGTTGGTAACCCCCCTGTGTTTACGGCTTTATGCCAATGGGGAAATGATGAGTACCCATATGATGTGATGATGTGCTAGATGCATACGCGATATGGTGCCTTGGGTGAAGCCCGAGTTTTTGCATACATGCTGCATAAGTAGGCCCTTTCATTATATGCTCAACAATAGAGAACGTGTATGTTGTTTGAGACATCCAAGCCTATTCTTAGTACCATACTTGTTTATTTATATATTGCATACGAAGTGGTGACTTGCAGGTTGGAGGGGTTCCCCGGGGTCCGTTAGGGGTGGCCGGGAGGAGATGTGTTGGTTACACGGTTTGAGGTCAGCCTTTGCTGACCCACATTACAATCAAATTTTTACAGGGCAAGGATCGCAAGCAGGAGCTAGCTCGCCGGCCAAAAGGGACTAAGCCTCAATAAGTGTTACCATCTTGTTGTAGCTCTACTTTTATGATATTGTGTGTTTGATGCTCATGTTTTTCGGCTTGCATGTTGGGGTAGTCTAGGAGTGCTTATGCACATTTATGACTAGTGTTATTATTTGAGTGTTGGACTCACTTCTGTTGTAATGCCTTAAAGCCGCTTCGATACTCCTATATGGTGTGGATAACTTCTAGTCTGTTTGCTTTTTCCGATGTGCTGTGGTTATGAGTTTTGAGATCGGGGAGTTATATCATCTTATAATACTGAAGCTGTGGCGTCTGTATGTTGTGGGTCCCCGGCAGGACCCATATTATACAGTCATTACAGCAGAGGTGTTACAATTTGGTATCAAAGGGAGGTTGGTTCAAGGTCAGTGCGTATAGAAGTTATCCACATAGGAGTAATGCGGGACCATGAGTGTCTTTATGTTTGAGTCTTGTGATTAGAGACTGATTCCTTGTTTTCTTGCTTCCTTGAAGAGTGCAAGCAATGAGGCGGGTACGTCGAGACCAAGAGAAGAGCTTTCGGCGAGCAGCACCACAGCTCAGGATCCTTTGGGCATGGGTGTAAACCCGGCCGACTTCTGCCGCATGCTTGTAGAAGCAATGGTGGCAGCCCAGGCTGCAGCAACAGCTCAGGTAGCAACCCCTGCTACACCGGATACTGCGATGGCGGTGCCGGGCGGAGAAGCCAGGCGAGTAGAGCCTTTGGCAGAAAGGGTGGTTGTTGGGCATGGAGATCGGCAGATGAAGTACTTTCTGAGTTTCCATCCCCCGACATTCATGGGTGTCGGTACTCTGACTGATGCGGAGGATTGTTGGGCACAGATTCAAGAGCTTATGAGGGAGGCAGAGACGCTGGAAGAGAAGAAATCTGAATTTACGGTCTTCATGTTGGAGGGAGATGCAAAGTTGTGGTGGGTGAGCCATAGCGGCCGCCAATTTCCTGGATGCACCCCGTCGATGGAAGAATTTGGGGATGCTTTTCTAAAGAGGTACATTCCCGTTTCTACAAGGTTGGCCCTTTAGAGACAATTTATGCACTTGATGCAGCGAGAAAAGACGGTGGACAAGTATGTGCAGGAGGTCACCCGTTTGGGTCGTTACACGGGAACGACGACGGCAGATGATGTAGAGATGGATAACCTCTTCTACCAGGGGTTTAGGGAGAATCTAAGGTAATCCCTCATTTCCATGAAGAGAGCTGGTTTTAACGAGCTAGTTGAGGCTATCAGGACGTTGGAGAGTGATCTAGAGCGAAGCCAACGCCGCAAGGTTTTTGCACCCAAGCAAAGAGAAGGGAAGCCTTCTCAATCCCAAGGAAAGTTAGAAGGGAATAGATGGAGGAAGAAGCCTCACCCGTACAAGTCCAGTGAGAAAAGCAAGTGGACGTCCGGAGGGTCTCACTCTAAGGGGCCACCGACGTGCTTCAACTGTGGCAAAGTGGGACACAGCTCATTTTTGTAACCAAGGGGGTGCAGAGCAGGAGACAAGGCAGGAGCAGACTGTGCGCTCCGCCCCCAGTGCTGCAGAGAAAGGGAAGATGGCAGAGTCGAGCGCTTTTGGGTTCCAACCGGTACAACCAAGGGCTTACAACCTTGGACAGTAGGAAGCGATCCGCCAACCCGACGTGGTGATCGGTATGAGGAAGTTTAAGTTTAACCTTACGCTCATACGTTTAGACCATTATTGTTGATGTCTATGTTGTAGGCTTTGTTTTGGTTTCCGGTTACCCCGCTAGAGTATTGTTTGATACGGGAGCGTCGCACTCCTTTCTTGCGGAAAGCTTCATCCGGAGAATTGGAGTTGAGTCATTTTCGGGGGATGCAGAGCTGAAGGTGCGCATGCCCAATGGGTCATCCATGACCACCGGAAAGAAAGGGCGCATTTGTTGGGAGCTAAGCGGAGTTGACTTCATGTTGATAGCATCGGTCTTACCGTTGGTCGAGTTTGATGTGATTTTGGGAATGGACTGGCTAGCGGAGCAACGTGCCAGTATTGATTGCCTATCCAAGGTGGTGACCCTAAGAAGCGAAGGGCAATCAGATGTCAAATTTGAGGGCCTCAATGGAGTGGACTGTTCTCTGATTTTGGCCTTGCAGTTGGTGTGGGCAGTTACCCAGGGTGGAGTGGCGCTTGTAGCGTTATTGGAGGTTCGCCTTTCCAGGTTATCGCTTCGGGAAGTGCCAGTGGTGGCAGAGTTCGAGGATGTATTCCCGGATGAACTTCCTGGAGCGCCTCCTCGATGGGAGATCGATTTCTCGATTGAGTTAGTACCGGAGGCTAGGCCGGTGTCACGTCCTACATTTAGGATAGCACCAAAGGAGTAGTCTGAACTCAAGGTACAGTTGCAGTAACTGTTGGAGCAAGGGTATATCAGACCCAGTTCTTCACCGTGGAGCTCACCGGTGTTGTTTGTAAAGAAGAAAGATGGTAGTATGCGGCTGTGCATAGATTACTGAGAGCTGAATAAACTGACCGTCAATAATAAATATCTGATTCCTCGGATAGACGACCTGTTCGACCAGTTGGTGGGGTCGGTAGTGTATTCAAAGGTTGACTTGAAGACGAGATACTATCAGTTGCAGATTCGGGACGAGGACATACCCAAGACAGCGTTTTGTACGAGTTATGGACACTTCGAGTTCTCGGTGATGCCGTTCGGGCTGACGAATGCACCATCTGTATTCATGGATTTGATGAATCGAGTATTTCAAAAATACTTGGACTCTTTTTTTTAGTTGTCTTTGTTGACGACATCTTGGTGTATTCCAAATCGAAAGTGGAGCATGAGACTCACTTGAGAATGGTCTTGCAAGTGTTGAGGGAGAACCAGTTATATGCAAAGTTCTCGAAGTGCGAGTTCTGGTTAAATAAGGTGACATTTTTGGGCCACGTGATTAGTGGGAATGGGGTGGCGGTAGATCCAACAAAGGTGGAAGCCATCAGACATTGGCCTATTTTGAGAACCGTGGTGGAAGTCCGAAGTTTTCTTGGACTAGTCAGGTACTATAGAAGACTCGTGGAAAACTTTTCGCAGATAGCTCTACCCCTCACCTCACTCACTCGTAAAGACCAGAAGTTTGTGTGGAATCAAGAGTGCAGTCAGGCATTCGAGACGCTGAAGGAAAGACTGATGACGACTCCAATCCTAAGTCTACTGAAAGGGACCGAAGGATTTCAGATCATCAGTGACGCATCGGGATGCGGTTTGGGTTGTGTGTTGGTGCAACATGGCAGTGTAATAGCCATTGGGTCTTGACAACTAAAGCCTCACGAGAGGAATTACCCCGTTCATGACTTGGGGTTGGCGGCGGTAATTTTCGTGTTGAAAATATGGCGACACTATGTCTATGGTGCGAAGGTAGAGATCTTCACGGATTATAAAAGCCTGAAGTATCTCTTAGATAAGAAGGACTTGAATATGCGGCAGCGCAGGTGGGTCGAGTTCCTTGGAGACTATAAGGTGGCGATTCAGTATACGACAGGCAAGACCAATTTGGTGGCGAATGCATTGAGTAGAAAATACTCTGGGCAAGGGAATTGGATTGACGCTCATTGAAAGATATGGTACCTAAACACCTAGAGGGGGGGTGAATAGGTGACCTAAACCTTTTTAAAACTTTGTTGGCAGCACAACAGTTATTTCACAGATTACTACAGCTAACAGCAATTACAGAAATCAAACAGTCAATCCACAGCACAGCACAGCAGACACACTAATTTATAGTGGTTCCCCAATCTTTGGGTACATCCACTTTCCCCCTTCGCCTATCTAGCAGTGTACTAGATTCGGCCAAACTTCTCCACTATCTCAGAACCCAACTAGGTTCCTACACCTCAGACCCAAAGCCTTACACTCAGCCACAAAGGCCTACACTCAGCCACCCAGGCCTACACTCAGCCAATTAAGGCCTACACTCAGAGTTCTTCAACTCCTACACTCAGGCAATCAAGCCCTACCCTCAGCCTTTATAATATAGGCTTACAATTCTCTCAGATCCAATGGATCCTACAAGTTAAAATAGAAATACAATTGCTAACTCTACAACTCAGAAAATAAGAGAGGAGTTGAGAGTTTCTTGAAGAGTTCTTGGAAGAACTCAGTTAGATCCAAACTGACTTAGCTTCCTTCAAAGCTTCTTGAGTTAGAACTGAATTAGTCTGAATCCTCTGCAGTTGATCCTTGACCTCTGCTTCTTGAGATCCAGAAGATTCTGAATCCTTCTTCTCAGCCTTAGTTCCAAAGACTGAATTCTTGATTGGAGCTCTCTCTCTCCAACTTCTTAGATCTGCAGTTGGACTGACAGATCTTCTTGTGTTGATCCTCTGTATATGACTTTTCTGATTTCTTGAAGAATCTGATCAACCACTTTAAGTATTCTTCACAACTACTTGTAACCAACAACAATCAATCACACACACTTTTTCTGTAAACAATGGGTGCCTATTTATAGGCTTCCTTCATGGTAACCGGCTGATCCGGTTCATAACAGACTTCTGATTTCTCTGACAGTTGCAGTAGACCGGCTGGATCGGCAGTTGTCATGTCAACCAGTCACTTCTTGAAATTCTCTAACTGTCAGATAGTGTCGAGACTTTCTGTTCTTAAGTGTCGACACTTATAGACTAAGTGTCGACACATGTTGTGTAAGTGTCGACACAAGTCTACAAGGTGTCGACACAATTCCTTGTATGTCTCGACACAGATTCTTCTGCATGTGTCGACACTGAAATTGAGTGTCGACACAAGTCCTGTTCTTCATTCTTTAACTGTATTCTTCTAAGTGTCGACACATGTTCTTTGTGTCGACACATCTTCATGTGTTGAAACTGTCAAGTGTCGACACTGCTTCTTGGTGTCGACACAAGTCTTCACTTTTGTTTCTTCAGCTGAGTGTCGACACATTCCTTTAGTGTCGACACTTGTACTTAGAATATTTTGTAACTTTTCTGTTCTTTGCTAAGTGTCGACACAGCTCCTTGTGTCGACACTTTCTTCAAGTGTAGAGTCTTCAACTAAGTGTCGACACATTGTGCTGAGTGTCGACACTTTCTTCAAGTGTTGACTCTCCTGGTTGTGTGTCGACACATTGTGCTGAGTGTCGACACTTTCTTCAAATACTGACTCTTCAGCATAGCGTCGACACATTGTGTTGAGTGTCGACACTTGTACTTAGACTCTGCAGACTTTTGCTGAGTGTCGACACATCTTCAAGTGTCGACACTTTTTGGTGTAGACTTAGCTCTTCTAGGTGTCGACACTTCTGCTAAGTGTCGACACTGCTTTTCTGCATACTTCTTCACTGAGTGTCGACACAGCTCCAAGTTTCGACACTTTCTGTCTGGTGTCGACTCTTCATCCCAGGTGTCGACACAATGACTCCAAGTGTCGACACTGCTTGTCTGGGTGTCGACACAAGCTTTCTCAAGTGTCGACACTTTCCCTCTAGGTGTCGACACATGGACTTAGAAACTTTTAGCTTCAGTCTAGTGAATACCTAACCTGCACAAGTAACTCAAACACACATCAAATACATTATGATGTATATCATTGAGTTAGGTGAGGCTTCTTCAAATCAGGTACATTTGACCAATGTACCCAACAATCTCCCCCTATTTGGAGAAGTCATAACCCTTAGTCAATGATATACATCACTCATAATTAAAAATTAGAGAATGATGTAAAGCAGATATATATCAACAGGGTATACTTAAACATGTAATAAAGCACACATGTATACTCATTCAGCATTACAGAACAACCAAGAATTAGACACATTCTACTGAATCAATCATGAAATATATTTATCAAAAACTGTCCAAACATTGTGTTCAATACATTGTCAATGATTTACAAAAATATTTAGATGTAACAAATTACAACATTCTTCAGTCTAATCTTAATCTAATTCTGCTCTGGTTCTTTTATAACTATGCCTTTCCCAGCTTGTATTTTGGCTTTTACAGCAGCAGCAGCAGCAGGCTCAGTATCAGCAACCTTCTTCCCTTTGGAGTCCTTCTTCTTAAGTTCTTCAGCCTTGATTTTCTGCCTTTCAAAATAATGATAGGGCTTAGGAAAGTACTTGCTAGGCTCCACAGCTGTAGGAGGTAGCTTTCCTAACTTAGCCTTCCTTCTATACTGGACAATGGCTTCCTGCCTGATCTCATGCTTCCTCCATTCTGCTTCTGAGAACCATTTATTCCTTTCATGAGCATTGTCCTTGGCTGCTTTCCAGGCTGTGAGAATGATGTTCCTAGAAGTAGGGCTCCACTGTTCAAAATCTGGTTTTTGCTCAGCAAGTTCCCTGAACTTCTTCTTTGACAGCCTTGTCTCTTCCTCTTTGTCCATAGCCTCTTGCATAGCAGCTGTAATAGGTTGAACAACCTTTTCCAGAATAACAGTTGGCTTTCCAGCAGTTGGGGTATACATTGTGCTTACTTCAGCATGAACCATATCAAAATCTGGAGGTGGATAGAGCACCTGAGCTACTTCCTGTTGCTCTCCTCCAAGATATGCACTTTAAATACCAGATTCTGCTACATTGTCATCATCACACAGGGGAGGATAGCCCAGTGTAGCTCTGATGGAATTAGAAATCCATTTGGCATGGTCAGAGCTAGCTTTGACTAACACCCTCTCCCCCTTTATGACTTCTTGTGCTACATGATCTCTCACATCATCTTTCTGGAACCTGATTTGGCCATCCAAGTACCTGATCCCCTCTTTAAAGAATGGTTTCAGCTTGGTAAGTTGTTCAGAGATTGCTTTCTGTGAATCTTGTATGGCAGTCTTGTATGGCAGTCTTGATAGCAGTAAGCTCAGCTTGAAAGAGTTTATCAAAATTAGCCTTTGCAGCATCAGTAGAAGTAGATGTTTCAGCAGACTTATTCTTTAATTCAGTTACTATAGCATTGTGGGATGCAGTCAAATTATCATTCATCCTCAATTGATTTTCCAGCACATATCCCTGCTTCAATGCTATATCATCTACTTTGTCTTTGATCTGTTCTTGATGTTTAGCCAGGAATACCACTGCATTTCCACCCTTGTGGAAGCAATCATTCATTTCCTTCTTATTCAGGTTCATCTCAAACCTGATTGACTTGATATCTTGAGCTAAATCAAACTGTAAAGACTTGTGGCCTTCATCAATATATTTCTCTATAGCCCTCCTTTGCTCATCCAGCTTAACTTGCATTGCTACCATTAAGCTGCTGTAATCTGTTGATGGAGCTTGTTGGACTAGGGAGTGTTGAGCAACAGTTTGTAGAGCTTTCTTATAGCTCTGACTCCTTCTTTTGAATACAAAGAACTGCTTCTTCTTAGCTTGCTCAGCTTCATCATCCCCAGACTCTGAAGTACTTGCTATATTTACCCTATCCTTAGGGCTTGAGGGTTTGTCAGCTTGCACATCTAGTGCCTTCTCAGTATCTAGCCTTATAGGCTCTTCCTGAACTTCCAGATTCTCCCCCTCAACAGCAACACCCTTCTCTTTAGTAGCAGCATTCGTCTCTTCATCAGCAGCAGTCTTGTCCATGTCAAAGTCCTCTTGATCTAAATTCAGAAATAGATCTTCCATTGTATATTCTGGGGGTGACTGAGCAGGAGATGTACTGGGTACATTAACTACAGCAGATGTGTCTTGGAGAACAACATCTGGTGCTTGGTTTGCTTGCTGAGTTTGCTGATGAATATCAGACAAATCAGAATCTATTATAGAAAAATCTAAAGTATTGAGGTCAGAAAGTACCTCTTGGATAATGAGAGTAGCTTGCTCACTCTCCAGTGTAGATGGTTGTTCTACAGCTGGAGGCTCCCCCTGGATGTCAGCTGGCTCTTGAGGAGCAGGTGACTTCTCTGCAGCCTCATCCTCATGATTATCAGGAGTGAAAACAACATGGTCTTCACTACCTGAGCTGCTGGAGGACTCCTGAGTCACAGCAGCTATCTTCCTCTTCTTCTGTGGGGGTGAATCTTTCTTAGAAGCTTGTTTCTCAGGGGTGGTCAATTCCTTTGACAGCACCCTTTCCCACCTGGAGAAGATCCTCATGTCCATCCTTCTCATGTGGTTGATTTTGCTACCTACAGCAGAGCTCATTACCTCTGGTATTGTACCAGCCAGGTAGAGACTAAGTATCCTGCCCAGATTGGGCTTCTTTAGACTTTCCTTTACTTTCTCATATACAACCATAGACCAGTCTGTTTTGAGGTTGAAGATGATTCTAGTCATAACACTGAACATGGAGGCTGACACCCTGTCATGCCCTCCAGTCTTGCTGAGGAGTACTTTGCCCACAATTTCTGACAGAAACTTTCCTTGAGTATTCATTCCTCTCCTGTTGAATACTGATCCTATCTTTAGCTTAGGATCTAGTCCACACCAGGTAAGTGCTTCCCTGGTCTTAGATGTTGTTACTTCCTCTTCTTCCTGAACTTTAGGTAGCTGAAGTACCTTTCTCAGAGACTTGGGTGAAATCTTGACCTTGGTGCCATGCACCCTTGACTTGATTCTGTAGCCTGAGTCATCTACAGACGCTCCAGTAAGAAATTCAATAACTTCCTTCTTCCAAATTTTGGTTGGTTCTGAAACCAAGAACTCCAATCCTGAATCGGTGACTAGGGTTACCACCGATTTTATTTCTTGATTGCCATCGTCGAATGCACCTCGCACGAGCTCATAGCCTTCGTTAACGTTCTCTTCCAGCTTAGGAGCCATTAGGGTTTGGAGAATTAGTCTTTAGAGAAGAGAAATGTCGACACAAGAGTTTTGGTCTCGAAACTTTTGAAAGCGTGTCGACAAACAAAGACAGAACCCTATTTATACCTTTCTTGTTTGAAGACGAACAGGCGGGATGAATTTCTAAAGATGTGTCGACACTGTCAATAAGTGTCGACACTGACTTATAATGTCTCGACACACATGTGTCGACACAAGTTTAGTCAACAGATTTTAAGTGTCGACACTTGGTTAAGTGTCGACACCACACTACTCGACATGTAGTCGAGACTTTACTTAGAAAATTCTGAGTAAAACTTAAGTGTCGACACCGTATTGAATGTGTCGACACCTACTCGACATGTGTCGACACTAACATTCTGAAGTGTCGACACCAGCTTCCTAGATGTGTCGACACCATTTTCCTGAAGTGTCGACACTTACTATTCTGTGTCGACATAGACTTGTCTATGTGTCGACACCTTTTTACTTAGCCAATTTTTAGTTCTGTAAACTTAGTCTAAGTTTATCATACCTAGTTCAATTTTGAACCTATTGAACTTAGCTTCTTCTAAGGGCTTAGTGAACATATCAGCTATCTGATTATCAGTTCTAACATATTCAAGTGCAATATCATTTCTTTCTACATGCTCTCTAAGAAAGTGATATTTAATCTCAATATGTTTAGTTCTACTATGTGATACAGGATTGTTAGCTATTGAAATAGCACTAGTAGAATCACAGTAAAGTGGAGTTCTACTTACCTGAAATCCATAGTCTTCTAACTGATGTTGAATCCACAGAAGTTGAGCACAGCAACTTCCTGCAGCTACATATTCTGACTCAGCTGTGGAAATAGCCACACTGGTTTGCTTCTTACTGCTCCATGAAATGAGTCTTCCACCTAGGAATTGACAGGATCCAGTAGTGCTCTTTCTATCTTCTTTGCATCCTGCAAAGTCTGCATCTGAATAGCCTGTTAGATCAAAATCTCCATTCCTAGGAGTACCAGAGGCCTAGATAAGGAGTGCCCTTTAGATATCTCAAGATTCTCTTGACTGCAGTCAAGTGAGACTCTTTAGGGCAGGCTTGATACCTGGCACAAACACATGTAGCATACATAATGTCAGGCCTACTTGCAGTCAAGTATAGTAGGGAGCCAACTATCCCTCTATACAAGGTTTCATCTACAGGTTTCCCTGCATCATCCTTGCTTAGAGACATACTTGACCCCATAGGAGTCTTCATGGTACTGGAGGAATCCATACCATATTTCCTTATGAGTTCTAGGGTGAACTTGGACTGACATATGGATAAACCACTTTCAGTCTGTTTAACTTGGAGACCCAAGAAAAACTTCAGTTCTCCCATACTACTCATCTCAAATTGACTTTGCATAAGCTTTGCAAACTTTTTGCAAAGGCTACTTTCAGTAGACCCAAATATAATGTCATCTACATATATTTGGACAAGTATTACTTTGCCTCTAGATTCCCTAAGGAATAGAGTCTTATCTATTTTCCCCCTTGAGAACTTGTTCTCAATGAGGAAACTAGATAGGGTTTCATACCAAGCTCTAGGTGCTTGTTTTAACCCATATAATGCTTTCCTAAGTCTATACACATAATGAGGTAAAGTTGGATCAACAAAACCTGCAGGCTGCTCCACATAGACTTCTTCTTTCAAATTACCATTTAGGAATGCTGACTTCACATCCATTTGGTATACCTTGAATCCTTGATAGGTTGCATAGGCCAAGAACATCCTTATGGCTTCCAGTCTGGCTACTGGAGCAAAGGTTTGATCAAAATCAATACCTTCTTCTTGCCTATATCCTTTTGCAACCAGTCTTGCTTTATTCTTGATGATAACTCCTTGTTCATCTAACTTATTCCTGTAGATCCACTTTGTTCCTATCACATTGTGATCTTTAGGTTTAGGAACCAGGTCCCAAACCTTGCACCTTTTGAACTGATTAAGCTCTTCCTGCATTGCTTCAGTCCACTGTGGATCTTGTATAGCTTCTTCAAATTTCTTTGGTTCTATTTGAGACAGAAAACTTGAATATACTACAGCATTCTGATTTCTGCTCCTTGTCTGAACACCTTGTCTTGGATCTCCAATAATCAGCTCTACTGGATGATCTCTTAGATGCCTGTTGGCTGGAGGCATCCTTACTTCTGGTTGAACTTCTTCAGCATCTTCATCAAGCTGAGTTCCTTGTACTTCTACAGCTCCTTGTTCATGTAGTTCTCCCCCTGGACATAAGCCATCTTCTTCTACTTGCTGTCTTGCAGCAGGTACATCTTCTATGGTTAGCTTGTCCATCTTCTTAGTAAGACCTGTGGGGCTGCACACACTACTAGACAACTCATTGTTAATTAGTTGTGTCTCATCAAAAACTACATGCACAGACTCCTCTACAACTTGTGTAGTCAAGTTGTAGACTCTATAAGCCTTACTATTATTGCTGTACCCAACAAATACTCCCTCTTGGGACTTGGCAGCAAACTTAGTTAAGTAAGACTTTCCATTGTTAAGTATGAAGCATTTGCAACCAAAAATCCTGAAATAGGATAGGTTTGGTTTCCTGCCTTTCACAACTTCATAGGGGGTCTTGTTTAACCTTTTAGTGATGGTAGCCCTATTTATCACATGGCATGCAGTGTTAACTGCTTCAGCCCAGAAATATTCTGGCAGTGATGAATCACTTAATAGGGTTCTACCAGCCTCTATCAAGGTCCTATTTTTCCTTTCAGCAATGCCATTTTGCTGAGGTGTTCTAGGTGAAGAGAATTCTTGAAATATCCCATAGTCTTCACACAGCTTTGTCATGCTTTCAGACTGAAACTCAGTACCATGGTCACTTCTAATTTTGACCACTGTACAGTTCAATTCATTCTGAATTTGCTTAACAAAACTATAGAAGACACTAGGTGTTTCAGATTTCTGCTTTAAGAAGAACACCCAGGAAAACCTTGAGTAGTCATCAACAACTACAAAGGTATAGACCTTCCTACCTAAGCTGTGAACTGGCATTGGACCAAATAGATCCATATGCAAGAGGTATAAACACCTCACAGCATCTTTGTTGTCTAAGCTTCTAAAGGTGGATTTAGTCTGCTTGCCCTTTTGACAAGCTGAGCAAATGCCATCTTTGACACACTTAACTTGAGGACCATTCCTCACTAACTCTTTGCTAAAGAGTTTGCTAATAGTCTTGTAGTTAAGATGAGCTAGCCTCTTGTGCCACTTGACACAATGAGAGATTGTCTCATTAGCTACAAGACAGACAGGAGAACCATTGTTCTCAATCATAATGTCTAAACAATAGACATTTCTCTTTCTATATCCTGTCAAAATGATCTCTTGATCACTTGACCTCTTGATATGACAACCATTTTTAACAAATGAGATGTCATACCCTACATCACTTAACTGACTTATACTAATGAGGTTGTGTTTCAACCCTTTAACATAAGCCACTTGAGTAATGGTAACAAGGTTTGAAGAGATGTTACCAAACCCTTTGATGATTCCTTTTTCAGAACCACCAAAGGTCACTTTAGGACCATTTTTGATTGGAATGTAGTCCTTCAGTAGTCCCCTTGTTCCAGTCATATGTCTGGAACATCCACTATCCAAGTACCATGTTGGGGTATGGCCACTTGGATTCACCTGCAAAACAAAATAATGAACCTTAGAACCCAAAGTAAACTTGGGTCCTTGGTGATTGTTAGTTTGCAACTTGACAAAGCTACCTGTTGGCTTTCCACCAAGTAACTTGCTACTCATCTTGGCACTGGCATTGTGCCAACAGTCCATTGCAAAATGGCCAATCTTGCCACAGCACCAGCATTCAAACTTGTTGTACCTTTGCTTAGGTACAACCTTTGCTGTCTTGACTACAGCAGGCTTGTTGAATGTTGGGGCTTTGCCCTTGGACTTGGACTGATCCTGAACAGTTCTAGCTGGTTTAATAAAACCCAATCCAGCCTTTCCTTTATGATGAACAAATTCATCAATCAAGGGTAGCACTGATTTAGGTTTTGAAAACCTAGCAACTAGCTCTTTTTCCTTCTGGAGATTGATCTCCAGTAACTTAATTTGATCATTTTTATAAGTGATAGTTCCCATCTGAATCACAGTAATGTGTTTCAGCCTGGCTACCTCATTGAGCTTTTGATCAAATTCCTTCTCAAAGTCTGTTGCAGCTGCCTTTAGATCAGCAATTTCCTTTGCCTGACTTTTGGCAAGGGACTTGCTTTTCTTATAGGCTTGCAACAGTACTTTATATTCATCTAAGAGCTGATGAATATCTCCCTCAGATTCAGAAACACTTCCATCACTTGATGAAGATGAATCTGACTCTGAAGCTAGAACTGAAATCTGAACTTTGAGTTGGACTTTGTACCTGACTAGGTCCTGGCTGCTCCAGAATTTTGGTACTTTCAGTCAATGCCATCAGTCCTTGGCACTGACTCTCTTCTTGTTCATAGATTGATTCCATGATCTGCATAAACTCTTCTTCTTCTTCAGCAAATAGCCCTATGTAGGCTTCAGCATCTGTCTCAGTGTCTGAAGAAGAAATGTCTGAAAGAAGTCTTCTCATTCTTTGCAACAAAGGACTTCTCCTTCTTTCCTTTGAAGTGAGTCTTCTTTCTGTCACTGGATTCTTTTCTTCTCTCAGGACAATCTGCAATAACATGCCCCTGTCTATTGCAGCAGTAACATACTATCTTAGACCCAGTTGCCTTGCTAGTCTTTGTCTTTTTCTTGTCCTTCTTTGAAGGCTTCTTCTCCTGATACTGAAATTCTTTCCCTTTGGAAAATGAAGGTCTGGACCTCCACTGTTTCTTCTTCAGGAATTTCTGAAAATGTCTGGTGAATGCAGCAAAGTCTTCATCACTTTCACTGCTTGTAGACTTTGTACTAATAGACTCATCTGATTCTGATTCAACTACCTCTGGAGGAGGGGTTGATGACTTAGTCCTGCCCTTTCTAGGTACTTCTGACTTGAAGGCAACAGTCCTTTCCCTGTGCTCAGTCCTTGTTGATTTTTCCTCCTCTTTTCTTACTGACAGCTGCATCTCATAAGACAACAACTTGCCAAACAGTGTGGGAGGAGGAATTTCTCCCAACTTTGCCATTTCTCTGATGGCACAGATCTTGGTGTCCCAATCTTTGGTTAGGGACCTTAAGAACTTATCATTCAATTCATAGTTAGTGAACTCTCTTCCATAGGACATGAGTTCATTAACAATTCTATAAAACTTTTTGTAGCTTTCAGTGATGCTATCTCCTCTTCCTTGCCTAAAGCTCTCATACTCTTGATTAAGCAAGGACTTTCTATCTTGCCTAACTTCTTCAGAACCTTCCATATAGACAATGAGGGTATCCCACATTTCTTTTGCTGTTTTACAATGAATTAGGTTCTGAAAAGTTGCATCATCAATGGCACTTACTATTATGTTTTGTGCCCTTTTGTCCATAGTGTCTAGGACAATTTCATCCTTGGTCATCTCAGAGAAATCCTTAGGAGTCCTCTGATTTGCATCCAATACTGAGATCTTCATGGGCACATAGGGCCCCTCTTTGACTGTGATGTAGATCCTAGGGTCAGAGGCTTCCATGAACAGCCTTACCCTTTCTTTCCAGATTCCAAAAATCTCTTTTCTGCATATGGGCAGTTTCATTGAACCCAATTCCTTGTGATTCTCTGAAGAACCCATGTTTCTTGATTTTCTTGAAACTGTGTTCTGACTTATCCTAAATCTGCCAAACTGGATCTCCTCAGACAGTTAGTCCTTTTTGAGGAACCTGGCTCTGATACCACTTGAAAGATATGGTACCTAAACACCTAGAGGGGGGGGGGGTGAATAGGTGACCTAAACCTTTTTAAAACTTTGTTGGCAGCACAACAGTTATTTCACAGATTACTACAGCTAACAGCAATTACAGAAATCAAACAGTCAATCCACAGCACAACACAGCAGACACACTAATTTATAGTGGTTCCCCAATCTTTGGGTACATCCACTTTCCCCCTTCGCCTATCTAGCAGTGTACTAGATTCGGCCAAACTTCTCCACTATCTCAGAACCCAACTAGGTTCCTACACCTCAGACCCAAAGCCTTACACTCAGCCACAAAGGCCTACACTCAGCCACCCAGGCCTACACTCAGCCAATTAAGGCCTACACTCAGAGTTCTTCAACTCCTACACTCAGGCAATCAAGCCCTACCCTCAGCCTTTATAATATAGGCTTACAATTCTCTCAGATCCAATGGATCCTACAAGTTAAAATAGAAATACAATTGCTAACTCTACAACTCAGAAAATAAGAGAGGAGTTGAGAGTTTCTTGAAGAGTTCTTGGAAGAACTCAGTTAGATCCAAACTGACTTAGCTTCCTTCAAAGCTTCTTGAGTTAGAACTGAATTAGTCTGAATCCTCTGCAGTTGATCCTTGACCTCTGCTTCTTGAGATCCAGAAGATTCTGAATCCTTCTTCTCAGCCTTAGTTCCAAAGACTGAATTCTTGATTGGAGCTCTCTCTCTCCAACTTCTTAGATCTGCAGTTGGACTGACAGATCTTCTTGTGTTGATCCTCTGTATATGACTTTTCTGATTTCTTGAAGAATCTGATCAACCACTTTAAGTATTCTTCACAACTACTTGTAACCAACAACAATCAATCACACACACTTTTTCTGTAAACAATGGGTGCCTATTTATAGGCTTCCTTCATGGTAACCGGCTGATCCGGTTCATAACAGACTTCTGATTTCTCTGACAGTTGCAGTAGACCGGCTGGATCGGCAGCTGTCATGTCAACCAGTCACTTCTTGAAATTCTCTAACTGTCAGATAGTGTCGAGACTTTCTGTTCTTAAGTGTCGACACTTATAGACTAAGTGTCGACACATGTTGTGTAAGTGTCGACACAAGTCTACAAGGTGTCGACACAATTCCTTGTATGTCTCGACACAGATTCTTCTGCATGTGTCGACACTGAAATTGAGTGTCGACACAAGTCCTGTTCTTCATTCTTTAATTGTATTCTTCTAAGTGTCGACACATGTTCTTTGTGTCGACACATCTTCATGTGTTGAAACTGTCAAGTGTCGACACTGCTTCTTGGTGTCGACACAAGTCTTCACTTTTGTTTCTTCAGCTGAGTGTCGACACATTCCTTTAGTGTCGACACTTGTACTTCGAATATTTTGTAACTTTTCTGTTCTTTGCTAAGTGTCGACACAGCTCCTTGTGTCGACACTTTCTTCAAGTGTAGAGTCTTCAACTAAGTGTCGACACATTGTGCTGAGTGTCGACACTTTCTTCAAGTGTTGACTCTCCTGGTTGTGTGTCGACACATTGTGCTGAGTGTCGACACTTTCTTCAAATACTGACTCTTCAGCATAGCGTCGACACATTGTGTTGAGTGTCGACACTTGTACTTAGACTCTGCAGACTTTTGCTGAGTGTCGACACATCTTCAAGTGTCGACACTTTCTGGTGTAGACTTAGCTCTTCTAGGTGTCGACACTTCTGCTAAGTGTCGACACTGCTTTTCTGCATACTTCTTCACTGAGTGTCGACACAGCTCCAAGTGTCGACACTTTCTGTCTGGTGTCGACTCTTCATCCCAGGTGTCGACACAATGACTCCAAGTGTCGACACTGCTTGTCTGGGTGTCGACACAAGCTTTCTCAAGTGTCGACACTTTCCCTCTAGGTGTCGACACATGGACTTAGAAACTTTTAGCTTCAGTCTAGTGAATACCTAACCTGCACAAGTAACTCAAACACACATCAAATACATTATGATGTATATCATTGAGTTAGGTGAGGCTTCTTCAAATCAGGTACATTTGACCAATATACCCAACACTCATGATGAGCGGTTGGTGCGGGAATGGGAGTCTCTCGTCTTGGAGTGCGTAGCAAGAGGCGAGGCTAGAGTGGCTCGATTAAACTGGATTGAAGTACAGAATGACTTGTCCGATCGTATACGGGAAGCGTCCCGTTTGGATGTGGAGTTTCAGCCATTCGTGGTGGAAGCTCAAAAAGGCAAGAGCAGCGCCTGGGAGATGATTGACGAGATTTTGAGGAAGGATGGAAGGATTTGTGTACTGCAGTTTGGCAAGCTCCATGAGGAGTTGATGTTTGAGGCTCACTTTATAAAGTACTCCATTCATCCGGGCAGTACAAAGATGTACTTGGATATGAATAGATCCTTTTGGTGGCCTGGACTGAAGTGGGACGTAGCTTTGTATGTGAATCGATGTCAAACTTGTGCCTTGGTGAAGGCCGAGTGTTAGAAGTCGGGCGGTTTCCTGAAGCCTCTTCCAATCCCCGAGTGGAAATTTGATGACATCTCCATGGATTTTGTGCATGGGTTACCTATATCACAGCAGGGTAACGACGTGATTTGGGTGATTGTGGATCGCTTGATACTACCTGAAGCTGTTAGTTAGATCAGATATACTCTAGAGGTGGGGGGGGGTGAATAGAGTATGTTGGTGATTTTAAAACTTTTACAACTGTTGTTGTATTTTAGGTGTGTGTGCAGGGAAGCAAATACAATAAACCTAGATGCAGCAACTATCTAATCACAGCACATTCACAGAGCAAGGCCAGAAAACAAAAAGGAAAAGAAAGCTACCAGACGACACAAGAATTTTATAGTGGTTCCCCAAATCTGGGTACTCCACTCTTCTACCATCCTGGTAGGAATCCACTGCAGAAGGGGTTGATCAGGTGTCCTGGCACCAATGGGGTTTTGATCAGGTTCCCAAAAACGAAACCCTCAAGTCTTTTGGAGGGAGACTTGCAACCAGAATAATTTTGAAGGGAATTAAAACCCTGTACAGAGGTGGAGTGAGAGGGTGATGAGCTCTTTTCTTTCTCAAGTCAAATGAGAAGACTTGTGGATTGTTGTTTAGTAGCTTTGCTCCCCCTGGGATGTAGAATGAATCAGGAAGAATGTTGGAGCACTGCTTCAGGGTGATAGGTCTTCAAAGACCTAGAATTGCAGGTCCAGAGAAAGTCTCCAGGAACTTCTTGTGACTGATATGAATGTATTGTCTTTGAAGTTATCCTGAGTAAAAGAAGATAAAGAAGACTCTTGATATTGATGTAGTGTTATTCTTCTTCTTCTTGATCAGTTTCTCTCTGGGCCAAGAATGAATTCCTTTTTCTGTGTTGTCTGAATCACTGTCTGTCTATTTGTTTTATTGTTGTATATCTCTGTATTACTCACTCTTTCTGTATATCTCAATGTCTCCTAAGAAACATTCGAATTTTGAATATAGAGCAGTAATGGCAGACGGCCTGGAAAGGAAGTAGCAATTAATTATTTCCCCAACTGTTTCCATGGGAAAATGGTATGTAATAATCCAGGATTAACTTCGCATTCTAACGGTAGTATTCTGGGAAGAACTGCCATTAAATGTTCAGGAATCAGCGCCATGGAATGAGACGGGAACGGAAGAAGACCTAGTCTGGAATCGTCGACCGAAGAACATAATTCGTCGAACTGAGTTTTGAGTTCGTCGAGCTGAGCCTGAGTTCGTCGAGCTGACAGTCTTCATTCGTTGAACAGACAATCTTCAATATTAGACAAACATTATTCGTTAAGCAGAGAACTAAATTTGTCGAGCTGACAACCAAATTCGTCGACCTGAGAAATGTTCTGGACTAAGACGAAATACTCTGCATCTGCTGAAATGCTGTGTCGACACAAATTGGTGTCGACAGATTGATCTTGGTGTCGACACAAATCCTCTGGTGTCGACATAAGTTGGTGTCGACTGAAATCCTGGTGTTGACATAAGCTGGTGTCGACTGAAATCCTGGTGTCGACACAAATCGTCTGGTGTCGACACAAATCCTAAGTGTCGACATAGATTCTCTGAGTACGAAAATCATCGAGTAGAGATTAGCATTTGTCGACCTGGGAAGCTGTGAACTTGAGGTCCAAGTTCGTCGAGCTCAGAATATAATTCGTCGAACGAAGCATGAAGCTGGACTTAGAGAAATTTTGAAGTAGTCCTGATAAGCTTGAGGTAGAATCCTGGTGTTCGTCGAGCAAAGAACATAGTTCGTCGAGCTCAGCACTACGAATTGTCTCACGATCGTCGAGCGCAGAACTCCCTTCGTCGAGCTGAGTTCGACGAACGTCGAACTCATTTCACTTAGTCTGAAAAACTGATAGATCTGGAGTTCCTAATGGTCTTGAGGAAGGCTGGTCCATCTGAAGTTGAGATAGAGGACTGTCCTAGACTCTAAGACCAAAACTTGACCCAGACTATACATGATGGGTCACATCCTAAGTCAGTGAACCTAGCCCAAATCAACTAGGGATCCAACAATCTCCCCCTATTTGGGTGAGGTCACTAACAGAGACTCCAAGCAAAGAACAAACAGAAAAACAAAGCAAAATTAAGAGATATATCTAGCAGAGAATTTACAACACATGCATCAGATATATATATACATACAGGCTTTGTTTTAATGCAAGAAATAGTCTGAAATAAAAGCATACATGAAATAACCACAAAATTACTTCTTTGTCTTCTTCTGTTTTAGCTTGTCTTCTGGTGCTTTATCTCCTGGCTTTTTGAAAATGATTTCCCTATTGGGATCTGAAGCTTGAGCCTTGGTCATATTCATGTCAGTTGCCCCTATGATGTTCAGTGAAGTGGCTCTGGGGACAACTGCTTCTGGGTGAAGATGCATGTACTCATCAACATTGAGTAGCTTGTTTGCTTTCCCAAATCTCTTTTACTCATCTCTCCAGTACTGAGACATAATAGTTAAGCCTGTTATTTCCTTACATTCAGCTTTAGCTTTGTTGATTAGAGATAAGACAATGATCTCTTGGAACCTTGCCATTCTGGCTGTGTTGGCTGTTTCTGGATCTTCAGGAGGAGAATAGGGCCTTTCAGCTTCATGTTCCTTAGATTCCTGGTGCTGCTGCTGCTGTTGTTTGATGATGTTGTCTGCCTGAAGATCGTGGCCTTGGCTGACTACCACCAGAAGATCTCCTTGTTTGTCTCTGATAAGTTTGAATATGGGCAGATCTCTGAGAGCCAGAGCCAGAGGCACCTGCTGCTGGAGGAGGAGGAGGAGGAGGAGGATCCTTTCTGTATCTATGAACTGGGGGAGGAGAGTATCTCCTACTCCTCTTCTTCTCTTTTTGATGGTTCTTTGATAGCCACATCCATGCAGGCATCCCTTTGTAAGGAGCAACATTGTGCAGAATATAGTATGGAGTGTCTGCAGTGGGATTAGGCTTGGGAGCAGGAGGAGGAGGAGCCTTCCTTTTCTTAGAAAGTAACTTCTTTTTCTTTTTAGCAGCCTCCTCATCTGATTCATCATCATCATCATCAGAACCTGAACTCTGAGGATTATCATACAGAGCATTCAACTTCCTTAGAGTGTCATCAGGAATGATAAGAGGTTTTTCTTGAGGGGGGAGAGAAGGTTCAGAGGGTGAGGGTTCAACAGCAGTAGAGACAGAGCTTTCAGCTGCTGCCTTGTTCTCTTCTTCAATGTCTGCCAGAATGAGCTCATCCAGATCAGGCATGGGCGAATCATCCATGACAAAATCTGGGACAGAGCAGATTTCTGGAATGGACATAGGAATTGGGACAGCAGTAGGAGCAGCAAAGGTGTCACAAAGTTGCTTGGCAACTGCTGGACTGGCTGGAGAGGTATACTAGACAATAGCCAAATATGGCTTAGCAACCTCTACTGAGGGAAACTTCATATATACAGAATCAAAGGTATGAAGTAACACAGATAAATTAACTGTGGGATGTATAATTAAATCACTAGCAGTTGTTATTGTATCTACTGACTCATCAAAGCTAATGTCAGTGTCCATAAATTGAATAAAATTAATTGTTGTATCTGTAACTGCAACTGCATTATCAAGCACTGTATCAACTATATCTGTAGTATCAACTATATCTATATCAACTGTATCAACCTCTGCAGCTGCTGCACCAGCCTCATCATGGAGAATCTCCCCCTGCCTGGGTTCAGGAGAACCTGGAGCCAGGCCGCTGAATGAAGAGGGGGCAGCAGAAAGGGCTGTGATTTGTGCAGATAAAGAATTAATGGAATTTACCAGAGGTGTAATGGCCTCTGTGATGAGTGCTCGAATGAGAGGAGTCAGAAGAGAGATGATGGAGGGAATGGTGGAGGAGTCCAAAAGTGGAGAAGGAATGGTGGAGGGGATAGAAGCAGAGGAGGAAGGAAGAATATGTGGAGGGGATAATGGAGGGAGAACAGTGTGTGGTTCAGTGGGTATGGTGTAGGATGGAATAGTGGATAGGTATGGGGGAAGAGGGGATTGAAGAGGGGAGGGAATATGAGTTTCAGTGGGGGAAACTGGAGGTGTAGGGATATGTGCAAGATCAAGCGGTGGAGATTGATGTTGGGGTGGAGTCAATTGAGGTGTAGGAAGAGTGGGAAGAGATTTGGGAGGTGGAATGGCCCCTTCAGTGTCAGGGTGGGGAGTGACCTTGACGGTCCTTTTGCTTTTAGAAGCATTGACGGAGGAGGAGGAACCCTTAGAGGGTTTGGTGATTGTCCTCTCCCATCTGCCAAACAAGGCACAGGTGAGGCGCTTGCTGGCATTGATGAATGTGGTCGGGGAGACCAAACATTCACTGGACTTTTCCTGGAGGAAAATCCCCAGGATTCTGCCGTAGCAGACTTCCTTCTTGCTTGTTTTCTTCTTGATTAGGTCAATGAAGACCATGCCCCAGTCGACCTGTCATTTGTTGAGCACTGCGCACATAATCAGGAATTGATGGCGAGTGATATAGTCATGTGCCGAGTGCTTGCCTATCAGAATTTTTCCTACAATGTCGGCCAAAAATTGATAGGCGGCAGACAGTTGCTTCTTCAGAAGCTTATTAGGGTTGCTGCCGGAGAAACCCATTACTTTTAACATATCAGAATATTCCTCAGCATCCATTTCCAAGTTTTCTTCACCATTGATCAGTCCAAAAATTTCAGAGAGTACTGCTGGAGACAGGGAAACAGCAATGTTTCCAATATGTCCTGTCAGATTTCCGTATTCAGAAACGGTGGCAGTGTACACCCATTCTCTTATCTCGGTTGAGTGTAGCTTGATGCTGCGAGTCATGAAGTCCTTGAGATGCAATTCTTCAAGTAATTCCAGGATATAAAGAAAAATTGGATCGGAATGTTGGAAAGACTCAAAATCCATGGAGAATGCTGCATCAAACTTCATCGCCGCAAGTGCTCCTGGAGGAATCGCCATTGGTGACCTGCAAAGAAAATCACAGAGAAAACGACGATCAAGAGCAAAGGAACTGAAAGCGCGGGATGGAGGTCGAAGAAAACCTAGATATAAGATTTTCAGAATATGAATCGACAAGCTCCATTTCACGAAAAGAGGCAGTTCTTCGAACAGGGGTCGACGAAATAAGTTAGAGGTGAGTAGTTCGTCGAACTCATTTAGAAGAATTGAAAACAGTTCATCGAACTCCGTTCGACGAAATGGTTTCTGAAGCAAGGTTCGTCGATCTCCGGTCGACGAAAATTGTTTCCACACAGAGAATTCGTCGGACTCCGTTCGACGAGAATCTCTCAAACTTTCCCTAATTCGTCGAACTCCGTTTGACGAACTCTGGAAAATTCGTCGAATGCAGACAGAAATTAATTCAACTCTTCTCCATTAAGCATTACCAGTTGATTTATAAAGAACAGATGGGTTTTCTCATCTAAATATTTGGTGAAAATATCTGCTCTCTGTAAATCAGTAGGAATATGAATCAAGTTAATCTTCTTTTTGTCTACATTATCTCTAACGAAATGATATCTTATTTCAATATGTTTAGTCCTAGAATGATGAACTAGATTCTGAGCTATAACAATAGCACTAGTATTATCACAAAATAAGGTTGAATTATTTAAGTTGATACCATAATCTAGGAGCTGGTTTTGTATCCATAGCATCTGTGAACAGCAGCTGTCAGCAGCCATATACCCTGCCTCAGCAGTTGATGTAGACACAGATGTCTACTTTTTGCAAAACCAAGAGACAAGTCTCATACCCAGGAACTGGCAAGTTCCAGAGGTACTTTTCCTGTCCACTCTACATCCAGCATAGTCAGCATCTCAGTATCAAGTTAACTCAAATTCTGACTCTGCAGGATTCCAGAGTCCTAAACTAGGACAACTTTTTATATATCTCAAAATCCATTTTAGAAAAATAAGATGAGATTCTTTAGGATTCACTTGGAATCTAGCACAAAGTCATGTGGAAAACATTATGTCAGGCCTGCTAGCAGTTAAGTATAATAGGGATCCAACAATTGCCCTATAATGTTTCTGATCTACAGGTTTCCCTGCTGCATTAGAATCCACAACAGCATTGGTAGCCATAGGTGTTTTCATTCCTGAGGCATCACACATCCTAAACTTTTTAATAAGCTCTTTAGCATACTTAGATTGGGAGAGGAAGATACCATCAGGGTGCTGCTTCACTTGTAGACCAAGGAAGTAGGAAAGCTCACCCATGCTACTCATCTCAAATTTGGAATGCATGAGGTCAGCAAACCTCTTGCACAATTTGGGATCAGTAGACCCAAAAATAATGTCATCCACATATATTTGTACCAATAAGATTTGGTCCTTATGATGTCTAGTGAAAAGGGTTTTATCTATGGTTCCTCTTGTAAATTTATGCTCTAAAAGAAAGCTTGCTAAGGTCTCATACCAAGCTCTTGGAGCTTGCTTTAAACCATAGAGAGCTTTATGCAGTTTGTAAACATAAGAGGGTTGAGTTAGAGAGATAAAACCTGGAGGTTGTTCTACATAAACCACTTCTTGAAGTACACCATTCATAAAGGCACTCTTAACATCCATCTGGAATACTTTGAACTTTTTGTAGGCTGCATAGGCTAGGAATATTCTAATGGCCTCCAACCTTGCAACAGGGGCAAAGGTTTGGTCATAGTCTATTCCTTCCTCTTGTCTATAGCCTTGGGCAACCAGTCTAGCCTTGTTTCTTACTATGTTCCCTTGTGCATCCAATTTGTTCCTATAGAACCATTTGGTTCCAATAACTGGGTAGTTATGGGGTCTTGGAACCAAATCCCAAACTCTACATCTCTCAAATTGATTTAGTACCTCTTGCATTGCAAGAATCCAGTGGGGATCTTGCTCAGCTTCATGGATGGTAAGAGGTTCAATTTGAGAGAGAAAACAGGCATGCATCAAGTCTTGATTGAGCTGATGTCTTGTCTGTACACCAACTGAAATGTCTCCAATCACTTGAGATCTGGGGTGATATCTAAGTGTGACAAGATTAGTTGGTGGAGTTGGTTGAGCAACAGCTTCTGTAAATAATTCCTCTTGAGGAATGGTACTGGCTGTTGATGGAAGTTCAGTTACTTCCTCTTGGACTTCTTCTTCTCTATCTTCAGCAGCCTGTGGAGTGGGATGAGTTGGAACCTCTTGGGTAAGGTTTAGTTCATCCATAGACTCACACATTGGTAAAACATGCAAAAGACTATTGGTAGAAATGTCTTTCTCCTTATAAGACATGTTAGCTTCATCAAAAGACACGTGGACAGATTCTTCAATTTTAAGGGATGATTTGTTGAAAACCCTATAGGCCTTGCTTACTTGGGAATATCCTAGAAAAATCCCTTCTTCGGCCTTAGCCTCAAATTTTCTAATGTATCTTTTGTTATTAGTGTGGATGTAACATATGCAACCAAAAACTTTAAAGAAAGTGATTTTAAGTTTCTTTTCTTTAAGTAATTCATAGGGGGTCTTATGTTTTATTTTATGTATAAGATATCTGTTCAGGACATAGTTAGCTGTGTTTACAGCTTCTGCCCAAAAGGATAGAGGCATGTAAGCATCTGCTAACAATGTACCTGCAGCTTCAATGAGTGTCCTATTTTTTCTTTCAGTAACCCCATTTTTTTCGGGAGTTCTAGGAGCTGAGAAGCACTGCCTGATACCTTCCTTCTCACAGAACTCATGCATAAGAAGAGACTCAAACTCTGTGCCATGATCACTTCTGATCAATGCAACATGAGTAGAGAACTCAATCTGTATGGTCCTGAGAAAATCTATAAGAACTTTGAATGTATCTGACTTAGCTCTCAGAAAGGCTACCCAACTGAATCTGGAGAAATAATCAATAATGACTAAGGTGTAAGACTTCCCTCCTAGGCTTTGTACTGCAATGGGTCCAAAAAGATCCACATGAAGCAGATACAATATCCTAGGTGAATCACTTTTATTAATGGATTTGAAACTAGTTTTAGTTTGCTTGCCTAGTTGACAAGCCCTGCATAGGCTTTCCTTCTTGTAGGGACCAGTAGGTAAACCTCTAACAAGGTTGTCTTTAGATAAACTAGATATGTTCTTAAGCTTTACATGTCCTAGCCTTTTGTGCCATAACTCATTTTGGTTACTAGTGATATTGAGTAAACAAATATCAGTTGTGGTAGAAATGAAATCTACTAAATATATGTTTCCTTGTCTAAGTCCAATTAAAACATTTTGGTTTTTATCATTTATAATAGAGCAAGAGGTAGAGTTGAAATGTACCTAACAACCTTCATCACATAATTGACTTATGGATATAAGGTTATGTTTAAGTCCTCTTACATATGTCACCTTTTTGAAGGTCCCTGCTCCAATGCTTACTCTTCCATATTCTTCTGACTGACCACTCTTTGAGTCTCCAAATATCACCTTTGGTCCTACCTTGGACTTATAGTTGGAGAGATTTGCTTTGCTGCCAGTCATGTGCTTGGAGCAGCCACTGTCCAGGTACCAGGTATGACTTAACCTTGGACAACTCTTCACCTGTACCTGCATTAAAGAATAAAGCTCAATTTTTCTTGACCCATGTTACCTTGGGTCCTTGGTTTGGCAGAAAAGTAAAACTAGAAATGACTGATAAGGTAGGTTGAGACTTATACCCTAGAGGGTGATATCTCCTAGGTGGGATTATCTAATCAGCTACTGGATTAAATGTCTTGTTAGCTGCTTTAAAATTTCTATAGGAGAAATGATTTATATTTGGTCGTTCTGGGATCGACGAATTATTGTGAGTTCGTCGACCAGAGTTCGACGAATGGGGATGAGATCGTCGACCTCCACTCAGAGAATGACCATGGTCATTTTCTGTGTCCCACGTTCGTCGACCTCTGCTC
This sequence comes from Platanthera guangdongensis, assembly GCA_039583875.1. Taxonomy (NCBI): domain Eukaryota; kingdom Viridiplantae; phylum Streptophyta; class Magnoliopsida; order Asparagales; family Orchidaceae; genus Platanthera; species Platanthera guangdongensis. Next base: position 173,274,128 of record CM077150.1, on the reverse strand, counting down.
GACGAACCATACACAGTTCGTCGATCGCAGTTGGACTAATAATTATTTCTGAAGTTTGCGTTCAGCGTTCGTCGATCGGGGTTCGACGAACTTGCAGGATTTCGTCGATCTAAGTTCGATGAATTCTGCTGAACTTGGTTTTTAACGGCTTTCTTCTGTTTTCTGTTTCTATTGTCTAGGGGATTTGACTTGTTTTTTGACATGGGTTTTTCAATTAGTTTCTCTTTACCTTTAGTAGTGATAAACTTTATGGGAGTAGAAAGTCTATTCTTCTTTATTATGGGGGGTAAACCTGATGAAACACCCAAGCCCAGCCTGCCATTTAATCTGGCATTTACTATGCTTGTGATATCCATCAGCTTGAGGCTTCACCCATTGAGAGACTGCTCAAGTTGTTTTGCCTCACATAATTCAGATTTTAACTTGATTATTTGTTCATTAGCTACAGTCAATTGATCAGTTAGTTTTCTATTTTCTGTGCTGACAGATTCAAGGTTTTCTAGTCTAGTCCTCAAGGTTTTTATTTCTTTCTCTGAGTTTATTAGATCCATGCACATAGTTTTAAATTCTACTTTAAATAAGTCAGAATTGAAATCAAAACTAGAAATCACCTGATCAGCCTCGGAGTCTGAGGCACCTTCATCTTCAGAATCCTCTTCTGATCCACAGTTTCTTCTGGAGGCATCTATTGCCATTATGCACACCTCCTTGGATCTGGCTTCTTCCTCTTCTTCACTGGGGCTGGAGGAGGATGTTTCCTCTTCTGTGTCACTCCAGGACTCAACAACAAATCCTTTGTCTTTCCTTTTATATTTGTTGGAGGAGGGTCTGCTGCTTTGTTTTCTTTTGGAATCCTTGTCCCTGCCCTTGTCCTTTTTCTGATTCTGTGGGCATTCTGAAATATAGTGCCCAGGCTTTCTGCATCCAAAACACACAACCTCCTTAGTTGGTGTCTTGTCATATTTGGGCTTATCATCCTACCTGGATGATTTTCTTCTAAAGTCCTTTCTTGCCATTTTGTAGAATCTTTTGGCAAAAAGACTCATTAACTCCTCATTGGATGTAGATGTTTCATTGTATTCAGAAGCTTTGAAGGCCAAGTTGTGCTCCTTCCTAACTGGGGTAGTTGCCTTCTGTTCTGCTGCCTCTCTTGATTTGACAAGCTGCTCATATGACTTCAGCTTGCCTAACAGAGATTCTGTTGAAATCTCATTGAGGCTTCTGGCTTCTTTGATTGGCCAGATTCTGGAATCCTATGAACTGGGGAAACACATCAGTATCTTGTCATTCACCTCAGTTAAGGTGATGTCCTTGTCAAGAGTCTTGAGTTCACTGATGATTGAACTTAATCTATTGTACATCTCAGCCACAGATTCTGTCTCATCCTTTTTGAAATTCTCATAGAGAGAAATGAGACTGGATCTCCTATCCTTTCTTTCATCAGCTGAGCCTGCTACCATTTGATTGATAGAGTCCCAAATGGCCTTAGCTGAGGTGCACTCAGCCACCTTCTGAAATATGTCATCTGACATTGTTTGGGCCAGAATATTCATAGCCTTTGCATCAGCCATCTTAGCTTTCTTATAGGCTTCAGTATTGTTTGGAGGTGGTACTGCACTCAGATTAGTTGATGTGATGGCAAAAGTTGCAGGAGCTGGAGGAACACCTGTTGAAATGACAGAAAAAATATCCTCATCAATGGAGTTCATATATAATCTAATTCGTGTCTTCCAGATGGCAAACTTATTAAGATTGCACACTGGAGGTCTGATGCTTGTATAATCCTTGTTTTGGGCCATGTCTGTGAGAAGGATAAGTCCAATAACAGAATAAAAACAAACAGATCTAACTAAAGGATCTTTGGGTTCAGGTGTTAGCCTGTACAACCAATCAAGTATGGTAATTTGACCAACCTGTAAGGTCTGGTAATTTAACCAACCTGGAAGATGTGATATTATTAACCAACCTCGCTTTGATACCAATTGAAAGTTCAGGAGGTATACTTGATACTACCTGAAGGTGTTAGTTAGATCAGATATACTCTAGAGGGGGGGGGGAATAGAGTATGTTGGAGATTTTAAAACTTTTACAACTGTTGTTGTATTTTAGGTGTGTGTGCAGGGAAGCAAATACAATAAACCTAGATGCAGCAACTATCTAATCACATCACATTCACAGAGCAAGGCCAGAAAACAAAAAGGAAAAGAAAGCAACCAGACGACACAAGAATTTTATAGTGGTTCCCCAAATCTGGGTAGTCCACTCTTCTACCACCCTGGTAGGAATCCACTGTAGGAAGGGGTTGATCAGGTGTCCTGGCACCAATGGGGTTTTGATCAGGTTCCCAAAAACCAAACCCTCAAGTATTTTGGAGGGAGACTTGCAACCAGAATAATTTCGAAGGGAATTAAAACCCTGTACAGAGGTGGAGTGAGAGGGTGATGAGGTCTTCTCTTTCTCAAGTCAAATGAGAAGACTTGTGGATTGTTGTTTAGTAGCTTTGCTCCCCCTGGGATGTAGAATGAATCAGGAAGAATGTTGGAGCACTGCTTCAGGGTGATAGGTCTTCAAAGACCTAGAATTGCAGGTCCAGAGAAAGTCTCCAGGAACTTCTTGTGACTGATACGAATGTATTGTCTTTGAAGTTATCCTGAGTAAAAGCAGATAAAGAAGACTCTTGATATTGATGTAGTGTTCTTCTTCTTCTTCTTGATCAGTTTCTCTCTAGGCCAAGAATGAATTCCTTTTTTGTGTTGTCTGAATCACTATCTGTCTTTTTGTTTTGTTATTGTATATCTCTGTATTACTCACTCTTTCTGTATATCTCAATGTCTCCTAAGAAACATTCGAATTTTGAATATAGAGCAATAATGGCAGACGGCCTGGATAGGAAGTAGCAATTAATTATTTCCCCAACTGTTTCCATGGGAAAATGGTATGTAATAATCCAGGAATAACTTCGCATTCTAACGGTAGTATTCTGGGAAGAACTGCCATTAAATGTTTAGGAATCAGCGCCATGGAATGCGACGGGAACGGAAGAAGACCTAGTCTGGAATCGTCGACCGAAGAACATAATTCGTCGAACTGAGTTCTGAGTTCGTCGAGCTGAGCCTGAGTTCGTCGAGCTGACAGTCTTCATTCATTGAACAGACAATCTTCAATATCAGACAAACATTATTCGTTGAGCAGAGAACTAAATTCATCGAGCTGAGAACCAAATTCGTCGACCTGAGAAAAGTTCTGGACTAAGACGAAATACTCTGCATCTGCTGAAATGCTGTGTCGACACAAATTGGTGTCGACAGATTGATCTTGGTGTCGACACAAATCCTCTGGTGTCGACATAAGCTGGTGTCGACTGAAATCCTGGTGTCGACATAAGCTGGTGTCGACTGAAATCCTGGTGTCGACACAAATCGTCTGGTGTCGACTCAAATCCTAAGTGTCGACACAGATTCTCTGAGTACGAAAATCGTCGAGTAGAGATTAGCATTCGTCGACCTTAGAAGTTGTGAACTTGAGGTCCAAGTTCATCGAGCTCAGAATATAATTCGTCGACCGAAGCATGAAGCTGGACTTATAGAAATTTTGAAGTAGTCCTGATAAGCTTGAGGTAGAATCCCGGTGTTCGTCGAGCAAAGAACATAGTTCGTCGAGCTCAGCACTACGAATTGTCTCACGATCGTCGAGTGCAGAACTCCCTTCGTCGAGCTGAGTTCGACGAACGTCGAACTCATTTCACTTAGTCTGAAAAACTGATAGATCTGGAGTTCCTGATGGTCTTGAGGAAGGCTGGTCCATCTGAAGTTGAGATAGAGGACTGTCCTAGACTCTAAGATAAAAACTTGACCCAGACTATACATGATGGGTCACATCCTAAGTCAGTGAACCTAGCCCAAATCAACTAGGGATCCAACAGCCGCCCGGTTCTTTTTAGAAGGACCGATGAAATCAAAAAGTTTATATTTTTCATAGTCTTGATCTCTAGCTCTATAGAGATACGTTGTACTCTGTTTTAATATTTGTGGAAAAAATATCATAATTTTTATTCTTATGATTTTCTAAGTGTTTATCTTTGATTATGAAAAATTAATTTAGATTTCTACAATTAGTTCATCGAGGAAAAATAGTTTAAGAAATAAAAATTTCTTAACCCTCCCCCTCTAAGGGTGCCTCACAATCCAACAAGTGGTATCCTAGAACGTTACTCCAAATCGGTTTCACCATCGGGAGTAATGGCACATAATGATCACACATTTTCTAAGGGGCAAGGGATTAGTAGACCTCCCTTATTAACTGGCACAAATTATAACTATTGGAAAACTCGAATGCGATATATTCTAATTGCCTTAGATATTGAAGTTTGTGGCATGATAGAATAATGCTACACTTCACCTACAACGGTAGTTGGAAGTGTTACTATGGAAAACCTTAGGGAAAAATGAGATGACACTGATAAGCTAAGGTGTAAAAATAACGCTAAGACAATGAATGCTTTATTTTGTGCATTAGATAGAACTGAGTTTAATCGAGTATGTGCATGTGAAACTGCGTATGATATTTGGAACTTACATGAAGTTACTCATGACGGTAACTTCATGAACAGCTCCAAGCTATTCTAATTAGAATCATAGTTTGAAAAATTCACGATGGAGGTTGATGAAGACATGAACTGCAAGTACATAAGATTCATCAAAATTGTGAATGACTATAAGGTTCTTGGAAAGAGTTTCTCAGATGGTGATTTAGTGAGGAAGATTCTTAGATCGCTTCCTCCGAAGTTCAATCCAAAAGTGACTGCCATCTCGGATTCGCACGACCTAAAGACCCTTTAAATTGAGAATCTCATAGGAAATTTGAAAACTAATGAAGTGGAACTAAGGATTCAACAATGAGAGTATAATTTGGAGCCGTGAAAGAAAGCTTTGGCGTTAAAATCCAAGAAGGAAGAGGAAACTGAATTTGATGAGAATGACGAGGAAGATGAGGAGAGCTTGTTCATGAAAAAGTTCAAAAGGTTTATGAGAAACCATGAAAGATGAAATTTTTTCAGAAAGTTCTTCAATAATAAAGAATTTGGGTATAGGAAAGGAAAATCAAAAGCTGATGTAGAGGATGTTGAAGAACGTCTAAAAGTGTCCTCTGATACCAATTAAAATTGGCCTCTGTTACTAATTATAGGAGAAGTACAGATTTACTTTACACTAGAGGGGGTGAATAGGGTATTTTAAAATCTTGATTTAGTTTTATAACATATTTGAAAACAACTGATATATATATATAAAGAAAACATAAATCACATCACACAAATAAGAAGAATAACAATCACGGACAACGGAAGGAAATTTATAGTGGTGTAAGGCCCCCAATTTTTCCAATGTTATTATTTGGTTTGTCGACGTCATAATTATGACATCAGGGCATTATCCTTCTTTGTTTTGAAATCGGCGCTGCACCGTTTGTGTGTATGCGTCTATTGGGTCTGTTTGACCTGATGTTGGGAATTCTGTTGGGTTTAAATGTTTTTCCTTGATTTAAGGTTGAGGTTTTGAGGACTTTGACTTGTCCGGTTTTGTTGTGTTCCGAGCATTTTGGGGTCTCGGCGTGTATTTGGATCCTTGTGAGGATTTTCTTTGCTAGGTAAGCTATTAATGATATTGTCTCAAGAATGGTACGTCAGATTCTGGGGTCGTCTTTGCTGTTAATTCATAGGGTCGACATTTTATGTCGGAATAAAAGACAATCTGAAATTTATCGCATTTACCCATTTCAGTTCTCGAGAAGACCTGGAGTTCTCGAGAAATCCCTTGTTATTCTCGAGATACATCTTTTTATTCTCGGGAGATGTGGTTTGGTACTTGTGAAGTCCTGAGTTGTTCTCGAGTAGTGATTACCTTCCTTCCCGAGAAGTTCTATTATTCCTCGAGAAGCTCTCGAGAAATCTTCCTTGGATCTCGAGATAGTGAAGCCTTCAGTTCTCGAGAAGCTTTATAATGCTCGAGTATTCCATCTTCAGTACTCGAGTAATCCTTCTCTAGTACTCGATAAGTCCTTTCTTGCTGTTCTCGAGAAGCCATCTAGTACTCGAGAAATCCTTCTTCTGTACTCGAGTAGGCCTTCTTCAGCACTCGAGTAATACTTGCCTTCTGTCTCTAGAAATATTCTTCTTTACTCCAGAAGCTCTATACAGTACTCGAGTAATCCATGTCTTCATCTCGGAAAATTGGTTCAGCCGACCTCGGTTCATCATTCTAAGTGTAAAGATTCTTACATTGTATTTATTATATATATAAATATAAATACTCTACTTCTTCATCCACATTCTTTAAAACCGACCTACTGTTCTTCTTCCGGAACCAGAGCGGCGTGAGCGAGAGTGAAAACCATTCCGTAATTCTTCCGGTGGTTGCCGATGGTGCTCCGGTGCTCGAAATCTTCAACCGATCATAGATCCGAAAAGCTCTCAGTGAGAGCTTCGTCATCGTGGTAATATATTCCCCTTTTCTTGAGATTTTCTCGCTAGGGTTTTCGGCTATAACTCCGATTTTTGGCCGTTTTTGTTAGATTTTGACTTCCCTCATCTTCTCTAGCCCCTATCTACGTCTAGGAGGATTTCAGACATCTTTCACTGGTAAAATCAAGGTAAGTGGTGGTATCCTCTTTCACTTCCCTTCTTTACAATAAATTTTTGCAGAAATTTCTTACTGCATGTGTTCATGATTATTGAGTTAATTTACTGATGTATCATGCCGATATGATCTCTTGACCAATTGCAAGTATAATCATCATATTCTTGAATTCTGTTGTCTAGCTTGGGTAAAGGTTATACGTTTTGATGATGTGATTAAATCCCACTTTTATTACTAATCCGTAATTTTTGTGTAGGATGCGTTAGAGTTTGTTTAGAATTGTAAATTCTTCCAAAAGGTTGATCAACTGTTTCATTCTAGAATTGTCTCGTATAATCTGATGTGTCATTGTTGACTTGAGATTTCTATCATTGTTTTCTTTTTCGTGGCAATGTCGTGGCGCGAGACAAGCCGCCAGGCCCCGATTGTGTTGTGGTGTGCCTCTGAGCTCTAAACCCGGATCATTACGGGGTTTTCCTTCGGGGCTTTTCTTTGTTGCAGGTGTAATTAGTTGGTGAGCCCACCGCCGCAACGTTTGATCTCGCTATTAGCACCTTATGGGGCTATACCGGGTTTTTGGGCATTTGCGGTGGATGGTGGAGTATCCACTCTCCCCCGCTTTTAGACGGATGAATTGTCTTTGTGGTTGGCCACCCCGCCCGTTTTGATTTTTGGTGGAGTTGACCACAGGTCGCTAGTAGGGATTTGTTCCTCTTTCTGGTGGTTTAAGCTTGACTTTTTTCCCCTTATGGTCTTGTGTGTTTGGGGTGCTGTTGTTTTACGTGATAGTTCATGTAAGTGTTCTACTTTTTACCTTTGTACCACATCGTTGTACCTTATTTTATTATTTTTTCCCTTGGTCTTGGTTGGTACCCCTTGTCTTTGATTACTTTTGGCTTACATTCCACCATCACTTGTACTTCCTTGCTGATGTGTTCTGTTTTTGGAATGCCTCAGGTTCGGAGCCGTAGCTGAGTTCGGTGCCGGCTTTGGAGTGCTTGAGCGGCAGTGTTGGCTGTGGTTATTGCCTCGCCATAACGGGGTAGATTGTTGACTATTTTAATTTACTAGTTTAGACATACTTGGATTTATGTGGCTTCGTGTCAGTTTGTTGACGCCCACATGACTGTTGTTCTTTTTGGATACTTGCTAGCTGCTTAGTTTTTTTTTTGTGGATGTGGATTACTTACTCTCTGGACGTTTTATGTTAGGATTGCAAGGTAGTTATTTTCAAATATTAAAACTACTACTATTACATCATGCATTGCACGTTTTCAAATTGTTAAATCACTACATTTAGCGACCGTAAAAATCTACCCTTATTGCTATTATAAATTTAGAACTTGCATACCATCAGGTGTCCCCTAGGAACCTCTAAGCTGATGTAGGAAGTTTAATCTCAAAAAAGAAGTATTTTTCACAGCATATAACTAAGTTCTTCATGGACTAGAAGAGCCACTGAGTCGAGGGATACGGCTAACTACTATACACAAATTGATTTTTAACACTAAATAACTTAAAGAACCTTTCTTCATGGCTAAGTAGGAGTTTTGTCTGACCGTCCGCAGTTATCCCCTACTGATGTGCCATCGTGACACACATTTTTCCATTACTCTGATATACTTGTTTGGAGGTGAAAAATGCGGGTTGTGATAGTTGGTATAAGAGGGAGGTTGGTTTGATAATTTGGTCGAACTAGCAAATCTCGTATAATTGTTTTCCTTCATTCATTTGCATACACACACTGATGTGTCATCAGTGTGTCTTAACCGAAACATAGTCACTACACCCATGGCATGATAATAAGTATATGGGGGCATATTATGTAGTATGAGATGCATAATATGTGTTTGTATATGGATCCACCATAGGAGGCAACATGTGACGGTTATGTAGTATGTGATGCATAACCACCATCACATGGGTGCCCATTAGCACGTTTTCTTTTTTCGTTGCATGCGATGTTATGTAGTATGAGATGTATAACATTTCTTGTGTACTCCGCTCATGCAAGCATTAAGGCCTTTATATAATGCATAACACCGCATACATGGTATATCATCGCATATGCACCCGTGCTAGGTCAAGGTTTACATGATGACACATGTACACACATGATTTTCTTTAAAGAAGAATAAAGAAAATCATGCAAACATCTCATAGGCACATGAGTAAATAGGATGAGAGGATATCATCCCAAGTAGGACATAGCATCATTATAAAATCCTAGAGGAAATTGAAGCATAAGCAAGTGTTTTAAGTATGGTCTGAACTGTTTTATGACCTAGTTGTAATCTAGGATTTTGACAAGCCGTTCGTTACTTTTTAGAATGCCGCCAAAGCATCCTGCGATGAGGTCAACTCCCCAGTAAGAGGGTGATTCTTCAGGTGCTCAGAGTGATGCGTTGATCGAGAGTTTGCATCAGAGTAATGAAGCCCTGTCGAGGTAGTTAGTTGCGATGCATTCGGAGATTCAGTCGTGGTTGTCTGCAGCTCCCGCGCAGCGAACGCAGCACAAGTTTCTGCCACAGTTCACGCCGTTCCTGCTAATGCCGCTCCTTTGGTATCCCCAGTGACTCTACCACCGGATATGAACCTTATATCGTATTTCCTGTGATTGAGACCTCTTACTTATGACGGGAGTGCCGATTTCATGGTTTTGGATGATTGGATTATCTCTATGGATGAGGTGTTTATGTATTTGGGGATTGTTGAGCCCAGAATGTGATGCTTGTGGCCTACCAGCTAAAAGGCCTGACAAAGACATGGTGGATTCGAGAAAAGGAAAGTTTGGCGGAAGGATGTTCTTGGGAGTCTTTCAAGAAGATGTTGCTGAAGAAGTTCTTACCCTCGGTCGAGCGGGACCGATTGATGAACAATTTCCTACATTTCAAGCAGAGGAAGCTCACTGTGATCGAATATGAGATCGAGTTTAGTAGTTGAGCATATTTGATCGGATTAAGGAGTGATGTCCAGAATTTGTCATGCGCTTATCGAGCTGAAAGCTATGCTAAAGCAGTGGAAGCCACTTTGAAGGTCAAGGCGGTCGAGAACGCCAAGAATCGAGGTACTGCGGCGAGAAAGGAAAATAGAAAAGGTGAGGTGGATAGAAGCTCCAGGGCAACTGGCCCTTCTTCGAATAAGAGAAGCAAAGAGGTATATAGTTTTTGTGGTCGGCCTGGCCACCCTTTCGAAATGTTTTTCAAGAGGACTGCCACCCTGAAGTAGCAGCAGGTGCTTGTCATCCAAGGTGCACCCAAAGGTGATCTGGTGTGCCCGATCTGTTCAAAGAAGGGTAGTGACGTGTGTCGTTGCTGGTTGAAGGACAAGGTCTATTTCCAGTGCAGGCAGAAGGACAAGGTCTATTTCCAGTGCAGGCAGAAGGGGAACCTGATATCTTCATGCCCCCAGGCTCAGACTCCACTGTAGCCTGCCCCGCTTCGGGCTCTGCTGCCGCCGACGAACCAGGACAAAGGAAATGGAAAATTGAATGTTGTGACCAGAGTGGAAGCTCAAACTTCTACGCAAGTTATTTCAGGTTAGCCCCAGTTTGATTATCTTTATTATTCTCAATGTTTCCCAAGTTATCGTTCCTTTAGTTATGTATGTTATGGTTTTATGGGAGTTTAATTGCGGATTTGGCGGGCGCGCATTCTTTTTGATTCGTGTGCCACCCATTCCTTTGTGTCCCAGAGGTTCGTAGATAAACATCGTTTGAACATGAATCAGTTAGGAGACTCCTTCAACGTCATGCTTCCCTCCGGTGATTCGGTGATATCTAATCGAGGAGTTCTGAAATGCCTTATTTATCTATTCAATTTCCTAGCCTTTGTAGATTTGATGGACTTTGATCTGGCAAACATTGATGTGATTTTGGGCATGGACTGGCTGTTCAAGTACGATGCAGTCATCCAGTACAAGGCAAAGCGACTGGACTTCAAGATGGACAATGGCGAACCTATGAGCGTCTATGGATTTCAGGACATGGTTTCCCCTATCATTTCTATAGTATGTGCATGTCATGCTATCGAGACTTGTTGTGAGGCGGTTTTGGTTCTATTTCTACTTTGGAAACTGCTTTTGTTACACCACCTCTTGAGGATGTCTCGGTGGTGCGAGAGTTTCCAGATATTTTTCCTGATAGTCTTCCAGGACTTCCTCCGTTGAGGGAGATAGAGTTTGTGATAGACCTCGAGCAGGTACTCGTCCTAATGCCGAAGCACCGTACTGTATGGCTCTGCGTGAGTTGGATGAATTGCGTACTCAGCTCGATGAGTTGCTGAAGTGTGATTTTATTAGACCAAGTTCTTCTCTATGGGGTGCTACTATTTTGTTCGTAAAGAAGAAAGATGGATCGATGATACTTTGCATCGATTATAGAGAATTGAACAAGGTGACCATTAAAATAAATATCCCTTGCAAAGGATCGACGATATGTTCGATCAGTTGCGTGGTAGTTCTGTATTTTCAAAGATTGATCTTCGTTCAGGCTACCACCAGTTGAGAATTCTTGAGACAGATATTACACGAACCGCTTTCCGTTCGCGACATGGACATTTTGAGTTTTTTATGATGTCCTTTGGGTTGACTAATATAACCTCTGCATTCATGGACTTAATGAATAGAGTGTTCGAGGATTTATTGGATCATTTCGTGATTGTGTTCATAGATGACGTCTTAGTGTATTCCCGCAGTGTTGAGGAGCATACTCAACATTTGCGATTGGTTTTGACGACCTTGAGGGAGCATAAGCTTTATGCGAAGCTGATCAAGCGTGAGTTCTGGCTATCTCAGGTTTCTTTCTAGGGCATGTTGTAAACAAGGAAGGTATTTCCGTAGACCCGACCAAGATTTCTGCTGTGATGGAATGGGAGAGAACTTATACACCTAAGGAGACTAGGAGCTTCTTAGGCATGGTCGGCTATTATAGAAGTTTTTTGGAAGTGTTTTCAGTGTTGTCTGCTCCTTTAACTAGACTTACCCAGAAGAATACTGCATTCATTTGGAGCGATAAGTGTGAAGAAGCTTTCCCTGAGTTGAAGAAGAGATTGTGTACTGCTCCGGACTTAACCTTTACCTACTGAAGGAGTTGAGTATGTTGTGTATGTGGATGCATCGTACATCAGACTTGGCTGTGTTTTGATGCAAGATGGTAAAGTGATCGCGTATGGATCAAGGCAATTGAAGATTCATGAGAGAAACTATCCTACGCACAATTTGGAGTTTGCTGTTGTGATTTATGCGTTGAAACTTTGGAGACACTTATTGTATGACACGATGTGCAAGATCTATACGGACCATAAGAGTTTGAAGTACATCTTCACTCAGAAGGAATTAAATCTACGCCAACGTCGGTGGTTAGAATATGTGGCAGATTATGAAGTGGAGATCCTTTATCACCCAAGAAAGGCTAACGTAGTAGCTGATGCTTTGAGTAGAAAGACCGCCAAATTTTCAATTTGACTGTACAATCCTTGGTAGAAGAATTCATGTTGATGGACATTGATGTTGAGAGTAGTACTATGCCTGTTTGTTTAGAAGAAGAAGAGCCCTCTTGGATTTCCCTAACAAGAGCACATCAGAAGTATGATCAAAATTTGTTACACCTCCGTAATAGAAATGAGAAGGGAGAGCTACCTGATTTCTCCTTGGATGAGTTAGATAACTTGAAGTATCGGGGTAGATTTTGCGTCCCCGCCTTTGGTGACATCGGGCTAAGATTTGTGCTGAAGCTCATGGTTCCAGTATATCCTATCATCCTGGTTCCACTAAGATGTATAAGGATCTAAAGTAAATTGTTAGGTGGTCAGGAATGAAGAATGATATAGCAAAGTTTTTGGCGGAATGTTATACGTGTCAGCGTGTTAAGGCTCACCATAAGAGGCCTGGAGGTAAATTGACACCGCTTGATAATCCAAGTTGGAAGTGGGAGAGTATTCCGATGGATTTCATCACTGGTTTAACGAGATCTCCCCGTGGGCATGACTCTGTTTGGGTGATAGTTGATCGATTGACTAAATGTGCTCACTTTGTGCCTTTCAAGATTGTATATTTTATGAAGAAGATAGCTGAATTGTACCTTGATGAGGTTATTAGGTTGCATGGAGTGCCTGTCAGTATTGTATCGAACCAAGACTCTAGATTTACGTCTCATTTTTGGAAGAGTTTACAGGAGGGGTTGGGTACCGATTGTATGTATTTCACCGCCTATCATCCGCAGATGAACGGTCAGACGGAAAGAGTTAATCAGATAGTGGAAGATATGATCAGATGTTATATCTCGGATCACAATGGTGCTTGGGAGTTTTACCTGAGCGTCTGCAGTTATCCCTGCTGACGTGGAATTATGACATGCATTTTTCCCTTACTCTGATAAGCTTATTTGGCGATGAAAAATATGAGTTGTGATAAGTGCTTCTTCGATAAATCTGGGCATATCCACTATTCTACCACCCTAGTAGGAATCCACTACATGTTTTTGATCAGCTGCCCTGCCACGATAGGTTTTTGCACATGTGCCTTGTCACCACAAGATCTATTTTTCTAAAGGAGATCTAGTAACCCTTTGAGCTTTTCACCTGGTGCCCAAAAACCGAATTAATTCTTTTGATCAGGTTACTTAAGAACCAAGGGGTTTAACTTTTGAAAGGAGTTATAATACTGTACATAGTTTATGAAAATAAACAAAAGTGATGATGTATTCTCTATCAAGATTCTCTGAGAAGACTAGTGGATTTATGTTGAAGCAAAAAGCTCCCCCTAATTTGAATAGCCTTTATGTTCAGGAGAGAGAGTCTTTTCTTCAGGGTGTAGGCCTTCAAGAATGTTGTTTTTCTCCAGTAAAACTTTTGGACTGATATGAATTATGGTGTCCCTTGGAGAGTATGTGTTGATCTACAAGTCTCTAAGTCAGTATCTCTAAATCTGTAACCTTGAGGCAGTAATCTTTTGTACATATATATAGAATGTTGAGAGGAATTCAAACATTTCAATTAGTCAATTTTGAAACATCTAAGGAATTCCAGAGAATGGTAACTACCTTGGAAATTGATTAGCTTTAAACTCTGTGATAAATCCATATTTAATGCTACCTATAAACGGATATATTCGTTAGAATATTTTGCATTAAATATCAGAGTCATAGCTGTCTGTAATTAAGCCTTTCAATTATTCTGCCTTCAGAATATATAACACCCTGAAACTGTTCTGCCTTCTATAAATAAAACTGACTAAAATACTACATAGAATTAGTCAATCTCAGCAATCATTTCGTCGACCCCAGACCGGAGTTTGGCGAACTAAATCTTCTTATTTATCGACCTGAGCTCAGAGATCGTCAAGCTGAGCTTGCCTTTTGTCGAGCTGAGTTTCTGAGTAGAGACAGGAGTTCGTCGAACTGAATCTATTATTCGTCGAACTGAGCTTTGATATCATTGAGCTGGATCTACAAAGCTGACATCAGAGTTTGTCGAATAGAGATCAGCTTTTGTTGAGATAAACCCATAGGAAGAACTCTGAGTTCGTCGAGCTGAGCTCGGCGATCGTCGAACTATGCTTAGCTTTCGTCGAATTGATTTTTGCATTCATTGAACTGCTTTTCTCTGGAGTTCTTCTAAGGAAATAATCCTGGAAATAAACCTGTGACCCAAGACTATACAAGGTGGGTCAAACTAAACATCTTGATAGTAGTACTAGCCCAAATCAGTAATATGGTTACAACAACCTCCCCATATTTGTGTGAGGATAATATTTACAAAGAAAAAAAACAAAGCATAAAATTTTTTAGCAGAAAAACTTTCAGCAGATATAAAAATAAAATGCTTTGAAAGTTATAAACATAAACACAGTTATAAGAACATAAATCAAAATCAATTGTCTTCATTGAGAACATAAATCAAAAATCAAATGTCTTTCTCAGTTCGATGAAATAGTTTACACAGAATGTTCGTCGATATCCATTCCATCAAAATTTCACGAAGTGTTCACAGTTTGTCGAGCTCTGTTCGACGAAAGTTGGACAATTCGTCGATCTCATAATTACAAGTTAATTTAGTGATTCTTCATTTATCATTCATAACTTGTAAGACCCCTCCTCCCCGGATCCCAAAACACGGCACGAAGGGGGAGTCTTATGCCCGGAACAGCCGCCTTACGGTAGCATTAGCACACGGGCTAACCTGTACCACAAGACGCTTATTCCGCCGGCTACAACAATATCAATAAATCATGCCAACCCAACCAAATGAATAAACATCCAGAAGTCAAATCCACACTAAGTTATAATGTCCAAATACATCAATAAATAGAAGCTAAAACATGCTTCTACAATATATCAGAGTACAGCTAAACATTGCCCAAACGGGCTACATCAGAGTATCAAATACTAACATCAGTAACTGACGGTATCGACGGCACCGTCACATCAGGCCCTGTTGTCCTGGCCTGGCTGTCCTGCTGCGTAGTCTGCGGCTGCTCTACCTGCGGCGTGACCTCCTAAAAAGGAAGACGTAGCAACCGTTAGTCGAAACGACTAAGTGGTTTCACATCCGCTCCCCCGGCGACTCCTCGGCACCGGGCGGAGAAAAGGAACAAGAGTATAGTATATAACAAGTATGCAAGTAAAGGAAGTACAAGCAGGTGGCAGTAGTGTAAGAGTAACAGCATCATAATCAGCATTTATGTAAAAGCTACACTAAACTAGCAAGTATAAGTAACAGCAGGAAAGTAACTTAACTTATAAGAATGCCCATACAAACTTATAAGTTAAGTATCGGGTTACATAAAAGTAACTCATCGTATAAGAGTGCCCATACAAACTTATACGATGAGGATCTTGTGGTGCAATGATATGAAATGCTATGAATGCTATGCAATGACTCACCCATGCACACCCATGCAATTGCTATGTCGACACAGACTATAGTTCCCACTTTTCGAGCAGGTAGCTAAGCTCTCAGGCATCAGCCGCCGTGGCCAGGCGGTGACAGTAGAACGGGCACTTCTAGTACTAGGCGGGTATCACACTACTTCACCTAGGCCTCTGTACGCCTCAACGCTAAGAACACAACAGCGGAGCCCATGCGTACTATGGCCCAGCGGGGTCTTGGGTAGATGTGCACCAAGAACACAGCCCGAACTGGCCTTGTGTGACCCGGAAGGGGCCTCGGAAGAAAGCACGAGGACACAACCCAACCGTTCACATGGTCGGAGGGCCTCGGGACGTGAACACCGAGGACACAGCCCAAACCGACCAAGTCTAACTGCCAACTCCCGTCGGTGTGACGACTGGCGAGACCGTAGACCTGCCACACTATCCTTAACCCAGGATTACGACACCGCGTGTCGACTCACACCACATGCAATTTCACAACCTCATCATACCATGGAAAGGGCCTCAGAGTGAGCACGAGGACACAGCCCAACCATCCATCCACACCTTACCTCAACATAACCAAAACAAGTAACGGTCAACACCGCACTTACATCCCTTCACAACACTACCCGTAGGGAGACGACTCTCTAAGTATTGGACTCCTAAATTCAATCCGATATAAAACATATGCATGGCCATGGGTTACCCATCTATATATCATCCCAAGTGATTTCAACATGATCTAAACAAGATTTGCTCTTACGACAACTTACCGAAGTATTATCAAATCAGTCCAATTAAACATAAGGAAATCAACAGGCCTCAAGCTATTTTGCAATAATAAATTGATTTCTAAAACAGTAAATATTATCATCCATAACACTTGGTGGTTAACATAAAATTATTTCTCCAAAAATCTAGAATTAATTGCGACATTAGATCCACCAATTTCAAATCCACAACGTATGTAGAGACCCAGAATTTCAGCGCAGGATTAGCACTGGATAGCAACTTCGACCGGCGTTTCCTGAAGTTACAGGAATCCGGTGGAGGCGTGTAACCCCTCGTTGGAAAGATCTTTTCATGATCTACAACTTTCGTATTCAGGTCACAACCCAGATCTGAGAGTAACTTACTCGAAATCGTCTTCAAAGTTCACTGCGCACAGAACACAATTTCTGTGTACAGGAATTGCCGGGCAGAAAACTCGATTAGGTTTTCCCGGGGCCACAGACATCACCTGAAGTCGTGCAACCACTCGTTGGAAAGGTATTTCCAAGGGCTACAACTTTCGTGTTTAGCCAAAAGCCCAGATCTGCACATATCCTACATGAAAATGGCCTAAAAGATCGCTGCGCGCAGAATACAGATTCTGCGCGCATCTTAAAGAAAAATGGACGGCATCGATCCGTCTTCCTCCTCAAGCGATCCTTCCTAAATCTTCCAGAAATGTCCTCCTCCCTTATACACCCTCAAGAGGCCAAAACCCTTCACGAGACCATCCCTTATCATCACATTGAAGAAGGGCGTGGTTGAAGAGATCTAAAACCTAAGACACAAGTCTTAGCATGGCCTTTCCTAGAAAACTCCTCCTCACCATCAAGACTCTCTTGAGTCGATGTCTCTCCTAGGAAAATAACTATAGATCTAGCACCAAGGGAGAGGGTAGGAAACTCACATTGGCTCCAGCGGTACCACCGTTTCTAGCCATGGATCTCGTAGTTCTCCTTGGCGGCATCTTCTCTTTCACGGCGATGGCAGATCTCCTTCGGTAGGACTTGATCCTGCAGTTTTCCCTCTCACAGGAGTCCTCACTGGAAATAGGGGAAGAAAAGAGAATGAAAACGGCTAGGGTTTTCTCTCCCCTATATATATAAAATGTGACACGGGTAGGGACACGGCCGTGTCCTTACCCGTGTCCTGCCTGGCGAAGCGGCAACGATTGCTGAATCTGGAATTCATCCTGCATATCTAGGAGGGGAGCAACCTGAAGTGGCTAAAGTCATCTACCCTCCTCCAGATTTTGACATGATCCATGCTGACATACAGTCCATGTATAGCCCACCTGGGGGTAAGGACAATGTCATTATTGAGAAAGTTGTTCAGCCAATATCTGAAGCTATGCAAGAAGCTATGCAGAAAGAAAAAGAAACTAGATTGTGAAAGAAGAGGTTCAGGGAGCAAGCTGAACAAAGACCTGACTTTGAGCAGTGGAGACCCACCTATAGGACTATTATCTTGACTGCATGGAAAGCTGCAAAAGATAACATTCAAGACAGGAACAAGTGCTTTTCTGAGGCTGAATGGAGAAAGTATGAGTCAAGGCAGGAGGCTATAGTCCAATACAGAAGAAAGACAAAGATGGGAAAGCTACCTCCTACTGCTCAGGAGCCTAGCAAGTACTTTCCCAAGCCTTATCATTATTTTGAAAGGAAAAAGATTAAGGCTGAGGAACTTAAGAAGAAAGATCTGAAAGACAAGAAGCCTGTTGATGCTGAAGTTGCTGAAGCTCCTGTTCAAGCCAAAGTACAAGCTGGAAAAGGAATAGTGATCAAGGAGCCTGAATAGAAATAGAATTAGAATTTTCTTAAAAGTTTACTATGTAATCTTTTTGATGTAAAACATTTTGTAAACTTTTGAAAATGAATATGACAGATATTAGAACAATGTGTTATATGTTAAATCTATTTCATATTTGTTCTGTGATGATGTCTATGTATACATGTTTAATTGATACATGTTTATGATTGCCCTGCTATATATAATCCTGATTTACATCATTTTGTAATTTTATTATGAATGGTGTATATCATTGACTAAGGGTTATGACTTCTCCAAATAGGGGGAGATTGTTGGGTACATTGGTCTAAATGTACCTGATTTGAAGAAGCCTCACACAACTCAATGATATACATCAAAATGTATTTGATGTGTTTTGAGTTTACTTGTGCAGGCTAAGTATTTGCAGGAAAGAAGAAAAAGTTTCTAAGTCCATGTGTCGACACCCAGAGGGAAAGTGTCGACACTTAAGAAGACTTGTGTCTACACCCAGGCAAGTAGTGTCGATACTTGGAGTCATTGTGTCGACACCAGGGATGCTGAGTCGACACCAGACAGAAAGTGTCGACACAAGAAGCTGTGTCGACAATCAATGAAGAAAAGCCATTGAAGTTGTGTCGACACATAGCAGTTGTGTCGACACCCAGTGAAACTGTGTCTACACCAGAAAGTGTCGACACTTGGAGGATGTGTCGACAATCAGCAAAAGTCAGCAGAAACTAAGTACAAGTGTAGACACCCAGAACAATGTGTCGACACTCAGCAGAAGAGTCAACACTGGAAGTAAGTGTCGACACCCAGAACAATGTGTCGACACTTTGCTGAAGACTCAACACTTGAAGAAAGTGTCGACACAAGAAGCTGTGTCGACACTTAGCAAAGAACAGCAAAGTTCAACAAAATATTCTAAGTACAAGTGTCGACACTATGAAGATGTGTCGACACTCAGCCAGAGACTTGACAGAAGAAGAATGTGTCGACACAAGTAGCTGTGTCGACACTCAACAAGTATCAACACTGAAGACATGTGTCGACACCAAGAAGCTGTGTCGACACTTAACAGATTCAACACATGGAGATGTGTCGACACAAAGGAGTAGTGTCGACACTTAGAAGAATTCAGCAAAATACTGAAGTACAAGTACTTGTGTCGACACTCAATTTTAGTGTCGACACATGAAGAAGAAGCAGTGTCGAGATATAAAATCTACAACACAAAGAATTGTGTCGACACCTTGTAGTCTAGTGTCGACACTTAGACAACATGTGTCGACACTTGGTCTATAAGTGTCGACACTTAAAGACAGATAGTCTCGACACTTCTAGACAGTTACATAATTTTCAAGAACTGACTGGATGACTTGACAGCTGCCATTCCAGCCGGTCTACTGCACCTGTCAGGGATGTCAGAATTCAGTTATGGACCGGACCAGCCGGTTACCATGAAGAAGACCTATAAATAGGCTTATACAGTCTACAGAAAATGTTGTTGAAGAGATTGGTTGAAGTTCTCAAACTTCAGATCAAGTAATTGTCTAAAGAAGATCTAGCTATCAAGTGAAGATCTAAGAAGTTGGAGAGAGAAAGCTCCATCCAAGAAATCAGTTGTTGGAACCAGACTGAGAAGAAGGGTTCAAATTTACACTGAACCTTAAGTAGCAGAGATCAAGGATCAACTGCAGAAGGAGTCAATCTTATTGAGTTCTACTTTCAAGAAGCTTTGAAGAAAGCTAAGTCAGATTGATTTCAGCTGAGTTCTTCCAAGAACTCATCAAGAAACTCACAACTCTTCTCTCTCTTTTCTCTGAGTTGTTGAGTCACAATTTTGTATTCATTTTATCTTGTAGGATCCTTTAGATCTGAGTCTTGTAAGCCTGCAATTATAAAGGCTGAGTGTAGGGCTTGAGAGCCTGAGTGTAGGAGATTGAAATCTCTGAGTGTAGGCCTTGGTGGCTGAGTGTAGGCCTTGGTGGCTGAGTGTAGGCCTTTGTGGCTGAGTGTAGGCTTTGTGAAGAAGCTGAGTTATAGGGCCTTGGGCCTGAGGTGTAGGAACCAGTTTTGGGTTCTGAGATAGTGGAGAAGTTTGGCCGAATCTAGTACACTGCTAGATAGGCGAAGGGGGAAAGTGGATGTACCCAAATCTTGGGGAACCACTATAAAACTGTGTGTCTTCTATGTGCTGTGGTTTGCTGTGAATGCTGTGTGATTGCTGTGCAATAGTAGATATAAATCTATGTTAAAAACTGATTGCTGCCATAAAAAGTTAAAAAGAATTTGGTCACCTATTCACCCCCCCCCTAGGTGTTTAGGTACAATATCTTTCAGTAAGATTCAAAAAGAATTCATCTCTTTTATTCTCTGGTACAGAACAAAAACATTCTCCCTGAGAGGAATAGTCGTTGATCTGCATTAATTGCATCCTTAATTGCAAAATCTCTTCTGGAGGAAAGTCCATAGAAATATTCCTTGAAACTTGATCCAGAAATGAATGAAAATGGCTAGGAAATCTCTGAATTAATTGCAGAATAACTCCTTAACTGATTTGAATTTGAATCTAGAAACATTCTTGAAGTTATCTGAAATCGTCGAACTGAGCTCTGCTATCGTCGGTCTGAGCTCAGCGATCTAGAAATATACAAGCAGCAAAATATCGTCGATCTGAGCTCAAAGATCGTCGAACTGAGCTCAGAGATAGAAATCCAAATCAGAGTCAAAATCGTTGACCTGAGCTCACCGATCGTCGAATGGAGTTCGACGATATAATGACGTTGAGCTCAGCGATCGTCGAATGGAGTTCGATGATCTGTCGAAGTTGAGCTAGACGATCGTCGATCGGATTTCGACGAATCGTCGTGCTGACCTCGATGATATGACTTAGTCTCCAAACAAAAAAACTTGGTCTTCAGGGAAGCTTCCAAACCTAGACTTCTAACCCTTAGACTCAATTATAATTGACCTATTGAGCTATACAAGAGGTCAAGCATAGATTCCTAGAGACATAGTGATCCTGACCCAAATTAGTAATAGGGTGTTCCAACAATCTCCCCCTATTTGGGTTAGGATTACTATTTATAGACTTTGGAAAAATTTAATAACAACATACAAGCATCAAAACAGAAAAACAACAAGCTAGACATTGCAGAACCAAAGAAATATATAACATCCAGATAATCAGAAATCACAGAGAATGTCACCTTACGATATCATTTCTTTTCCTTGCCCTTAACAAGTTTGATCTCTCTGTTAGGATTGAGGGCTTCTTTGTTTGATATGGTATCATCTGCTGCTCCTAAATATGTTTGCTTTTTAGGCCTGGGAACTACAACTTTAGGATGTAATTCCATATACCTGTCAGAATCAAAGAACTTGCTTGATGTATATCTTTCTAGCTCTTTTTGTCTCTGTTCAGACATTGTTGAAATGTTGGATGAATCTTTTCCTTGCTCTCTAGCCTTTTTGATCTGATCCAGTGCAGCTAATTCTTTTAATCTAGCAATCCAAGCAGCTGGATTGTTCTCAGGATCCTCAAAAGGTACAGGTGGCTCATATCTGTTAGAGGGATTGTCTTGAGGAGGCCTGGCAGACACAGTTTCTTTCAGCTTATAAGGGAAAGGACCAGATGTTGTATCAGTTGAAAGTTGTCTTTCCCTGGAATATGGGTGTTGCCTTGAGTACCCTTTGGAGTAGACTTGGATATCTCTTTGATTTCCTCTGTATCCTCCTCTCCTAGATTGAGATCCCCTGGATTGGCTTTCCTTATGGTAAGATCTGGCATAAGGCTGATAGGGAGCCTGAGTTCTGGCTGGGGGTTGAGCTGCAGAGCTTCCACCTGCACCTGCATCAGGAGGAGGTGGTGGAGGAGGATGAGAGTGTTGGAATTGGGATGAACCCTTCTCATATTTTCTCTTCTTTTTCATTGCCTTCAGCTTATTCTTGGAGTATTGCATCCAGTGCTCAGTAATAGGGCAGTCATGTAGAATGTAGTATGGACTGTCATTATTATCCTTAACCTTGGCAGGTGGTACCCTCTTCATGGCTTTGCTCCTTGCCTTTCTTTTCCTAGCAATGGTAGTAGAAGAGTCATCAGAGTCTGTTCTAAATTCATCACTTTCAGAACTCTGGACATCATAAAGAGCATCAATTTTCTTCATTAAGTCCTTCTTGAGCTGTATAGAAGCAGATGAGGCAACAGATGGTGTAGCAGCAGTTGTTGAGGCAGAAGCAGAAATGACAGCAGTAGATACAGTAGAAGGTGTTGCAATTGGAGTAGAAGCAGTAACAACAGCAGCAACAGATACTGGAGAAGTGACAACAGCAGTAACAACAGATTCACTAACAACAGCATCAACAACAGGAATATCATCAGAAACTGCAGAAGGCTCAAATTCAGGTGCCTCTGACATAAGAATTTCCTTGGAAATTGGTTCATCAGTAATAACAGAAACTTCAGCAGCAGTATCGGAAAGTTCAGCAGCAGTAGGGGCAACAATATCAGAAGCAACAACAATGCTCTCTTCAGAAGAAGCAGCAGCATACACTGAATTGACAAAGGAGGTGATAATGCTTGGGTCACAGCAAGAAAATGGCACAAGTGCCTTGGATAGATCCTCTGGAGGCTGGACAGCAGTTATCTCTGGCAGACAGCTGAAGTATGCAGAATCAAAAGTTGAAAGCAAAGACCTGAGGTCTATTGCAAGGATTGCAGCAGGCGGACTTTGTGCTTGAGGCACAGCAACAGCAGCAAGAGGAGAAGCTGAAGAAGCAGCAATAATAGCAGCAGCAGCAGAAAGGCTCACTTCATAGGGCATCTCCCCCTGCCTAGATTCAGACAAGTCTGGATCAAGGCACACTGCTGTAGGGGCTGCCTGAGGGAATAGGGAAGAGAGCCTGACAGAGAGAGCTGCCACTGACAGGTGTAGTGGAGCCAAGGAGGTCTCTAACAGAAGAGAGAGCCTGGGGGAAAGCAACTCATACAACCTGTCATCAAGGGCTTGGAGGTCTACGTGCTCAAGGGTGACTGGAGCAGAGGTAGAAGATATAGGAGCAGCTGAGGGTGACGGTATTGGAGAGCTGGGGAATGGTGGAAGGGATGGCTGAGGTGTTGGTAAGGTGGATATGGAGGATAGAGGGATGAAGATAGATGGGGTGAATGTGGGTTGGTCTATGATCTCTTGTAGAAGATCTTGATAGGAAGTGGAGGATGAGGGTAGCTCAGGAGGAGAGGATGGAGAATCATCCATAAAGGAATCATCAATGAGGGTGAAGGATGGAATGGAGGGTGATGAAGTGACATCTGGTGGAGGGTAGGAGAATAGTGGATGGAAATGTTCTTCTGGTGTTGGAAGAATCAGTACTGGAGAGGGTGTGGATGATGGAGAGGGGCTGGATATGATGATGGATGGAGTTGTAATGGTAGATGGTATGGGAAGGGATGGAATTGGAGGAGGAGGAGGAGAGGCAACAACAGTAGGCAGGTCATCTGCAGGGGCAAAGACCTGTGGAGAAGTGACTCTTAGAGTCCTTATGCCTGAAGGAGTGCTGGAGGAGGGCCTGCTGGGCTTGCTGATTTGTCTATCCCACTTTCCAAAGAGGGCACAAGACAGTCTCTTGAAAGCATTGATATGGATTCCAGAGGAGACCAGCAAGGCAGGGCACCTGTGCTGCAGAAATACCCCAATGATCCTTCCAAAGTTGACAAAGCTTTTGTTGATTTTCTTTTTGATAAGGTAAAATAACACTTCTCCCCAATTCAGATTCTTCTTATCTACAAGGGCTCCCATGAGGCAGAGCTGATACCTTGAGATTGTATCATGGGCAGAGTGCTTAGCCAGTAGCACTTTCCCAACAACATCTGCCATAAATCTGTATTCCACAGAAAGGTTCCTTTTGAAGAGCTTGCTAGGGTTTCCCTCTGAATGACCCATTCTGGCAAGCAGGTCAGAATACTCTTCTCCAGATAAGTCAGCAGTATCTTCACCATTTCTCAACTCAAAGACTTCTGTTAAAATTGTTGGGGTTAAGGGTACCTGAGTTCCAGATATAGACCCAACAATGGTGTTGTTATCTTGATTGTGGGCAGTATAAACCCATTCCTTTATCTCATCAGATGCCAGCTTGATCCTAGTGGTCATAATGGCAGTCAAGTTCTGGTCTTTGAATAATCCCAAAATATCTTGAAAAGCCTGGTCAGTTGTGCTGAAAGATTCCATGTCAATATCGAAACCAGCATCAAACTTCATTGCAACAAGAACAGCAACAGACACAGCCATGGGTACCTGCAAAAATTCAACAAACAAAACGACCAAGTGCAGAACTGTTTGGAGGGAAAGAAAATTCTTGCAGAGAAATCGAAAGCGCAAAGGAGAACGACGGCGAAAAATGAGTTTTATATTAGGGTTCGGCACAGAATTGGAAAGATCGTTGAACTCAGTTCGACGATCGAGGCTTCTAAAGGAATCTGAAGAGTCTTCAACATCGTCGATCTCCGTTCGACGATATTGGAGAGCGTCGAGTTCCGTTCGACTATCGTTCAGAGAATAAAATCGTCGAGCGCCGTTTGACGATCGTTGACCGGAAGAGATAGTTCATACTATCTGAGAGACGCTGAACTCAGTTCGACGATTTCGGAAATCGTCGATCTCCGTTCGACGATCTTGGGGCAAATCGTCGAGCGCAGTTCAGAGATCAGAAAAATTCTAGACACTAAGACAAATCAGGATGTTTGCCTAGTCTTGGTCAATTTTTAAGCTTTCAAAGTCTTGGATATTATTTAAGACTTCCTCCATCTAACATTCCTAACTGATTTAGGAAGAAGGTGTGTTTCTTTTCATCCATGGGCTTGGTGAAAATATCTCCCCTTTGCAAATCAGTTGGGATATATTGTAGTTCAATTTTATTCTTTTCAACATTATCCCTTAAGAACTGATGCCTAATCTCTATGTGTTTTGTCCTACTATGGAGGAGTGGATTTTGAGCTATAGAAATAGCACTGGTGTTATCACAAAAGATTTTAGACTTTTCTAAGTTGTAGCCATAGTCTAGGAGTTGGTTTTGAATCCACAAGATTTGTGAACAACAACTTCCTGCAGCCATATATTCAGCTTCAGCAGTTAAAGTTGACACAGATGTTTGTTTCTTACAAAACCAAGAGACAAGTCTGTCACCAAGGAACTGACAAGTTCCACTGGTGCTTTTCCTGTCAATTCTGCATCCAGCATAATCAGCATCAGAAAATCCAGTTAATTCAAATGCTGAATCTTTTGGATACCAGAGACCTAGATTTGGACAACTTTTAACATACCTGAGAATCCTCTATACTAGTGTTAGGTGTGACTCTCTAGGGCTTACTTGGAACCTAGCACATATATATGTAGCAAACATTATATCTGGTCTACTAGCTGTAAGATACAGTAAAGAGCCAATCATTGCCCTATATGTTGTCTAATCAACAAGTTTCCCATGTTCATCAGCATCCAATACAGCATTAGTAGGCATGGGTGTTTTCATACAAGATGCTTCAGATATGCCAAATTTCTTAACCAGTTCATTTGCATATTTGGTTTGAGAAATAAAGATGCCTTCAGCATGCTGTTTGACTTGCAATCCTAGGAAGAAGGATAGCTCACCCATGCTACTCATCTCAAATTTAGAATGCATCAGGTTTGAAAACCTTCTGCACAATTTGGAGTCAGTAGAACCAAAAATAATATCGTCTACATAAATCTGTACTAGTAGGGTATGAGACTTATGGGTTCTAATGAAAAGAGTTTGGTCTACTCTACCACTTATAAAACCATTTTCCAAGAGAAAGCATGCTAGGGTCTCATACCATGCTCTAGGAGCTTGCTTGAGACCATATAATGCTTTATTCAATCTAAAAACATAATCAGGAAAAGTAGGAGAGATAAAACCTGGAGGTTGTCTGACATATACTTCCTCTTTGATGTCTCCATTTAGAAATGCACTTTTGACATCCATCTGATATACCTTGAAGCCTTTTGTGTGCTGCATAAGCTAGAAATATTCTGATGGCTTCTAATCTTGCAACAGGTGCAAAAGTCTGGTCATAGTCTATTCCTTCTTCTTGAGAGTATCCCTGAGCAACTAGCCTTGCCTTGTTTCTTATAATTACTCCTTGATCATCCAATTTTTTTCTGAATACCCATTTTGTTCCAACAATGGAGTGATCCTTAGGCTTTGACACTAGTTCCCATACTTTGTTCCTCTCAAATTGATGCAACTCTTCTTACATTGCAATGATCCAGTATGGATCTTGCTCTGCATCTTGAATGGACTGAGGTTCAATTTGAGATAGGGAGCAGGTGTGCAACAGGTTTTGGTTGACCTGATTTCTGGTTTGCACACCAGCTGAGATTTCTCCAATTATTTGGGAAATTGGATGGTCTCTTGATGTTACTAAATCAACAGGGGGTGTTGATTGTTCACCAACCTCTGTTGTTGTTTCCTCTTGTGGTACAACAACTGGCTCTTCAAGTTGTTCTTCAATATGTTGAGCATTTCCTTCATCTTCACTGCTTTCATCCTCTTGAGTAACTTGTTCAAGTCTTCAACTAGAAAGTGTTCCTGCAAGGGTTCTATGGTAGAAGAATTGATCTTCTCCTTGAAAGACATGTTAGATTCATCAAATGAAATATGAACAGATTCCTCAATTTTTAAAGATGATTTATTATAGACCTTAGAAGGCTTGCTGATCATGGAGTATCCCAGAAACACTCCTTCATCATCTTTGCCTTGAAATTTTGCTAAATATTTCTTGTCATTATTATGAATGTAGCAAATGCAACCAAAGACTCTAAAATAATCAACTTTAGGTTTCTTCCCTTTGAGTAATTCATAGGGAGTCTTTCCCTTTAGTTTATGTATCAAACTTCTATTCAGCACATAGTTGGAGGTGTTCACTGCCTCTGCCCAAAAGGATAGAGATAGATGGGCATCTGACATCAATGTAGTGGCAGATTCAATAAGGGTTCTATTTTTCCTTTCAGCTACCCCATTTTGCTGAGGAGTTCTAGGAGCTGAGAAAGTATGTCTGATCCCTTCACTCTGACAGAACTCTTGCATAAGAAGAGAATCAAACTCTGTCCCATGATCACTTCTGATCAGGGCACTGTGAGTATTGAACTCAATCTGTATACATTTGAGAAACTCTATCAGACACTTAAAGTTATCAGACTTCTTCCTTAGAAAGAACACCCAAGTGAATCTAGAGAAGTCATCTACAACTACTAAAGTGTAGGATTTCCCTCCTAGGCTTTGTACTGTGATGGGTCCAAAGAGATCCATGTGTAACAGATACAATATCCTAGGTGAATCACTCTTATTAAGTGACTTAAAGCTGTTTTTAGTTTGCTTGCCTAATTGACAAGCCCTGCAGAGTCCTTCCTTCTTGTAGGGGCCAGAAGGTAGTCCTCTAACAAGGTTGTCCTTGGATAGCCTAGCAATAGTTCTAAGGTTTAGGTGTCCTAGTCTCTTATGCCATAAAATATTTGGTCTACAGACAGAATTGAACAAGCAGATATCTACATCAGTTGAAAGAAAATCTACTAGATAGATGTTACCTTTCCTTTTACCTGTCAACACAGTTGTGTTGTCCTCTGACTTGATTTTGCATAAGGCTTTGCTAAAGGTCACTTGGTAGCCTTCATCACACAACTGACTGATGCTAATTAGGTTGTGTTTCAGTCCTTCCACATAAGCTACCTTCTTGAAAGTTACTGATCCAATCTAGACTGCACCATATCATTTAGTCTGTCCAAAGTTTGAATCACCAAAGATAACTTTGGGTCCAAGCTTGGCTCTAAAGGAAGTGAGGTTGTCCTTGTTCCCTGTCATGTGCTTAGAGCACCCACTATCCAAGTATCATTGCTGGTTAGATGTTGGATAGGTCTTCACCTGCGCAAAAGACAATTCATTTGTTTTTGACCCAGTTTACCTTGGGCCTAGGTTGATAACCTTAAAATTCTGAAATGAAAGACATCCCTGGTTGACTCTTATATCCTTCAGGATGATATCTCCTTGGAGGTATAATCCATTCAGTATAAGGGTTAAAGATTTGGGATGAAGGACCCTTAGGATTCAATTTTGATTTGCCCTTGAAAAACTTTTCCAAAGCTCTGACCTCTGTTCGACGATCTTGGAGCTGCGTTCAACGATCTTGGGTCAGATCGTCGAGCTCTGTTCGACGGTCGACTATGGCTGAGATCAGGTACTTGAGATCGTCGACCTGCGTTCGACAACTTTGGCTGAGATCGTCGATCTTCGTTTGACGATTTTGCCTGAGATCGTCGATCTGCGTTCGGCGATCGTCGATCTCCGTTTGGCGATCGTCGATCTCCGTTTGACGATTTCTGCTGGGACTTAGTTTTCTGGGGCAGATCAGAATTTTTCCTAGCAACCTCTACAACTCCCTTTCCTTTATCAGAAATGAATTTGATTGGAGTTGTTAGAACTATGGGTTGGCTGGATGAAGCACCCAAGCCCAGTGTACTGTTGAATTTGGAGTTCACTGTGCTTGTGATGTCCATCAGCTTGATGCTTCTCCCATTGAGGGATTCTTCAAGCTTCTTGGCCTCAGAGAGCTCACTTTTCAGTGAAGCTATCTGTTCCCTACAACACTCCAACTCCTGAGAGAGTTTGAGGTTTTCTGACTTTAAAGTATTGTGTTCAGATAATTGATTTATGAGAGAGATAATTTCTTTCTCAGACTTTAGCAGGTCTAAACACAGTGCTTTAAATTCAGATTTAAAATCCTCTAAACTAAAATCAAAAGAACCAATTACCTGATCTTCTTCAGGTTGAGTCTCTGAGTCTGACTCTAACTCCTCTTCTTCTGAATTATGCTGTGAGGCATTGATTGCCATCATGCAGAACTCTTTCTCTTCTGCATCTTCTTCATCATCACTAGAGCTGGATGATGCTTTTGACTCTTCTTCAGTCTCACTCCAGGATTCAGCAACAAACCCTTTTCTTGTATGTTTATTTTTGCTTGATGAGGGTTTGCCATTGCCATTCCTTTTGGAGTCTTTCTCCTTTCTTCTTTCTTTCATGTCCCTTCTGTCCTTGTTCTTGTTCTCTGGACAGTCAGGAACTATGTGCCCTGGTTTCCTGCAACCAAAGCAAATAATATCTTTATTATTATTAATGGACTTGTCATACCTTGGCTTATCATATTCCTTATATGATCTTCTTCTGAAGTCCTTTCTGGCCATCTTATAAAATCTTTTGTCCAACAGACTGAGTAGTTCATCATTGCCTGTGGCTTTGTCTTCAGGCTGATCTTCAGTTGCATTGAAGGCTATGGTCTTCTCTTTTCTTGTGGCTGGTGAGGCAGCCTTCTGTTCTTCTTCTCTATTTTTGATGAGTAGCTCATAAGATTTGAGCTTACCCAATAGAGCTTCAGTAGTGATCTCATTCAGACTTCTGGCATCCTTAATTGGCCAGATTCTTGAATCCCAAGTGCTGGGGAAGCACATTAGGATCTTGTCATTAAGTTCAGTTAGAGAGATCTCTTTGTCCAACGTCCTGAGTTCACTGACAATTAGACTTAGCCTGTTGTACATGTCTCCCACTGACTCAGTTTCTCCCTTCTTGAAATTCTCATATTGAGAGATGAGATGGGATCTCCTATCCTTCCTCTCATCAGCTGAGCCTGAGACTATTTCAGAAAGTTTGTCCCAAATTTCCTTAGCTGAATTGCATTCAGCCACTTTTTGAAATATGTCATCAGACATTGTCTGGGCCAAGATATTCATAGCCTTGGCATCAGCTACCTTTCATCTCTTGATATCAGCATCTGTTCCTGATGGAGGTGGAACAGCATTTGTACTTGTGTTCTCTGGGGGTCTTCGACACACTGTCAAAATAGAGTTAAAAATATCTTCGTCAATAGAATTCATGTACAGTCTGATCCTTGCTTTCCAAAGTGCTATCTTGGATAGATTGCACACTGGAGGTCTGGTGGTAGCATAATCTTTGTTTTGGGCCATGATTTGTGAAAACAAAATCTAATAATAAAATACAAAAGAAAGCAGATCTAACTTGGGATCTTTGGGTTCAGGTGTTAGCTTGTATAACCAATCAGGTATGGTATGTTTAACCAACCTCCCTCTGATACCAATTGAAAGTGCAGCTAGATCTGATATACTCTATAGGGGGTGAATAGAGTATATGGTGCTTTGAAACTTTTTACAACAATTGTTGTAATAAGAGTGAGCAGGGAAGCAATAATATATCTAATCACAGAACTAAGTTAATGAAAAGCTAATCACAGAAGAATCAAGGCCAGAAACAAACATAAACACAAGCAAAACCAGAAGACACAAGGAAATATAGTGGTTCCCCTAAACTTGGGTACATCCACTCTTCTACCACCCTAGGTAGGAATCCACTACAGGATGAGTTGATCAGGTGTCCTGGGCACCAATGAGCATTTGATAAGGTGCTCAAAAACCAAATCAGATTTTTTGATCAGGTGTCTTGCCACCAATGAGCTTTTGACAAGGTGCTCAAAAACCAAGCTCAAACTTTTGAAGGGAGTTTGAGAAACCCTTTACAGAGAGGGGGTGAGAGAGTGATGAGAGTCTTCTCTTTCTCAAACAACTGAGAAGACTATGTGGATTGTTGATGACAAAGCTCCCCCTGAATCCTTGAGATCTTCAAGAAGAAAAGCTTTGCTGAGGGTGATAGGCTTTCAAAGATTGAACTCCAGCAAGAGATGATTTCAGCAATGATTGAAATGTTGAATGTCTGGAGTCTTGAAATATGTTGGCCTTGAACACTTTGAAACTAAAGAGATCTGAAGATTTTAGAGAGCTTAATCTCCTTGGATGAGTGTTCTTGAGAATTCTTTGAGACAGAAGATTTTGTTGAAGATTATTATGTCTGACTGTGTGTCTCTGTCTCTCTCTATGTGTAAGATTCAAAAAGAATTCATCTCTTTTATTCTCTGGTACAGAACAAAAACATTCTCCCTGAGAGGAATAGTCGTTGATCTGCATTAATTGCATTCTTAATTGCAAAATCTCTTCAAGAGGAAAGTCCATAGAAATATTCCTTGAAACTTGGTCCAGAAATGAATGAAAACGGCTAGGAAATCTCTGAATTAATTGCAGAATAACTCCTTAACTGATTTGAATTTGAATCTAGAAACATCCTTGAAGTTATCTGAAATCGTCGAACTGAGCTCTGCTATCGTCGAGCTGAGCTCAGTGATCTGGAAATATACAGCAGCAAAATATCGTCGATCTCAGCTCAAAGATCGTCGAACTGAGCTCAGAGATAGAAATCCAAAGCAGAGTCAAAATCGTCGACCTGAGCTCACCGATCGTCGAATGGAGTTCGACGATATAATGAAGTTGACCTCAGTGATCGTCGAATGGAGTTCGACGATCTGTCGAAGTTGAGCTAGACGATCGTCGATCGGAGTTTAACGAATCGTCGTGCTGAGCTCGACGATATGACTTATTCTCCAAACAAAAAAACTTGGTCTTCAGGGCAGCTTCCAAACCTAGACTTCTAACCCTTAGACTCAATTCTAATTTACCTATTTAGCTATACAGGAGGTCAAGCATAGATTCCTAGAGACATAGTGATCCTGACCCAAATTAGTAATAGGGTGTTCCAACAAAGTTTCCTTCCGGTGACTCGGTGGTATCAGACCAGGGTATCCGAAGTTGTCTGATTTTGTTAGGCGACTTTCTAGTAATTGCTGATTTGAAGATGATAGACTTGAAAGATTTTGATGTTATCTTGGGCATGGACTGGTTGTCCAAATACGATGTGGTTATCCAGTGAAAGGTTAAGCGCTTGGACTTCAAGATGGACAATGGTTAACACAGGAGTATTTATTGTTTTCCACACCAAGTTTCTCCAATTATATCTGCTGTACAGGCTCAGAAGCTGGTAAATTCCGGATGTTTCGCTTGTTTGGTTTCAGTTTTGGAGACCGTTGTTAGCTTGCCTCATATAGAGGAGTTTCGATGGTGCGTGAGTTTCTGGATATTTTTCAAGCAAATCTTCCTAGTCTCCCGCCTAAGAGAGACGTGGAGTTTGTCATAGATCTGGAGTCGGGTACCCGTATTATTACTAAGGCACCGTACGGGATGGCCCCACGTGAGGTGGAGGAGCTGTGTACTCAGTTGGATGAGTTGCTCATGAGTGGTTTTATTAGGCCGAGTTCTTCGCCTTGGTGTGCTCCCGTCTTGTTTGTAAAGAAAAAGGACGGAACAATGAGAATGTGTATTGACTACAGAGAGTTGAATAGAGTCACCATTAAGAATAGATATCCCCTGCCTTGGATCGATGATCTGTTTGATCAGTTGCATGATAGCTCTATGTTCTCAAAGATAAATATTCGTTCATGCTACCACCAGTTGAGGATTCGTGAGGTAGATATTCCACGGTCTGCCTTCCGTTCGCAGCATGGGCAATTTGAGGTTCTGGTAATGTCCTCCGGTTTGATAAATGCTCCCTCTGCCATTATGGATATGATGAACCGTGTGTTCAAGTATTTTTTAGACCGTTTCGTGGTCGTGTTTATAGATGACGTTTTGGTGTATTCCCGCAGTGCTAATGAGCATGTCCAGCACTAACGTTTAGTTTTGTCTACTTTGAGGCAGAATAATTTATATGCCAAGCTAAGTGTGAGTTTTTGTTGACTCAGGTTTCCTTCTTGGGTCATGTGATAAATAAAGATGGAATTTCGGTTGACCCTAAGAAGGTGACTGTTGTAATGGATTGGAATAGGCCCACCACCCCCAAAGAGATAAGGAGCTTCCTAGGCTTGGCTGGCTATTATAGGTGGTTTGAAGAGGGTTTCTCTACATTATCTGCGCCTTTGACTAAACAGACACAGAAGAATGCAGCTTTCATTTGGAGTGATAAGTGCGAATTCTTCTGGAAATGAAGAGGAGACTGTGTACTGCCGCAGTTTTGTCTCTGCCTACTGAAGGGTTAGAATATGTGGTGTATATAGATGCATCACATGTTGGTCTGGGTTGTGTGTTAATGCAGGTAGGCAAGATAATTACGTATGGGTCGAGACAGCTAAAGGTACATGAAAAGAACTAACCTACACATGATCTAGAGTTCGCAGCAGTGATTTATGCCCTAACGTTTTTGAGGCACTTGCTGTATAGCACAATATGCAAGATTTATACCGATCATAAAAGCTTAAAGTACATTTTAACTCAAAGAGAGTTGAATCTGCGCCAGCGAATATTATTAGAGTATGTTGCTGAATATGATATTGAGATCCAGTGCCATCCGGGCAAAGCTAATGTGGTAGCCGATGACCTGAGTATAAAGACGGGGAAATTTTTTTATCTTTCTATGGATTCGCTGGTAGAAGAATTTCTCTTGATGAATATTTCTGTTGGGAGGTGTAATTTGTCAAGTAGTTGCCTTCATGAATTGCACTCACAAGATTGCATCAGATGGAATACCCTGAGTTGTTGCACCTTTTAAAGAGAACTGAGAAGGGAGAGTTGCCAGATTTTTTGATCAACGATGCGGGTACCTTGAAGTACCGCAATAGATTTTGCATCACCAATGTTAAAGATATTCGAGTTAAGTTGTGCAGTGACTCTCATGGTTCCAGCGTTGCATACCACCCAGGTTAACCGAAGATGTACCAAGATTAGAAGCAGATCGCCTGGTGTTTCGTAATTAAAGGTGATATAGCAAAGTTTGTTTCAGAATGTTTTACGTGCAAGCGAGTAAAGACCGATCATGGCAGACCTTGTGGTAAGCTAACGCCCTTAGAAATTCTGAGTTGGAAGTGGGAGAGTATCTCAATGGATTTCATTATTGGGTTACCGAGATCTCCCCGAGGACACGATTATGTCCGGGTTATTGTTGATAGGCTAACAAAGTGTGCTCACTTTGTGCATTTTAAGATTGATTACCCCATGAAGAAGATAGCTGAGCTATACTTAAATGAAGTCATCAGATTACATGGAGTGCCAGTTAATATTGTATCTGATCGAGACTTCATGTTTATGTCTCGCTTTTGGAAGACTTTACAGGAAGGTTTGGTTAGTAATCTGCGATATTTCACAGCCTATCATTCACAGACAAACGGTCAAATGGATAGAGTGAAACAGATCGTGGAGGATATGATCAGATGATATATTTTTGACCACGGGGTAGTGTGGGATGAGCGA
Organism: Platanthera guangdongensis; assembly: GCA_039583875.1. NCBI lineage: Eukaryota > Viridiplantae > Streptophyta > Magnoliopsida > Asparagales > Orchidaceae > Platanthera > Platanthera guangdongensis. The sequence continues at coordinate 173,239,884 of CM077150.1, read as the reverse complement.
CTTAGATTGATGGATTTTGCTTACAATAATAGTTATCAAGAAGTTTGTACATGGCCCCATTTGAGGCCTTGTATGAGAGGCGATGCAGAACTCCCGTGTTTTGGACAGAGGTCGGTGAGAAACCATTGCTTGGACCTGAAGCGTTAGAAGAAATGTATGTTTCCGTGAAGATTATTCGAGAAAGGCTTCAGATAGCGCAAGAACGATATGAGAAGAATGTCACTCGGAGTAGGACTGATTTAGAGTTTGTTGTAGGGGACATGGTGTTTCTCAAAGTTTCCCCAATGTATGGAGCTAAAAGGTTAAAAAAGAGTCGTAAGTTGGACCCGAGGTATGTGGGAACTTTTAAGGTTGTCGAGCGTATTGGTGTATCAGCTTATAGGCCGGATGTGCCCGCAAATTTTCATGGTGTGCACGACGTGTTTCCTGTGAGCCAGTTGCGGAAATGTGTGCTCAGCGACCGGCAGATTCTTGATGTTGTGCCCCAGTTGGAGCCCAATATTCCCTATGTTGAGATGCCCGTTCGTATTTTGGATTCTCAAGAATGAGTGTTGCGGAGAAAAATCAAACCAATGGTTAAAGTTTTTTTGCGAAATCAAGATGTCGAGAGCGCAACGTGGGAAATGGAGTTTGAAATGAGGGAATCTCATCCGCATCTCTTCCCTTAGTTTCTTGTATGACTCCATGCTTTATGGTTGTTCGGTACATTGGAAAATGTGTACCAGATTTGGACAAGTCTCACCTAACTCAATGATATTCATTAATGTGTATTTGATGATGTTTTGAATTTGATTGTGCAGATGAAGAAATTGCATGAAAAATTCTCTAAGTACAAGTGTCGACACTTGGGAAAAGCTGTGTCGACATCAGAAGCCAGTTTGTGTCGACACACAGGAATTGTGTCGACACATAGAAAATCTGTCGACAATAACTATGTCGACACTTGGGAAAAGCTGTGTCGACACCAGAAGCAATATTGTGTCGACATACAGAACTTGTGTCGACACACGACAAATCTATCGACACCAACTGAGTTGACACCATAAGACAGATTGTGTCGACACACAGATTTTTGACTACAGCAATTGTGTCGACACACAGGACTTGTGTCGACACATTCCATAATTGTATCAAGACAACCACAGTGTCAAGATAAGAAGTATTTGTGTCGAAACATAGGACTTGTGTCGACACATTTTACAGGAGCTGTGTAAATAAGATTTAAATGTGTTGTGTCGACATTATGGGAGCTATGTCGACATCACCAAGGATTGTGTCGACACATAGTCTATTTGTGTCGACACATTTAAAGGAATGTCTCGACACTTTGCTGACTGAGACTAAGTATAATGAAGTAACTGGTTACTTGACAACTATCATGACCAACAAGGTTGTTGCATCTATCAGAGCTGTCAGAAGGTTGTTATGAACCGGATCAGCCGGTAACCTTGGATGAAGCCTATATAAAGACATGTTCTATCATAAGATAGTGAGGGAGCTTGAAGCATAAAAAGACAGAGCCAATCTAAGAAGAAGCAGAGAAGTCTTCATCTAGAAGTCATCATATCTCTAGCAGATCCAGAACAAGTCTGCAAGAATAATTCAGATTTAATTCTGAAAAGAAGAAGGAAGCTGGATTGAGGATCAACTCCACTTCACAAGAAGATCAACCCTAATTTGTTCAAATTGAAGAGGCTTTGAAGAAGATAAGACAGGTTCATTCTAAAGTTATTTGTTCTATCAAGAATTGATCAAGAAACCTTCATCTGTTTCTCTCTCTACCTGGGTGAAGGATTTATTCTTTTCTATTATCAATTTACAATAGGATCTACTATAGATCTGAGTTGCAAGCCTAAATTATAAAGGCTGAGTGAAAGAAATTGTACCTAATCACCTTGAGGAGGGGGGGGGGGAATAGGTGACTAAATCTTTTTAAACTTTTAGGCAGATTATATCACAGATTTATAACTACTTCTTCACAACAATCAATCAGCAATCACAGAATAAAGCATGCACACAGTGAACACACAGATTTATAGTGGTTCCCCAAGGTTTGGGTACATCCACTTTCCCCCTTCGCCTATCAAGTAGTGTACTAGATTCGGCCAAACTCCTCAACTATTCCTCAGATCCTCAGATCTTACACTCAGAACCCCAAATGGTTCCTACAGCTCAGGCCCAAGGCCCTACAACTCAGTCTTCACAAATACCTACACTCAGCCTTCAACAAGGCCTACACTCATCCACAAGGCCTACACTCAGAGATATGGATCTCCTACACTCAGGCACACAGGCCCTACCACTCAGCCTTTATAATTTCAGGCTTACAACTCAGATCCCTAAGGATCCTAGAAGAAAATAAGAATACAATGTATATACCTATAACTCAGAATAAGAGAGAAGAGTTGACAGGTTTCTTGATGAGTTCTTGGAAGAACTTTGCTGAGATCAACCACACTTGGCTTTCTTCAAAACTTATTGAATGTAGAACACAATAGGGTTGATACTCTCTGCAGCTGATCTTCAATCACTTCAACTTAAGAATCAGACCTTGATCTGAAAACTTCTTCACAGCCTGGTTCCAACAGCCGTCTTCTTGGAAGGAGCTCTCTCTCTCTCTCTCTCTCTCCAACTACTTAGATCTTCATTTGAATTAATTCTTCAATGAATAGCTTGATCTTGTGTGAATCATCTTCTTCTGTTGACAGAATAGGCCTATATATAGGCCTTCATCATGGTGACCGGCTGATCCGGTTTCTAACGACTTTCTGACAACTCTGACAGTTGTAGTAGACCGGCTGGAATGGCAGATGTCATGTCATCCAGTCACTTCTTGAAATATCTGTAACTGTCTGAAAGTGTCGAGACAGCCTGTATTTAATTGTCTACACTTATTGACCAAGTGTCGACACGAGTAGACTAAGTGTCGACACTAGCCTTCAAGGTGTCGACACAACTCCTTGTGTTGTAGAAATTACTTCTCGACACAGCTTCTTCATCATGTGTCGACACTGATAATGAGTGTCGACACAACTTCTTGTTCTTCAGTACTTTGTTGATTTCTTGTAAGTGTCGACACAACTCATTTGTGTCGACACATCTTCTTGTGTTGAACTTGTTAAGTGTCGACACATCTTTTTGGTGTCGACACATGCCTTCGGTGTTGATACTTTTTCTGAGTGTCGACACATCTGCTTGGTGTCGACACTTGTACTTAGTCTTCATAGAAATTTGCTGAGTGTCGACACAGCTCCTTATGTCGACACTTTCTTCATGTGTTGAGACTTCTGCTGTGTGTCGACACTGATCCTTTGTGTCGACACATTCTTCATGTGTTGAGACTTTGGCTGAGTGTCGACACATCTCCTTTGTGTCGACATTGTACTTATAATTTGTTGAACTTTTGCTGAGTGTCGACACAGATCCTTGTATCGACACTTTCTTCATGTGTTGAGTCTTCTACTGTGTGTCGACACATTCTCCAAGTGTCGACACTTTCTGATGTCGACAAAGTTCCACTGGGTGTCGACACTGCTTCTAAGTGTCGACACTGCTTTGCTGGACATTTCTTCATTGAGTGTCGACATAGCCTGTATGTGTCGACACTTTCCTTCTGGTGTCGACTCTGCATCCCTGGTGTCGACACAATTACTCCAAGTGTCGACACTACTTCTCTGGATGTCGACACAAGTCTTCTTAAGTGTCGACACTTTACTTCTGGGTGTCCACACATGGACTTAGAAACTTTTCAGCTTTCCCTGTAAATACTTGACCTGCACAACTAAACTCAAAACACATCAAATATATTTTGATGTATATCATTGAGTAGGGTGAGGCTTCTTCAAATCAGGTACATTTATGCCAATGTACCCAACAATCTCCCCCTATTTCGAGAAGTCATAACCCTTAGTCAATGATATACACCATACATAACAAAATTACAGTATGATGTAAAGCAGGATTACATAACAGGGTAAGTACATAAACATGTATTAATCAAAACATGTATACACAGATATCTCAGAACAATTAATGTAATAGAATTATCACACATCACATAGTTCTAAGAACTTCAACAATATCATTATCCAAAATTTTGCAAAAAGTTTAAAATTAAATGATTACACATAGTAAACTAATGAAAATTCTATTCTATTTCTGCTCAGCCTCCTTGATAACTATGCCCTTTCCAGATTGTATCTTTGCTTGGACTGGGGCTTCAGCATCTTCAGCAGCAGCAGGCTTCTTGCCTTTAAGATCCTTCTTCTTTAACTCTTCAGCTTTGATCTTTTGCCTCTCAAAGTAATGATAAGGCTTGGGAAAGTACTTGCTAGGCTCCTGGGAAGTAGGAGGTAGCTTTCCCATCATTGCCTTTCTTCTATATTGCACAACGGCTTCTTGCCTGTTCTCATGCTTCCTCCAATCTACATCAGAATACCATTTACCTCTGTCCACAATATTGTCTTTGGCAGCCTTCCATGCAGTCAGAATGATATTCTTTGGAGTGGGGCTCCACTGTTCAAAATCAGGCCTTTGTTCAGCTTGCTCTCTGAACCTTTTCTTAGACAATAGAGTCTCTTGTTCTTTGAGCAAAGCTTCTTGTATAGCCTCAGGCACTGGATGAACCACTTTTTCTATGATGACATTTTGCTTTCCCTCAGGTGCGCTATACATTGACTGTATATCTGCATGTATCATATCAAAGTCTGGTGGAGGGTATATTACTTGAGCCACTTCAGCTTGCTCCCCTCCAAGATATGCAGGATTAATCCTAGACTCTGCAACATTATCATCATCACATAATGGACGATATCCAAGGGTGGCTCTGATGGAATTGGAAATCCATTTTGCATGATCAGAGCCTGCTTTGACTAACACCATCTCCCCCTTTATGACTTCTCTTTCATTGTGATCTCTTAGATCATCTTTCTGGAATCTTATTTGGGCATTTAGATAATTTACTCCATCCTTGTAGAAAGGTTTCAACCTTTAGAGCTTTTCAGTGATGAGCTTCTGGGAATCTTGAGCTTCTAGGAATCTTGAAGTGCAGTAGTAACAGCAGTTAGGCTTTCTTGCAATGCTTTGTCAAATTCCTCTTTGGTAGTAGTCAGGACTGCATTCTGGGCAGTTACTATATTCTTTAGTTCAGTTACAATAGCATTGTGGGAAGCTGTCAAATTATCATTCATTCTTATTTGATTCTCCAGAACATAGCCTTGCTTCACTTCAAGTTCATCCACTTGAGCTTTGATCTTCTCTTGATGTGTAGCCAAGTAGACCACTGCATTCCCTCCCTTGTGGAAGCAGTCAGTCATCTCCTTCTTATTCAAATTCATTTCAAATCTGATGGACTTAATATCTTGGGCCAGATCAAACTGTAGAGACTTACGCCCTTCATCCATATAAGATTGCAAAGCCTGTCTTTGCTCATCCATCTTTATCTGCATGGCAACCATAAGAGAACTAAAATCTGCAAATGGGGCTGGCTATGGTGCAGGCTGTGGTGCAATTGTTTGTAAAGCCTTTTTGTAAGTTTGGCTCCTTCTCTTAAAGACTTGGAATTTCCTCTTTTTGGCTCTTGCAGCCTCTTCATCTTCTGAAGCAGATGTGCTGTCAATAGTCACTCTGTCCTTTAGACTTGGAGGTAACTCCTTCTCAGTCCTTTGTACCTGCTCAGCATCTTGTGGCACCTCAGTCTCTTTGCCTGCAGTTTCTTGTATATTCTTTACTTGCTCCACCTAAACATGAGCCTTCTCCTCTTCAGCAGCAGCACTTTCTCTCTCAACTTCAATGTCAGTTTGAAGAAGGTCTGGGAATATCTCTTCCAAAGTAAATTCTTGTTGAGGATGGGGTGGAGAAACTCTAATCTCATCAACAACTTGATCAGATACTACTTGATCTGCAACAGATGTGTCCTCCATGACAACATCTTGGGGTTGACTATGTGTTTGTGTTTGCTGATTAACATTATTTAATGAATCAGACAAAACATCATTCTCAATATGGAAATCTAATGCATTAATCTCAGTGATTACCTCAAGTATAGTGTGGGTAGCTTGTTCACTTTCTGGTGGAGTTGGCTCTTCCACTAGTAAGGGCTCCCCCTGAATGGAATTCTGATGTACTGGGCTAGCTTGAGGTAGCTCCCCCTGCCTTGGTGCTTCTTCTTGTCTTGCTGGATATTGTCCAGCATTTCCAACTTCTTCCTCATCAGGAGTAAAGACAACTTGCTCCTCAGAGCTGCTAGAGGATTCTTGAGCCACTGGTGTTGTCTTCTTCTTCTTCTTTTATGGTGTTACCTTCTCAGGAGTTGGCATTTCCTTAGTCAAGACTCTATCCCATCTAGAGAAGATTCTCATGTCCATCTTCCTCATGTGATTGATCTTAGAACCTGCAGCTTGGCTCATTACTGCTGGTATACTACCAGCTAGGTATAGACTAAGAATCCTACCCAAATTGGGCTTCTTCATACTCTCCTTTATCTTCTCAAACACTACTGCAGACCAATCAGTTTGTAGTGTGAAGATAATTCTTGTCATTAGACCAAACATATGAGCTGATACTCTGTCATGCCCTCCATGCTTGCTCAAGATAACCTTGCCCACAATCTCAGATAAGAATTTTCCTTGGCTGTTCATCCCCTTCCTATTGAAAACAGATCCTATTTTCATCTTGGAATCCAGTCCACACCATGTTAATGCTTATCTAATCTTAGAAGCAGAAACTTCATTTTCTTCTTTAGTCCTTGGTAGGTTTAGTACCTTTCTCAAACTCTTAGGTGAGACCTTCACCTTTTCGCCATGAAAACTTGACTTAATCTTTAGTCCTGATTCATCTAGGGTTGTGCCATTCAGAAATTCCAGGACCTCCTTCTTCCAGATCTTGATGGGTTCTGAAACAAGGAATTCTAAACCAGATTCTGCAACTAGGGTTACCACACCTTTGATTGCAGGTTCCGCCTCATCAAATGCGTGTCACACCAGTTCATATCCTTCATTCACGTTCTCTTCGAGCTTGGGCGCCATTAGGGTTTGAAGAAATTTGAATTGAGAGAAGAGAGGTGTCGACACACAAGTTTGGTCTCGAAACTTTGGTGAGTGTGTCGACAGACAATGGCGAGAACCTATTTATACCTTTCTAGAATCGAAGATGAAAGGGCGCGTCAATAAACTTAAATTGTGTCGGCACTGTTGAAAAGTGTCGACACAGACATATAATGTCTCGACAACTATGTGTCGACACAAGTATAGTCGACAATATATATGTGTCGACACTTGTTTATGTGTCGACACCACTTAGCTCGACACTTAGTCGATACTTCACTAATTCTGAGTAAACCTTAAGTGTCGACACCACCTGGGATGTGTCAACACCTACACTGCATGGGTCGACACTAATTTTCTGAAGTGTCGACACCAACTTCCTAGATGTGTCGACACCTTTTCTCTGAAGTGTCGACACTACTTTTCTGTCTCGACACAGAAACCTCTGTGTGTCGACACTATTTTACATAGCCATTTCTGAAAACTTATTCTAAGTTTATCATAGCTAATTCAATTTTGAATCTATTGAATTTGGTTTCTTCTAAAGGCTTAGTATACATGTCAGCTAGTTGATTATCTGTATTGACATATTCTAGTGAAATATCTTCTTTTTCCACATGTTCCCTTAGAAAATGATATTTTATTTCAATGTGTTTAGTTCTACTATGGGAAACATGATTGTTTGTAATAGATATAGAACTAGTAGAATCACAAAATAGTTGTGTTCTACATACTTGAATACCATAATCCTCAAGCTGATGTTGTATCAATAGAAGTTGAGCACAGCAACTTCCTGCAGCCACATACTCTGATTCTGCTGTGGAGATAGCCACACTTGTTTGTTTCTTGCTACTCCAAGATATCAGTCTTCCACCTAGGAATTGACAAGTACCAGTTGTACTTTTCCTATCTTCCTTACAGCCTGCAAAATCTGCATCTGAATAACCTGTCAGTTTAAAGTCTACATTCCTAGGGTACCAAAGGCCTAAATAAGGAGTGCCCTTTAGATATCTCAGTATCCTTTTGACTGCTGTCAAATGAGACTCTTTAGGGTAAGCTTGGTACCTAGCACAGACACATGTAGCAAACATGATATCTGGTCTACTTGCAGTCAAATATAATAGGGAGCCAACTATCCCTCTATACAAAGTCTCATCTACAGGTTTCCCTGCATCATCTTTGCTAAGAGACAAACTTGACCCCATAGGAGTTTTCATGGTACTGGATGATTCCATACCATACTTCCTTATCAGTTCTAAGGTGAACTTAGACTGGCATATGGATAAACCATTCTCAGTCTGTCTAACTTGGAGACCCAAGAAGAACTTAAGTTCCCCCATACTGCTCATCTCAAATTGTCTTTGCATAAGTTTTGCAAACTTTCTGCAAAGACTACTTTCAGTAGACCCAAATATGATGTCATCTACATATATTTGGACTAGTATGATCTTGCCTCAGGATTCCCTAAGGAATAGAGTCTTGTTTATTTTCCCCTTTGTGAATTTATTCTCAATGAGGAAACTAGATAGGGTTTCATACCAAGCCCTAGGGGCTTGTTTTAACCCATACAAAGCCTTCCTAAGTCTACATACATAATTAGGTTGAGTTGAATCAACAAAACATGATGGCTGTTCCACATAGACCTCTTCCTTCAGATTTCCATTTAGAAATGCTAACTTAACATCCATTTGATAAACTTTAAATCCTTGATAGGTTGCATAGGCCAGGAACATCCTTGTGGCTTCCAGTCTGGCTACTGGAGCAAAGGTCTGATCAAAGTCAATACCTACTTCCTGCCTATATCCTTTAGCAACCAGTTTTGCTTTGTTCTTTATAATAACTCCATGTTCATCCATCTTATTCCTGAAGATCGACTTAGTCCCAATTATGTTGTGGTCTTTTGGTTTAGGAACAAGCTCCCAAACTTTGCATCTCTTGAACTGATTCAGCTCCTCTTGCATTGCCTCAATCCAATGAGGGTCTAGGATGACTTCTTCAAATTTCTTTGGCTCAACTTGGGATAGAAAACTTGAGTAGAGTACTGAACTTAGATTTCTGCTCCTTTTTTGTACCCCTTGTCTTAGATCACCAATAATTTGATCTGCTGGATGATATCTTAGATGTCTATTAGCTGGTGGCAGCCTGGCTTCAGGTTGAACTCCTTCAACTTCTTCAACTTGCTGCACTCCTTGGTCTTCTTCTACATTAGGTGCATCTAGTACTCCCCCTGGACAGCAGCCACTATCATCTACATGCTGACTTGCAGTAGATCCTTCTTCAATAGTGAGCTTATCCATCTTCTTAGTCACACCTGAGGAGCTGCAAATACTTCTAGACAATTCATGGTTAATGAGTCTAGCTTCATCAAATACTACATGTACTGACTCCTCTATAACTTGTGTAGTCAAGTTATAGACCCTATAAGCCTTACTGTTGTTGCTGTACCCAACAAAGATCCCCTCTTGGCACTTGGCAGCAAACTTGGTCAAGTAAGACTTTCCATTGTTAAGTATATAGCATTTACAACCAAAGATCCTGAAATAGGATATGTTTGGTTTTCTTCCTTTCACAATCTCATAGGGGGTCTTATTGTGACTTTTGGTGATAGTAGCCCTATTAATTACATGGCATGCAGTGTTTACTGCCTCAGCCCAGAAATATTCTGGGAGAGTTGTGTCACTTAATAGGATTCTACCAGCCTCAATCAAGGTTCTATTTTTCCTCTCAGCAATGTCATTTTGCTGAGGTGTTCTTGGTGAAGAAAATTACTGAAATATCCCAAATTCTTCACATAGCTTTGTCATACTATCAGACTGGAATTCAGTACCATGGTCACTTCTTATTTTGACCACTGTACTGTTTAACTCATTCTGAATTTGTTTGACAAAACTATAGAAGATACTAGGTGTTTCAGATTTCTGTCTAAGGAAGAACACCCATGAAAACCTTGAGTAGTCATCTACAACCACAAATGTGTAGACCTTCCTACATAGGCTATGAACTAGCATAGGACCAAAGAGATCCATATGCAAGAGGTATAAGTACCCCACAGCATCTTTGTTCTCAATGCTATTAAAGGTGGATCTAGTCTGCTTGCCCTTTTGACAAGCTGAACATACCCCATCTTTAATACACTTAACCTGAGGATCATTCCTCACTAACTCTTTGCTATAGAGTTGGCCAATTATCTTGTAGTTGAGATGGGCTAGCCTCTTGTGCCATTTGACACAATGAGAGACTTTCTCATCAGCTATAAGACACACTGGAGAAACATTGTTCTCACACATAATGTCTAGGCAATAGACATTTCTCTTTCTATAACCTGTCAAAATGATCTCTTGATCATTTGACCTCCTGATATGACAACCATCTTTGACAAATGAGATGTCATATCCTAAATCACTCAGTTGACTTATACTAATAAGGTTATGTTTCAAACCTTTAACATAGGCCACTTGAGTAATTGTTATAAGGTTGCTAGAAATGTTACCAAAATCTTTGATGATTCCTTTTTCAGAACCACCAAAGGTGACTTTAGGACCATCCTTGATTGGTGTGTAGTCCTTTAGCAATCCTCTAGTTCCAGTCATGTGCCTGGAACATCCACTGTCCAAGTACCATATTGGGGCATGACCACTTGGACTCACCTGCAAAACAGATTAGTTGACCTTATAACTCAAAGAATTCTTGGTCCTTTGTGCTGGTTAGTTTGCCTCTTAACAAAGCTACCTACAGATTTTCCAACAGGCGGTTTGCTACTCACTTTGGCACTTGAATTGTGCCAACAGTCCATGGCAAAGTGGCCTACCTTGTCACAGCACCAGCACTCAAATCTATTGTACCTTTGCTTAGGTACAACCCTAGTTGTTCTATCTACAACAGGCTTGTTGAGTACTGGGGCTTTGCCCTTAGACTTGGACTCTACAGTCCTAGCTGGTTGTGTAAACCCCAATCCAGTTTTACCCTTGTGAGGTATAAACTCATCTATCAAAGGTAGAACTGATTTTGGTTTAGAGAACTTTGCTACTATATCTCTCTCCTTCTGAAGACTAATCTCCAGATTTCTAATTTGATCATTCTTAAATGTTATAGTCCCCATCTGAATAACAGTTATGTGCTTCAGTCTGGCTATTTCATTTAGCTTTTGATCAATCAACTTCTCAAAATCAGTTGCAGCCTCTTTGAGACTAGCAATCTCCTTTGCCTGACTCTTGGCCAAGGATTTGCTTTTCTTAAAAGCTTGCAACAGTACTCTATATTCATCAATCAATTGATGAATATCCCCTTCAGATTCAGATCCACTGGCATCATTTGATGCTGATGTAACTGAATCTGAACTAGCACTAGAAATTGAACTTAAAGAACAATTTTGTACCTTACTAGGTCCTGGCTAATCCTGGATTTTGTCACCTCTTGACAAGTCCATCAGTCCTTGGCACTGATTGTCCTCTTGCTCATATATAGAGTTCATTATCTGGATGAACTCCTCTTCCTCTTCTTCAGCAAACAGTCCTATGTATGCTTCAGCTTCTTACTCAGTTTCTGAAGATGATATGTCTGACAGGCTTTTGTCCTTCTTGGCAACAAAGGACCTTTCCTTCTTGCCCTTGATCTGAGTCTTCTTCTTATCAGTTGACTCTTTTCTTTTCTCTGGACAGTCAGCAACAACATGTCCTTGTCTGTTACAGCAATAGCATACAATTTTTGATAAAGTTGCTTTGCTTGACTTGAGCTTTCTCCTGTCTTTCTTTGATGACTTCTTATTCTGATAATAGTCATCTTTTCCCTGTGAAGTGGATGGCTTTGACCTCCACTGTTTCTTCTTTAGAAACTTCTGAAAGTGTCTTGTGAAAGCTGCAAAGTCCTCATCACTCTCACTGCTTTCAGAATTCCTGCCTTCTGATTCATCTGACTCAGTCTCAGCCACTTTTCGAGGTGGTGATGGAGACTTGCTTTTATATTTCTTGGTGGCTTCTGTCTTGAATGCCACTGTTCTTTCTTTATGCTCACTTCTTGTAGTCTTCTCCTCCTCCTTCCTTACCATCAACTGCATCTCATAGGATAGCAGTTTTCCAAACAATGTTGGAGGAGGAATATCTGCTAACTTGGCCATTTCCCTTATGACACAGATCTTGGTGTCCCAGTCCTTTGTTAGGGACCTCAAGAACTTATCATTCAGCTCATAATTGCTGAATTCTCTTCCATAGGACATCAACTCATTGACAATCCTATAGAATTTCTTGTAACATTCTGTTATACTATCAGACCTGCCTTGCCTGAAACTTTCATATTCCTGGTTTAACAAAGACTTTATGTCCTGTCTAACTTCTTCTAAACCCTCCATGTACACTATCAGAGTATCCCACATCTCCTTAGATGTCTTACAGTGTATCAAGTTCTGAAATATAGCATCATCTATGGCACTTACAATGATATTCTGAGCCCTCTTGTCCATGGTGGCCAGAATAATCTAATCTTTTGTCATTTCAGAAAAGTCCTTAGGTGTTCTCTGATTTGCATCTAACACAGATACCTTCATAGGCACATAAGGCCCTTCTTTAACTGTGATATAGATTCTAGGGTCTGAGGCTTCCATAAATAGTCTCACCCTTTCTTTCCAGATGCCAAAAATCTCCTTTTTGCATATTGACAACTTCATGGATCCAAGTTCTTTGTGATTCTCTGTGGAACCCATTTTCTTGATTTTCTTGATTCTGCATTTGATAAAAACTGAATCTGCCAATAGGATCTACTCAGACAGTTATGTCCTTTTTGAGTAACCTCCCTCTGATACCACTTGAAATAAATTGTACCTAATCACCTAGAGGGGGGGTGAATAGGTGACTAAATCTTTTTAAACTTTTAGGCAGATTATATCACAGATTTATAACTACTTCTTCACAGTAATCAATCAGCAATCACAGAATAAAGAATGCACACAATGAACACACAGATTTATAGTGGTTCCCCAAGGTTTGGGTACATCCACTTTCCCCCTTCGCCTATATAGTAGTGTACTAGATTCGGCCAAACTCCTACACTATTCCTCAGATCCTCAGATCTTACACTCAGAACCTCAAATGGTTCCTACAGCTCAGGCCCAAGGCCCTACAACTCAGTCTTCACAAAGACCTACACTCAGCCTTCAACAAGGCCTACACTCAGCCACAAGGCCTACACTCAGAGATATGGATCTCCTATACTCAGGCACGCAGGCCCTACCACTCAGCCTTTATAATTTTAGGCTTACAACTCAGATCCCTAAGGATCCTACAAGAAAATAAGAATACAATGTATATACCTACAACTCAGAATAAGAGAGAAGAGTTGACAGGTTTCTTGATGAGTTCTTGGAAGAACTTTGTTGAGATCAACCACACTTGGCTTTCTTCAAAGCTTTTTGAATGTAGAACACAATAGGGTTGATACTCTCTGCAGCTGATATTCAATCACTGCAACTTAAGAATCAGACCTTGATCTGAAACCTTCTTCACAGCCTGGTTCCAACAGTTGTCTTCTTGGAAGGAACTCTCTCTCTCCAACTACTTAGATCTTCACTTGAATTGATTCTTTAATGAATAGCTTGATCTTGTGTGAATCATCTTCTTCTGTTGACAGAATAGGCCTATATATAGGCCTTCTTCATGGTGACCGGCTGATCTGGTTTCTAACGACTTTCTGACAACTCTGACAGTTGTAGTAGACCGGCTGGAATGGCAGATGTCATGTCATCCAGTCACTTCTTGAAATATCTGTAACTGTCTGAAAGTGTCGAGACAGTCTGTCTTTAAGTGTCGAAACTTATTGACCAAGTGTCGACACAAGTAGACTAAGTGTCGACACTAGCCTTCAAGGTGTCGACACAACTCCTTGTGTTGTAGAAATTACTTCTCGATACAGCTTCTTCATCATGTGTCGACACAACTCCTTGTTCTTCAGTACTTTGTTGATTTCTTGTAAGTGTCGACATAACTCCTTTGTGTCGACACATCTTCTTGTGTTGAACTTGTTAAGTGTCGACACATCTTTTTGGTGTCGACACATGCCTTCAGTGTTGATACTTTTGCTGAGTGTCGACACATCTGCTTGGTGTCGACACTTGTACTTAGTCTTCACAGAAATTTGCTGAGTGTCGACACAACTCCTTGTGTCGACACTTTCTTCATGTGTTGAGACTTCTGCTGTCTGTCGACACTGATCCTTTGTGTCGACACATTCTTCATGTGTTGAGACTTTGGCTGAGTGTCGACACATCTCCTTTGTGTCGACACTTGTACTTAGAATTTATTGAACTTTTGCTGAGTGTCGACACAACTCCTTCTATCGACACTTTCTTCATGTGTTGAGTCTTCTGCTGTGTGTCGACACATTCTCCAAGTGTCGACACTTTCTGATGTCGACAAAGTTCCACTTGGTGTCGACACTGCTTCTAAGTGTCGACACTGCTTTGCTGGATATTTCTTCATTGAGTGTCGACACAGCCTGTATGTGTCGACACTTTCCTTCTGGTGTCGACTCTACATCCCTGGTGTCAACACAATTAATCCAAGTGTCGACACTACTTCTCTGGATGTCGACACAAGTCTTCTTAAGTGTCGACACTTTGCTTCTGGGTGTCCACACATGGACTTAGAAACTTTTCAGCTTTCCCTGTAAATACCTGAGCTGCACAACTAAACTCAAAACACATCAAATACATTTTGATATATATCATTGAGTAGGGTGAGGCTTCTTCAAATCAGGTACATTTATGCCAATGTACCCAACACTGAGGTAGAGTTGAGTGCCTGAGGTAGGGGATTAAATTCTCTGAGTTGTAGGCCTGTGGAAGAGGCTGAGGTAGTGCCTGAGTTTAGGAGTGTGGACTCACTCTGAGGTTGGATTCTTTGAGAGAATCTGAGCTGTAAGACTTGCTGAAGTCTGTGTTATAGGAACCTGTTTGGTCCGGCATTCCTTCACTTGACCCGTGGCGCTTTGCTACTTATTTAAGAAATTAAGTAGCACCCTATCCAACAGTCCGTGCTTTTGGTGCAGTTGGGTATGCGCTTGATCCTTCAATTGATATCAGAGGAGGTCACGGGTTCAAGACCGGGGGGGGGGGGGGGGGGGGGGCGCTATTAAATCCTGATTTTTCCCTTCTACCTGTGTGGGTCCGGCGGGTCAGGAAATCGTGGACATGTGGTAACCCCACCTCTGGGCCAGGTGGGCCATGTGGTAACTCCACCTCTGAGCTGACGGGTTGTGCTGGACGCCGGGGGGGGGGATTGTTGGGTCCGGCGTTCCTTCACTTGACCCGTGGCGCTTTGCTACTTATTTAAGAAATTAAGTAGTGCCCTCTCCAATAGTACGAGCTTTTGGTGCAGTTGGGTATGCGCTTGATCCTTCAGAACCATTCAGGGTTCTGAGTTGTAAGATCTGAGGATTTGAGAAGGAAGAAGGAAGTTATGCCGAATCTAGTATACTGCTAGATAGGCGAAGGGGGAAAGTTGATGTACCCATCACTTGGGGAACCACTATAAAACTGTGTGTATTTGTGTGTGTTGTGTTTATTTTTATATGTGCTGTAACAGTGTGCATAACAAGTCTTATTGTTATAAATTTGTCTGCCTAAGCAATAAAAAAGAATTGTACCTATTCCCCCCCCTCTAGGTGTTTAGGTCATCTTGAAACCAATTCTTTCAAGTGGTATCAGAGCCAGGTTACTCAAGAAATAGACTTAATAGTTTGAGTAGATCTGTAAGGCAGTTAACATTAAGACAAAATGGGTTCAGGAGAAAATCACAAGAAACTTGGATCCATGAAGTTACCCATCTGTAGGAAAGAAATTTTTGGTATATGGAAGGAGAGAGTCAGATTATTTATGGAAGCATCTGATACAAGAATCTATATTGCAGTTAAAGAAGGGCCTTTCATTCCAATGAAAATCTCAGTCTTGATGCAAATCTCAGAACTCCAAAAGATTATTCTGAAATGACAAAGGATGAGATCATCTTAGCTACTATGGATAAGAGAGCATAAAATATAATAGTCAGTGTTATAGATGATTCAACCTTCCAAAACTTGATTCACTACAAGACCTCCAAAGAGATGTGGGACACTTTGATTATCTACATGGAGGGATCAGAAGAAGTGATACAAGACAGAAAGTCTATGATTAATCAGGAGTATGAAATATTAGACAAGCCAAAACTGACAGCATAACTGAGTGCTATAAGAAGTTTTTCAGAATAGTAAATGAACTGATGTCATATGGAAGAGTTTTTAGCACATATGAGCTTAATGATAAATTCCTTAGATCAATAACTAAAGACTGGGACACCAAGATATGTGTCATCAGGGAAGTGGCCAGACTTGCAGAAATTTCTCCTCCTACCCTATTTGGAAAACTTCTATCATATGAAATGCAGCTGATGGCCTGGAAAGAGGAAGAGAAAAGCAATAAGGTTGATTACAGAGAAAAGTCAGTGGCCTTCAAAACTGAAGCCCCAAGAAAGGACAGGAGGATGTCTCCATCTCCTCCTAGGAAAGCTGCTGAAGTTATCTCAGAAAGTTCTGACAATCACACATTAGACAGCCATAATTCTGATGAGGACTTTGCTGTTTTCACATGGCAATTTCAAAGATTCTTAAAAAAAATAGTGGAGATCCAAACCATCCTCCTCACAGTCCAAGGATACTTATTATCAGAAAAAGAAATCTTCAAGAAAGGACAGGTATTGTACTAAACTTAGTAAATTGTCTTCTACTAAGATTGTTTGCTATTATTGCAACAGGCCTGGACATGTAGTTGCTGACTGTCCTGACAAAAGAAAGGATTCAAATGACAAGAAGAAATTGCAACATAAGGGCAAAAAGGAGAAATCCTTTGTAGCAAAGAAGGAGAAAAGCTGGACAGACTTCTCATCATCAGATTCTGAAGCTGAAGCTGAAGCAGAAGCATACATTGGATTATTTACAACTGAAGAGGATTCAGAAGAGACAGAATTCTTGGAAATAATGGACTCTATCAATGGGATTGAAGATCCTCATTGTAAAAGACTGATGGCTATGACTGATGAAGATCAGTGTCAGGATCAGCCTGATCCCAGTTAGATAAACAATATGCCATCAGGTTCTGATTATTACACTGCATCAGAATCAGAAGCATTTGCATCAAGAGATGTGGATGGATCTGAATCTGAAGGGGATGTTCATCAACTCATTGATGAATATGGTGATTTGTTGAAAGCACTTAAGAGAAGCAGGAACCTTGTTAAAAGTCAGACTAAGGAGATTGCATCTCTTAAGATGGTTGCATTAAATTTAGAAAAAATGTTGTATCTAAAGATGAATGAAGTTGCCTAACTAAAAAACATAGTTGTTATTCAGATGGGTACAATTACATCAAGAATGATCAAATCAAAAGTCTGGAAGTCAAACTTTAGAGAGAGACGGATCTAGTGGCTAAATTCTCAAATCTAAAATCAGTCTTACCCTTAATTGATGACTTTATTACTCAAAAAGGTAAGATAGGATTAGACTTTAAGGGAAATGCATGGGCTGCCAATTCCAAAAGAAAAGGCAAAGCCCCAATTCAGCCACTAGCCTTCAAACCCCCCATTTCTTTCAGAAAAGTGTGGCAGCCAATAAACAGATATGATCATGATATCACACATGGTCATCATGAATAATCAATGGTTGATGCTCCAGCCCCAGCTCTCAAGAATAGAACCACTCAACCTACAGTTTTAAAGACTGCTGATAGCAATGCTGTTAAAACTGTATTGAAAAGAAGATATAATAGATATGTGTGCTGGTGTTGTGGCAAGGTGGGCCATTATGTCATTGACTGTTGGCACAACACAACTGTAAGGAAGAATATCAACTTTCCTGTCAAAACGACTGCTGGTAAGTATGACAGGTTTCAGTCTAACCTGAACCTAGGACCCAATAATTATTGGGGTTCTAAGGTTAAGTAATCTTATTTGATGCAGGTGAGTCCAAGTGACCATACCCCTATATGGTACTTGGACAGTGGATGTTCTAAGCACATGACTAGAATAAGAAGAATGCTGAAGGACTACACTCCTATAGGGAATGGACCCAAAGTGATATTTGATGGATCTGAAAAAGGGGGTCATCAAAGGGTTTGGTATCATTTCTAATAGTTCCATCACTATCACTCAGGTGTCTTTTGTGAAGGGTCTGAAACATAACCTAATAAGCAAAAGAAAACTGAGTGATCTTGGTTATGACACTTCATTTATTAAGAATGGTTGTCAGATTAAAAGGACAAGTGATCAGAAGGTCATATTGTCTAGTTATAGAAAAGGAAATGTTTATTTCCTAAATTTTGTGAGTGAGAATAATGATTCTCCTGTTTGTCTTGTTGCTGATGAGAAAGCCTCTCATTGTGTCAAATGGCACAAGAGGCTAGCTCATCTCAACTACAAGATTATTGGACAACTCTTTAGTAAAGAGTTAGTGAGGAACGGTCCTCAAGTCAAGTGCATTAAGGGTGGTATATGTTCAGCTTGTCAAAAAGGCAAGCAGACCAAATCCTCCTTTCACAGTCTTGATATCAAAGACTCAGTGAGGTGTTTGTACCTCTTGCATATGCATCTATTTGATCCTATACCAGTTCATAGTCTAGGTAGTAAAGTATATACCTTTGTGGTTGTGGATGACTATTCTAGATTTATATGTGTTTTCTTCGTGAGGCAGAAATCTGAAACCCCAACTATCTTCCTCAATTTTGTTAAACAAATTCAGAATGAACTTAACAATTCAGTGGTCAAAATCAGAAGTGACCATGTAACTGAATTTCAGTCTGAAAGTATGACAAAGTTTTGTGAAGAACTAGGGATTCATCAAGAATTCTCCTCACCTAGAACTCCTTAGCAAAATGGTATTACTGAAGGAAAGAATAGGACACTTATTGAGGCAGGAAGAACACTACTGAGTGACACTTCTCTCCTAGAATATTTCTGTGCTGAGGCAATAAATATTGCATGTCATGTTCTCAATAGAGATTCCATCACCAAAAGTCACAAAAAGTCACCTTATGAGATTATGAAGGGCAGAAAACCAAATATATCATATTTTAGAATCTTTGGTAGCAAGTGCTATATACTTAACAATGATAAGAATTACCTAACTAAGTATGCTGTCATATCCCAAGATGGGATATTTGTTGGGTATAGCAATTGTAGTAGGGCATACAGGGTCTACAACTTGACTACACAAGTTGTAGAAGAATCTGTTGATGTAGTATTTGATAAATCTAAGCAAATTAACTGTGAGCTGTCTAGCAATTCTTGTAGCTCTACAGGTTTAACAGAAAAGATGGACATGCTAACTATTAATTAAGACCAAACTACAAGGCAGAATGAGGAAAATGTTGGTTACTATCCAGGGGCAGTACAAGACTCACAAGTTGTTGATGAAGACAATGAAGTACAACATGTTGGGGAGAATGGAGAAGTTCAAACTATAGAAGGATTGCCTCCAGTAATAAGACATCTAAAGGATCATCCAGCACACCAAATCATTGGTGATCCAAGACATGGTGTTCAAACCAGATGCAAGAACATGAACACAGTTCTTTGTTCAAGCTTCCTGTCTCAGTTGGAACCCAAAAGATTTGAAGAAGCCATACAAGATTCAAACTGGATTGATGTAATGTAGGAGGAGCTGAATCAATTCAGGAGATATAAAGTATGGAAGCTGGTCCCAAAACCAAAGAATCACAATGTGATTGAGACTAAGTGGATCTACAGGAACAAACTAGATGAAAATGACATCATAGTCAAGAACAAAGCAAGATTAGTTGCTAAGGGCTATAGGCAGGAAGAAGGAATAGACATTGATCAGACATTTGCTCCAGTGGCAAGATTGGAAGCAATAAGGCTATACCTTGCATGTGCAGCTTACCAGAGGTTCAAGGTATTTCAAATGGATGTCAAGTCAGTATTTCTAAATGGTAACTTAAAAGAGGTAGTCTATGTTGAACAGCCCTCAGGTTTTGTAGATCCTCTTTATCCTAATTATGTTTATAGGCTTAAGAAGGCCCTATATGGACTAAAACAAGCTCCTAGGTCTTGGTATGAAACTTTGTCTACCTTCCTCATTGACAATAAATTCTCAAGGGGGAAAATAAACAAGACTCTATTCCTTGGGGAATCAAAAGGCAAGATCAACAGAAAACAACCTTGTAGGAAGTTTGCAAAACTAATGCAGGGGAAGTTTGAGATGAGCAGTATGAGTGAGCTTAAATTTTTATTGGGACTCCAAGTTAAGCAGACTGATGATGGCTTGTCCATATCCCAGTCTAAGTTCACCAAGGAGTTAATAAAGAAATATGGTATGGAGTCATCCTCCACCATGAGAACTCCTATGGGGTCAAGTATGCCTATAGGCAAAGATGATGCAGGAAAAACTGTAGATGAGTCTTTGTATAGAGGGATAATTGGGTCCCTTTCATACTTAACTGGTAGTAGACTAGACATCATATATGCTACATGTATCTGTGCTAGGTATCAAGCACGCCCTAAAGAATCTCATTATACTGCAGTTAAAAGATATTTGAGATATCTCAGGGAACACCTAATCTTGGCCTTTGGTACCATAAGAATAGAGACTTTCTACTGACAGGTTATTCAGATGCAGACTTTGCAGGATGCAAAATAGATAGGAAAAGCACAACTGGCACATGTCAGTTCTTAGGTGGAAGATTGGTGTCCTGGAGTAGTAAAAAGCAAACTAGTTTGGCAATATCCACTGCTGAGTCAGAATATGTTGCTGCAGACAACTGCTGTGCTCAGCTATTATGGATTCAACATTAACTTGAAGACTATGGTATTATGATAAGTAGAACTCCATTATTTTGTGATTCTACAAGTGCTATTTCTTTCGCTAAAAATCATGTTTCACATAGCAGAACTAAGCATATAGAAATCAGATTTCACTTATTAGAGATCATGTAGAAAAATAAGATATATGTTTAGAATTTTTCAATACTAATTATCAAACTGCTGACATGTTTACCAAACCCCTGGATGAAACTAAATTCAAAAATTTCAAAATTGAATTAGGAATGCTAAACATAGAATAGAATGACAAATTTGACTAAGCAATTCTGTGTCGACACATAAATAAGTCTGTGTCGACACTTAGTAGTTGGTGTCAACACTTCAAGAAAGTTGTGTCGACACATCCAGAAAGTTGTGTCGATACATAGAATTGGTGTCAACATAGAGAATTTCTGACACTTATTTTGGTGTCGACACATGAAGTTAATTGTGTCAACATATCAAGAAAGTTGTGTCGACACTCAGTTTGGTGTCGACACATAGTATTAAATACCTCTGTCGAGACTTTAGTAGTCTGTGTCGACACCGTCTTAACAGTGTCGACACATTAAGTGTATTTCGACGCGCCTTTTGTCCTTCTGTGTTTAGAAACATATAAATAGGTCGAAAACAAACCCTGTCGACACACTCTCCAAATTCTCAAGACAAAATCCTTTTGTCGACAAATTCTTCCTCTTCCTAATCCAAAATTTATCTCATTCCCAATGGCGCCCAAACAAGACGACAACATTAACGAGGGCTATGAAAACGTTCGTGATGCCTTTGACAGTGCGGAACCCGAAATCAAAGCTGTGATTACCTAATCACAATCAATGGATTAGAATACCTAGTGTCAGAGCCGACAAAGATTTGGAAGAAGGAGATCCTTGAATTTTATGAAGCAGCATCTATGGATTCAACTGGACTAAAGATTAGGTGTTCAGTTCAAGGCACAAAGGTCAAACTCACCTTGAAGAGTTTAAGAAAGACTCTACACCTGCCCAGAGTTCAAGAAGAAGATGAGGTTGCATCTTCCAATACCAGGGAAGCTCTCCAATTGTGTGGACTAGATCCCACCACCAAGATTGTATCTTCTATGAATAGAAAGGGGATGAACTCCCAAGGAAAATTTCTTTCTAAAATAATTAGAAAATTGATTCTATGCAAATCAGGTGGACATGATAGGATATCTACCAACATGTTCAGCCTCATGACCAGAGTCATCTTCAGGATTAACACTAACTGGTCTGCAGTAATATTTGAGAAGATCAAAGAAAGCTTCAAGAAACCAAACTTAGAAAGAATACTAAGTCTATGTATGGCTGAGACTATACATGAAGTGATGTACCAGACAGCAGGATCTAAGATCAAGCACATGAGAAGGATGGATTTAGGAATACTCTCCAGATGGGAAAGGGTGCTAACAAAAGATATTCCTACTCCACAAAAACAACTACCACAGAAAAAGAAGAAGCAAACCCCCAGGAAAACTGAATCTTCTAGTGATTCAGAAGAACAAGTGACCTTCAGTTCAGATGAAGAACAACCCGAATTTGCAAGGAAATCAACTGATATAGATAATATAGATGATGATCCAGTACAGGGGGAGCAACTACCTGATTGCACCATCCTCCTGGATCAATTCCAGGGGGAGCCTCATCAAGAGAAAGAGCCAACTACACAGGAAAGTGAAATGGCTACTAAACGTATACTTGAGATAATCCATGATATTAATCAAGCAGCTATAACTATTGAGCCTGATACACTAACTGTGCTTGTAAATGATGTTGAACAGACAAACCATCACAACATCCCTGCACAGGATATAACAATGGAAGACACATATGCATTAGATGATACCCCATTAACTGTGCAAGTTACACATGTTCCACCTGTACAAACTCAACAAGAATTCACTCTTGGAGAGTTATTTCCTGATATTCAGGAGGCAAGGACTAAGGGGGAGTTACCTAGGACTGAGAAGGAGCTGCACTCTAGTCCTAAAGAGCTAGTTGATATAGACAGTTCCTCAGCTTCTGAAGATTATGAGGCCTCCAAAGCTAAGAAAAGGAAACCTATGGTTGTCAAGAAGAAGAGCTAAAGCTACAAGAGGGCTTTACAAACAGTCACTTAACAACCAGCCCCATCAATTGACTACAGTTCACTGTTGGTGGCTCTGCAAGTTAAACTGGATGAACTAAGAGCAGCCATGGAGAAATATATAGATGAAAGTCACAAAGACCTCCAGTTTACTTTGGCTCAAGACATTAAATCAATAAGATTTGAAGTCAATCAGAATAAGAAGAAGATGACAGATTGCTTCCATAAGGGAGGTAATGATGTAGTTTATCTAGCCAAGCATCAACAAGAGGCAAGGACACATATTGATGATATAGTGAAAAAGCAAGGATATGTCCGAGAAAATCAAATTAGAATGAATGACAATCTTACTGAATCTCATAATGTGATTGTCACAGAACTTCAAAATACAGCAACTGCTTTAACTGCAAACATTGGTAAAGACAAGACTGAGTTTGATACACTTCTCAAAGAAAATTTGACTGTTATTAGCACTGCTATTCAAGACTCTCAAAAGGTTATTTTTGATCACCTGCTGAAGTTCAAATCATTCTACAAGGAACCAATTATCTAGCTAATCAGATCAGGTTCCAAAAGGATGATCTCAGGGATCATGTTGAGAGAGAAGTCATGAAGGGGGAGAGGTTGTTAGTCACTACAAGCTCTGATCATTCCAAATGGATAACTAATTCTATCAGAGCCACTCTTGGATATCCACCCTTGTGTGATGATGATAATACAGCTGAGTCAGGCATTCAAGCTGCAGGAAATGAAGGGGGTATGTAGGAGGTAGCACAAATCATATTCGCCCCATCTAACTTTGAGGGAATTCAACAACTGGTCCAACAGCTGTATAGCCCTCCAGAGGCTGCTAAGAAAGTTATAGTTGAGAAAGTGGAAATGTCCGAGGCTGCATTAAAGAGAGAGCAAGAAGCTCATCTTTCCAAGAAAAGATTTAGAGAGCAGGCTGAATCAAAGCCAGATTTGAAAGATGGAGTGCCACTTCAAGGAACATAATACTCACTGCCTGACAATCTGTGAAAGATAAAATGAATGATATAAGCAAGTGATATTCTGAACTAGAGTGGAACAAGTATCTACAAAGGCAAGATGCCATATATTAGTTTAGAAGAGATCAAAAAGCTGGGAAGGTACCTGCTACTGTTGTGGAACCAAGCAAATACTTTCCTAAGCCTTACCATAATTTTGAAAGGCAGAAGATCAAGGCTGAGAGCTTAAGACGAAAGATCATAAAGGAAAGAAGACAGCTGAAGACACTGGAGCTAGTGTACAAGCAAGGGTTCAATCTGGCAAAGGGATAGTAATCAAGGAGCCTGATCAGCCTTAGGATAGTTTATTAAATTTTAACAATGTGGAAATCTACGTAATCATTTGAATGTTAAACACTATTGTAATTTAACAAAACTTTGATTCTTGTTCATTACATGTTATCATACTTTGCGTTGATATAGTATTTTGTTTCAGGCTATGAATTACCTTGTCTGAGAATTATTTTCTTTTATATACATCATAATGTGTGTTTTATTATAAGTGATGTATATCATTGACTAAGGGTTATGACTTCTCCAAATAGGAGGAGATTGTTGGGTACATTGGAAAATGTGTACCAATTTTGGAGAAGCCTCACCTAATTCAATGATATTCATCAATGTGTATTTGATGGTGTTTTGAGTTTGATTGTGCAGATTAGGAAATTGCAAGAAAAATTCTCTAAGTACAAGTGTCGACACTTTGGAAAAGCTGTGTCGACACCAGAAGTCAGTTTGTGTCGACACATAGGACTTGTGTCGACACACATAAAATCTGTCGACAACAACTGTGTCGACACTTGGGAAAAGTTGTGTCGACACCAGAAGTAAAATTGTGTCGACACACAGAACTTGTGTCGACACATGACAAAGCTTTCGACACCAACTGAGTCGACACCAGAGGATAGATTGTGTCAACACACAGGACTTATGTCGACACACAGATTTTTGACTACAACATTGTGTCAACACACAGGACTTGTGTCGATACATTCCAGAATTGTATCAAGACAATCAAAGTATCAGGACAAGAAGTATTTGTGTCGACACAAAGGACTTGTGTCGACACATTTTACAGGAGCTGTGTCAAGAAAATTAAGTGTATCGTGTCGACATTATGGGAGCTGTGTCGACATCACGAAGGATTATGTCGACACATAGTCTATTTATTTCAACACATTTATAGGAATGTCTCGACACTTTGATGACTGAGACTAAGTATAATGAAGTAACTAGTGACTTGACAGCTGTCATGACCAACAAGGTTGTTGCATCTGTCAGAGCTATCAAAACGTTGTTATGAACCAGATCAGGCGGTAACCTTGGATGAAGCCTATATGAAGACATGTTCTATCATCAGATAGTGAGAGAGCTTGAAGCATAAAATGACAGAGCCAATCTAAGACGAAGCATAGAATTCTTCATCCAGAAGTCATCAAGTCTCTAGTAGATCCCGAACAAGTCTACAAGAAGAATTCAGATTTAATTCTGAAAAGAAGAAGGAAGCTGGATTGAGGATCAACTCCACTTCAGAAGAGGATCAACCCTACTTTGTTCAAATTAAAGAAGCTTTGAAGAAGCTAAGACAGGTTGATTCTAAAGTTATATGTTCTATCAAGAACTGATCAAGAAACATTCATCCCTTTCTCTCTCTACTAGCGTGAAGGATTTATTCTTTTCTATTATCAATTTACTGTAGGATCTACTATAGATCTAAGTTGTAAGCCTAAATTATAAAGACTGAGGTAGGGCTTTGTGCCTGAGGTAGGGGATTAAATTCTCTGAGTTGTAGGCCTGTGGAAGAGGCTAAGGTAGGGCCTGTGTGCCTGAGTTGTAGGAGTGTGGACTCACTTTGAGGTAGGATTCTTTGAGAGAATCTCAGTTGTAGGACTTGCTGAAGTCTGAGTTGTAAGAACCATTCAGGGTTCTGAGCTGTAAGATCTGAGGTTCTGAGAAGGAAGAAGAAAGTTAGGCCGAATCTAGTATACTGCTAGATAAGCGAAGGGGGGAAGTGGATGTACCCATCACTTGGGGAAGCACTATAAAACTGTGTGTATTCTGTGTGTGCTGTGTTTATTTTTATCTGTGTTGTGACAGTGTGCATAACATGTCTTATTGTTATAAATTTGTCTGCCTAAGCAATAAAAAAGAATTGTACCTATCCCCCCCCCCACTCTAGGTGTTTAGGTCATCTTGAAACCAATTGTTTCAATGGTGTATTTGATTTTCTCGTTTTGGTTTGGTTTTGGTGTTGTGTTAAGTTATGGGACAGAACTTCTTTTTAGGGGGAGTGACTGTAACACCACCGAATATTTGATAATTATTTGATTTGGTTATGTCATAGTTATGGCATCAGGGCATTACTTTTTAACGTCGAGTTGACGACGCAATGCCGTTAAGGCATTTTCGCGTCTGTTCGGTCGAGTCGGCCAAATTAATGAATTCTTGTGGTAATTGGAAAATTGTGTGTTGGAAAATTAAGTTTAAGTAATTTTGGACTTGCTCGTCAAGTTTCGTCGCGATCCGATCATTTTTGGAGTCTCGGCGTGCGTTTGTAGTTTGAATTATTTACGTTTGTCGTAAACTTTAGAAATTACTATCTCGGGTGTGGCTTGTCGGATTTTGTTTTGACTTCGTCATTGGGTTCGTAGCATCAGTGTTCGCCTACAGTGTTAATTTCATTTAATTCGACGCGCGTTTGGGCCTCCGTTTTGAACTCATGTTTCCTCGTTCAAAAATATATAAATATGATTATTTTAATATTAAAGCACTATTCAAAAATGTCATTTTCCATTCATCTCTATACTTTAATTTTTTGGATATATTTGTAAAATTCACTATTCATGCAATTGAATTAATTCTTGTTCTCGGGTTAATGTTGGCTTGTTCTCGGGTTAATGTTGGCTTATTCTCGAGTATATCAGGCCCTATTCTCGATTGCGATATATTAGTTCTCGAGTACCTGCTTCATCATCTCCTGTGCCTGTTTTCCTCTTCTCAAGTACTTCTAAAAGTCGGCCGTACTTCCCGAGAAGTATGTTCCAGTCTGCGTTCGGGCGTCGTTTTGAAGGTCAAAACAGTGTTGTATAGAAAAATGGTTAACATGAAATTTGTTCGTCTCGACGTGTTCTAAAACTATCATACGTAGTACCTTTCGATTTGGACCCATCTTAAATCTCTATTTTTTTTTCACACGCCTGCACTTAAAATGTCTGCATCCTTCCTTTTTAGACAAAATATTTTTATAAATACGTGTATATATATATATATATATTATATATATATATATATATATATATATATATATATATATATATATATTCTTATACCTAAGGATAATTAGAAAGAAAAACTTCATCATCTTTCTCACGTTTGGACCGAACTGAAACCAGAGCGGCGACTCCGTCCCATTCGTAAATCTTTCGGTGGACACCGACGGAGCTCCGGTGTTCGAAATCTTCAACCAAATATAGATCCGGAAAGCTCTCAGTGAGAGCTTAGTTGTCGTGGTAAAATCTTCCCCTTTCCTTGAGATTTTCTCACTACGGTTTTCGACCCTAACTCCTATTTTTGGCCATTCTTGTTAGATTTTGACTTCTCTCAACATCTTTAGCCCCGATCTTCGTCGATGCATGATTTGGAGAATTTTTCCGGTAAAACCATGGCAAGTGGTGGTTTTCCCTCATTCCCAATTTTTCCTGATCTTGATGGTAACTCTTTTACTTTTGTTCGCTAATCCTTCTGCACTTTTGTCATTCCAACTATAGATATGTTTAACACCCCTTGGAATTTACTTGAATTTATAAGTTCTTGTTGTTGATGCACGAAAATGGAAAGGGAGTTGAGCACCACCAACTAACGGTTCGAGCACCGGGTAATAGAAGGGGAAAGAGAAACTGCGAGTAGCAATCTACTAAGCAGACGAGAGTAAAAAAAACATCAGGGCCATGAGCCACGACAACAACAGACTTCGCCCGTAGCGGCCTGAATGCCTTTCTTGCGATGGGCTTTCCTTTGATTGATGAAGGGTGGTTACAGAGTTGATTACAAGTGGAGTAAGGGAAAAGGGGAAGTGCTGAGCAAGCTGGAGTCCGCAAAGCCTGAGATTCGAGTCTGCAGTATTTTGCAAGTAGGCCCCTGGGCACGAGTTAGTGTACTTTGGGTGCACCACATCCCCATATTTATAGGACGGGGGCCTGCTCAAACGGGCAGGGATAAAATAACTGGCTGCCCGGGGTACAGGAGAACCGGGTAGTGGTGACGGGAAGCAAAAAGAAAGAACACGCCAGTCCACACAAAGGGGGTGGAATGGGCTTGCGGGCTGAGGCTTCCGTCTGCTGCTGTAAGACGCGATCCTTGTTGGAGGATTGCGGCCTGGGCGGACGGGACACTGAGTCCGCCGAAGAGGGATCAACCCAGAGCTCCAAAGGCATGCCAAACTGGGCAGATGAAGCACTGAGTCGGCCGCTGAGGGGATCAACCTTGGGGCTGCTGAATGCTGCTGCTATGCCGAGCTCGACGGACTGCCAAACCGAGTCTGCCTCTGATGAGCCTGGGACCTTGGAACTTTGTCGCTGCTTCGTCGAGCTGGGCGGACTGCCAAATTGAGTCTGCGGCTAATGAGGTTGGTGACTGGAATCTTGTACGCATTGCGGACTGAGGGGTTAACATAATCCCAGCACATTTTTAATTTTCTGAAAACTTCGAAAATGTTTGCTTAACCGCCCAGTCCGCAAGTCCCATTAATGTTGTCAGCGCTATAAATATCGCTGGAAGGCCTGGAACTGTCAAAAGTTTCCAACGTCACGGGGCGTTACTCACCTCTTGCGGTCTCTACTTTGCAGTCTGGCATGGCGAGACTCGGAGCGTTCTTCACTAGCCTCACTGCAAAGACTAAAAAATCAATAACGCCAATGAAGAAAAAAAATTAATAAAGCGAGTAGAGCCGTCAGTCCGCTCTGTAGGAGAGAGCTCCAAGAGTAAGATGCTAGCCATGGAAGCAGTCCGCCAGACTGACATGCCTGCGGGTTTAAAGTCCGGGGATGCCCCCGTATCTCACTCAGAACAGCCATCAAAGAGTGCATACAAAATGTTGAGTCCACCAAAGACCGTTGGCAAACAAAAATCTGCGAACTCAAGGGATACGGTTAGCATGAATAATGAAGCCGAAGTGTCTTCACCTAATCTCAGCAGCCCGTCATTGTCCTTGACGAAGGTAGGTGAACTGTAGGAGAGGAAGTTGGGAAGGATGCTCCTTCACAGGCCCTGGATGTTGTGAACCCAGAGATCATCAGCGAGAATCTGCCAGACTTAGGGAGGGCTACCGCGTACTCCACTGTGAAAAACGTCCCTTCTGCGAAGAAGAAGAAGAAGAGAGACAAGTCCACTGTGGCCAAACGAGTAGAAAAAAAACCACGGGCGAGGAAGGAGAAGAATATCTCCGTGCGGACTGGGATTTCAAGCTTGC
This sequence comes from Platanthera guangdongensis, assembly GCA_039583875.1. Lineage (NCBI taxonomy): Eukaryota > Viridiplantae > Streptophyta > Magnoliopsida > Asparagales > Orchidaceae > Platanthera > Platanthera guangdongensis. The sequence goes on along the minus strand of CM077150.1, from coordinate 173,210,417 downwards.
AGCACAGGCCGAGGGAAAAAGAAGTATCTAAGGGCGACCTTATCACTCCGGACGCCCAAATCCAGGGAAATAATTCCCTCTCGACGGTTAGTTTAACAACTGACGAAATATTGAATTCCATAGACGTCGAGTAGCTTGATCTCATCAACAAATCCTTGTTGGATGTGTTGCATTCTGAGGTAGAAATCCTGGGAGCTAAGACTAGCGAGCTCCCCTCTTTACCCGCTGCTGAAGAGAAGGAAAAAATGAAGGAGAAGATCGCTGAGCAGAAGAAGCAGATCGCCGCCCATGGGGCGTCAGTAGAGGCGGCTTCGAAGAAGATCGCGGCAGACAAAGAAGCTGAAGAACTGCGAGTTACTGCAGAGCTGCTGCGGACAGGTAAACTCCATCCGACACCTAAATACTTTAAGCATCATTGACTTTACAGGTCACCGCAGGGGAAGTCGAGGCCAATCAAGGTCATCACCGAAACTGACGATATATTTGTTTCGACGAGTTTGGCGGTTGAGAGGAGAACTGCGGTTCACCGTGAGTGGAGGAAACAGCTAAGTGCATTTGATCTAGAGCGGATAAGGAGCCCTATCTTCGATAGTCGGCAACTCGCCGTTGCCTTTGCCAAAAGTGATCAATTTATCTCCATACTTTGAGTCCACTGCGGACTGTATTTGAATATGAACTTGACCTTCTTTGTTGCAGGAAGGAAGTCCCCACCGGTCTCTTTCGAGAGTGGCGAGATTGTGAAAACGCTGGATACTGCAGCTGACGCGGTCTCGCATGATGAGTCCGCAAAAGGTGAGTAGACCAGCCTGGACAAAATCGCAGAGTTAGAAAAGAAATTTCATGCTGAAATTCAAGAAATCAGAACGGAGTTAAGGAAGGAGGTAGAGCGCGAGAAGCCTATGGCGGAGTGCAAGAAAGCATTGAAGGACCAGGTCGCCAACTTCTCCAGGGTGCTGGAGTGGTCCAACAGGGAAAAGAGGCGGCTTGCCGATGATGTCCGCTTCTACAAAGGAAAGTACTTAGCAGCGATTCGGGCTGACAAAGGCAAGCGGGCTGCTGAGATTGCCTAGGAGAGGCCGCGACTGCCAGATCGTGCTACTTCAACGGATGCTCCAATCCCCGCAGAAAGTAGCCAGCCCGCCGCGGATGAGGTAACAAGGCCAACAACTGATCCCGGGGTTCCTTTGAGCCGCGTTGACCGGGAGGCCACGCACATGCACCAGACCATCAACAGCATCAACCACCACATCTACCTCTTGTATGGTGAAGTGCTTTAGATGAGCGACCAGGCAGTGCATCTATGCTGAGATTGAAACGAGCGGCCTGCGCGATCAGAGAATCGAGACCGCTGAGGTCGCAATTGAATGAACTTTGATCTGTTGTATAATTTGTGTTGAACAATTCTATGTTTTTCTGTTTCTGTGATGTGTATAATGAGCAATGCTGTGTTTTATGCAGATTAAACTTGTATCCGCGTATTCTGACGTGAAACTATGCTTGTTTCTCTAAACTGTGTGGTGGCGAACTGTGCAGGCTAATGCTGTGTCCGCTTTCATGAATTTAACTGTGAATTAATCTGCAGGTGGGGAATATTGCGCACTGGGCAGACTGAAAATGTATCTGCTTAATTTTTGCTTTGAAATTTGCTTGGCAGGTGGAGGAAACTAGAAACAGCGAGCTGAGCGAGTCCAAGATTATGTCTGCGTCATTTTTATTTTTGCTGCATGAAAAACTGAATTATTGTGAACTTAGCGGGCTAGATAATCGAGCTGTGCGGACTGGACAAAAAGCTGTCAGGCCCCACTACTATAAATATAGCCCTATTGCATCTTCTATGTAGGAAAAGTCGTTGCGGCAGAGGACCGTGCGGCCTGAAATCTTGGTGTCCGCCAGAACTTATGCTGCGGTAGCTTTCAATGTGCTGATCACAGGAAATGCACATTGACGGAGGCTGACCTTGAGGCCTTCGTTGACAGACATATGGCAGACTCAACTTTGCTAGTCTGCCTTCCCGCCCACGAGGAAAGATTGAACTTCTTAACAGCGACTCACATCACTATACCTGTCGACCACTTTGATAGTGGGTTCAGATTCCCACTACTATGTGTGATGGTAGAGATATTTGAGCACTATGGGATGGTGCCGGGCCAGCTCGCGCCAAACACCCTTGCTGCAATTTATAGCTTCCTCTCCTATTTGCGGTCTGAGAATCACTTTCTCCCACAATATTTTCCGAAAAAAATTCTCAGCTTGCTCAATAACACCGTCTGTAGGCCGCCCATATAATGGGGTGATTTACTTCTACTACCGTGGGATGAAGGTCGTGGGTCTGCCTAACAAGATCCATAACTGGACCTCCAGGTTCCTGATCTTTGACGGCAACCTTGTGTTCATGCAAACTTATCCGCCGGAGCGCGCGGACACTGCCTTCAAGAGCGTCCGGCTTGATGCGGTGGAGCTCGCCATTATCGAGTTTCTCGCAGGGGCCAGGCTGGACATTGAGCATTACATCCAGCTGCGGGCTAGCTTGGGTGGCCTAAACTGCGAAGAAATTAAGCTTCAGGGGACTCACATTTGTATCCGCCGCAACCTGTGTGCTAACACGTTCTTTTCTTGCAGCGACCTTGGCTGTGCGCGTAAATCCATGGAAAACGCCCGACGGACTCACACCTACACAGAGGGAAAGAAAGCAAGAACTTGCAAGAAAAAGGAAAGAGGAAGGGGATCCCGCAGCGGACTGCTCCTCCTCTGAAAGCTTTGTGAAGAAGGGCTTTGGTAACCGCCAGAAGGATCTGAGGGGTAACCCGATGATCCACTGGCATAGTAAGAATAAGCATGTCCGCCAATCGACAACGCTACCATCATGGAAGAGTCCAAAGATAAGCCGCCATGCTCATGTTGCGATCTCAGCGCTCTATGGGAAGCCCAACTTGAATGAGATGAAGAGGGTTGCCCCTGCCGACCTCCCTCTACTGGCCGCCCAGGCAAGCGCAAACATCATCGTGACAAACCATTCCGTATGCTCCCTGGCAAGGGATCTGTTCAGACAAAATGAGCAACTTCAGGAAGAGGTGAAGTTGGTAAAATAAAGAAACAAGCGACTAGGGAAGAGAGTTGCAAATCAGAAAGAAGAGCTGGAGGTAAGATTGTTTTTTTTGCAGCGCTCTGTTTGAAGTCCGTGGGGAGCTGACGTTTGTGCATTTGTTTTTTGCAGGTCGCGTAAGACCTGGAGAATGATAACTTCCAGGCATCCATGCTCCCCTTTGTGAAAGAGACTGTTGAGATCACTATCGAGCGATTTGTTTGCGGCGGCTTCGCAAAGAAAGTGGTGGACGGTGTCCCTTTTATGCAGCTCTTCCCTGATTTTGAGGAGCAGGTCGCCGCGATGGAGCGGACTGCTAAAGGAAAAGATATAATTGCTAAGGAAGAAGGAGAAGAAGAAGAAGACGAAGAAGAAGAAGAAGGCGGAGAAGGCGGAGAAGCCGAGAAAATTGCAGATGAAGTTGGTTCAAAGCCGCATGGTGGAGACCAGTCCGCCGAGTCCGACACCTCTGCATCTAGCTCTGCTGGCAGGAGCTTGCATAGCGAGTCCGCGGTCAGCACTAGTTCAGATAGCAGTGGAGGAAGTGGCTCTGAGGGCTATTCTCTAGAGATTGATGTCGAAGGACTAAGCTCTGAACCCCCTGCAGAGAAAAAACTGAAGAGGAGTGAAGCAGAATAATGTATTTTCGTTTTTAATATTTTGTAAAGGCAGCGGACTTAAGTTTAGAGATTGCGAAACGTGTAAGTTGTAACTCAATTTTTATGAAATGCAAAAGGATATTCTGGTATCAGTATGCGTCTTCTACAATGTTTGTTTTTTTCTTATTTAAATGTGGTCTGACGTAGTTAAGAGCGATCTCCGTATATCAGTCCGCATATTCTAGAAACTATCCGCGCGACACAAGTTTTCAACTTTGCCAATTAGAAAACCTTATCAAACAATCCAACTACAGCTCGCCACAACAGTAGAATTAATGTCATCAGCATGCTTGCGAAAATAATATAAAGTATAGGCCGACTATGGCGAGTTTCATTAGCAGTCCGCATTTCCTTTTCCCAAAATTGAAAACCTTTTTCAAGCTTAACATCAATAATAAGTGTTACAGACTTATAATTATTGCTAAGATGCAAGATGAAAAAGCTAAAACCGAGTACCAATTGTGCGGACTGGGCGGCTACAATTCTACAGTCCGCACATAATTGAATAAAAATGATCTATACCTCATGACCAAGTGGGCAGGTGCGGCCGGAGCGGCATTGCTTTTCACACCGGGCCATGAAAACTATAGATCAACCCAAAGAAATCCTACGGACATAGCGGATACCAGAATACACCCAACACTGAATAAAAAATAGAAATGACCCATAGCTTATGACCAAGCGGGCAGGAGTGGCCGGAGCGGCATTGCTTTTCTCGCCAGGCCACAAGTTATAAGATCAATCCAAGAAAGCATGCGGACTGGACGGATACCAAGATACAGTCCGCACTGAATTGATTCCCTGTGAAGAAATGAGCTGCAAACTTGTGACCAAGTGGGCAGGTGCGGCCGGAACGGCATTGCTTCACACTAGACCTCAAGATCTGCACACTCAATGGAACGACTCACTGCCCTCTTGCCTGGAGTACAGTCGAAGTTGATCTTATTGGCAGGTGCGTCCGGAGCGGCATTGCTTTCCTTCAAGATCAACCAGGTTGTGGGTCTCCTGCAGGCACTGCTTGAGGGTACCACGGAGTGTTCGAGGGTCACAAACTAAGATGATCTATGGGCAGGTGCGTATAGTATTGTTTTCACATGCGATCATCAAAGTTCTAACGATATCCCTAAAATGGCATGGCATAGCTTAACACACACCCTGTCCCTCCATAACGCAGAGGTGGGGTCAGGTACTAGCCGGGGTCTGAAATTTAGTATTCTACCGCACTAGAAAGTGCAAGCTCCCACTACACGGTGGGAAATCTCCTCGCAACACGTGGTATTTGTGGTGTTACTCTAATGACAACGGTTTTAAGGGAGGTTTCAGCTGAACTCGGCGATGTCTCCTGGTATCAGGAAACCATTGGAGTTGTCTGGGAGACAGGAAAAAACACTAAAAAAAGTGTTAGGATGAATTCTTTGATCAATAAGAAGCTTTTGCAAAGTTAGCTTAGGAGAGAAAAGAGAGTTCAAAGATAGAACCATTTTGAAATCTTCCTTGCTCAATGTGCTAACTGTTACTTGAAAAGATTACACAGAAAGGAAATAAAAAGAGGAGGTTCATAGAAAGGAAATAAAAAGAGGAGGTTCAGGAATAGAACCGCTTGAGATCATCTCTGCTCCACGTATGTGGCACATCCTCCCCTTCATATGTTTGTAAGCGGTATGCCCCACTCTTGAGAACTTCTTTAACAATGAAGGGTCCGCCCCAATTCAGATTAAGCTTTCCTACTGAGCTGGCTCTTGCATCAGCGTCAACTTTTTTAAGAATCAGATATCCCACTTGAAAGTGTTTGATCCTTACGTTATTATAAAAGTATCGGGACATCCTTCTCTTGACCTCTTCCTGCCTTATTGCTGCTTTGTCTCTGATTTATTCAATGTGCTCCAGGCTGAACTTCATCTCTTGATTATTCAGCTCAAGCCAGTCCTCAACACCTTGCCTTGCAAGCAGAACTCTAGGTGATGGAACTTCAAACTCAACTGGAATAAGGGCTTCTGAGACATGAGAAAGTTTGAATGGAGTTTCACCAGTTGCGGATGAAGGTGTTGTTCTTAAGGACCATAGGACCAATGGAAGTTGATCAGCCCAACTTCCTTTGAGATTCTGCACTTTATTTTTAAGTAAGTTGAGGACTTGTTTGTTGGCTGCTTCAACTTGGCCGTTGCTTCTGGGATGTTGGACTGATGCAAACCGCATCTATGTTCCGATGTACTTACAAAAATCAATCATCTCTGTATTGTTGAACTGTGGCCCATTGTCGGTGATTATTGCCATTGGGATTCCGTGTCAGCAGACAATCTCTCCCCAAATGAAATTCCTAATGACATGATTTGTTGTCTTTGCCAATGCCTTTGCTTCAATCCACTTGCTGAAGTAATATATCATCACTATGATAAAGCGCCGTTGTCCGCTTGCCATGGGAAAAGGACCAATGAGATCCATCCCCCAAACTATAAAGGGCCAAGGAGTTGCGATTGATCTGAGTGACTGAGCAACTTGATGCTGAAGTGGAGCGAACTTCTGGCACTGAACACATTTTCTGGCATATGCCTCAGAATCTTTCTTCATGGTGGGCCAACAATAACCCTGCCGCAGGATCCATCTTTCTAATGTTCTTGCTCCTGAGTGACTTCCACACTAACCAGAATGAACTTCTTGCAAAACAGACGGAGCATCTTCTTTTGAAACACACCTAGTCATAGCAGACAGGAAGGTTTTTCTGTAAAGGACACCTGCCACCAAGTAATAGTGAGCCGCTTTTATCTTGAACTTTTTTTGATCTTTAATCGAGTGATGAAAGATCCTTGTTGGAAGGTAAATAATGAATGGGTCCATCCAGGAGGGACGCTGATCAACCTGCATCAACTCTTCTACATCCACTGCCGGGTGGAAGTTGTTCCTCCTCATGGAAGTCCATGCTTAGCAAGAACATCTGCCTCCTCATTTTCTGATCTAGGGATGTGCCCAATGGTAAAGCTTTTGAATTTGCCAACCTCAACATTCAGAAGATCAAGATACTTCCTCAAGATTGGCTCTCTGGTCTCAAAGTTACCAAGGACTTGTGACTCCATCACCAGAGAATCAGTCTTTATATGAACATGATCAATTCTGAGCTCTCTTGCAAGCCTCGATCTTGCTAACAAGGCTTCATACGTTCCCTGGTTATTGGTTACTGGAAAATAAAACATGATTGCCTGCTCAAGTTTAATGTCATTTGGGTTGATCAGAACTACTCCTGCTCCAGATGAATTTCTGCCTGAGGCACCATCAACGTAGATGTCGAAGCCAAAGGAGATATTTCTGCTTGATCAGAACTGGACTCTGTTATATCAATCAAGAAATCTGCTAGAACTTGAGCCTTGACAGCTGTCCTAGACACATAAGAAATTTTAAACTCACTCAATTCTATTGCCCATTTGGTCAACCTGCCAGAATGCTCTGGTTTCTTCATCACACTTTTCAAAGGCTGATCCGTGACAACTTGAATTGAATGCGCCTGGAAGTAAGGACGGAGTCTGCGAGCAGCCATAACCAATGTTAAGGCCAACTTTTCCAGAATCAGATATCGTGTCTCTGCATCTTTCAAAATATGTATATCATAATAAACTAGGAACTGCTTCCTGTTCTCTTCTCGAAGAAGAACTGAGATGACCGCTTCAGGGCCAACTCCTAAGTATAAGAATAACATCTCCCCTGATCGGGGACTCTGGAGCAAAGGTGTTGAAGTCAGCTGCTTCTTTAACCGTTCAAAAGCCTGAGAACACTCTTTTGTCCACTCAAATTTGGACGCTCCTCGAAGAGTCTTAAATAAAGAATCACTCTTGTCACAAACTAGAGAGAGGAACCTCCCGAGACCTGCCAACTTCCCCCCTAACTATTGAACTTCCTTAGGTGAACAGGGAGGAGCCATATCAAGAATGGCTTTTACTTTGTCAGGATTGGGGGCAAGCCCATCTGGAGCAAGGAGATGACCAAGGAACTTCCCCTTACTCGCCCCAAAAGTACACTTTGACGGGTTGAGTTTCATCTTATATCTACGCAGAGTAGTGAATGTCTCTGTTAGATCTTGTAGGTGTAGTGAAAAAGACTTGCTTTTGATCAAGAGATCATCCACATACACCTAAAGATTTTTTCCTTTTTGTTGCTTAAATACATGGTACATCATGCGTTGATAGGTTGCACCAGCATTTTTAATCCCAAAGGGCATCACGAGATAACAGTAACAAACATCGTTGATAATGAATGACATATGAGGAACGCTAGGTTTATGCATTCTTATTTGGGGGTAACCAGTAAATGCATCTAAAAAACTCATAAAGGAGTACCCTACCGCAGAATCAACTAAAGAATCTATCTGAGGCATGGAGTAACAATTTTTGGGGCACGCTTTATTATGTTTCGTGAAATCTACACACATGCGCCACTTCCCTCCTTGTTTTTTTACCATAACAACATTTGATATCCAGGTAGGGTATTGAATTTCACGAATAAAATTTGTTTTAAGGAGCTTCGAGACCTCCTCTCTTATTGGATCAGCAAGCTTCGTTGCCACATCTCTTTTCTTCTGTTGCACTGGCTTGAAGCTGGGGTCAACATTTAGATGATGACAAGCAATGTCTGGATCAACGCCTAGCATGTCCTCCGTTGACCAAGAGAATACATCCAGGTTCTTCAGCAAACAAGAGATCAACTCGACCTTTCGGTCTTCTGGCAACTCCGATTTGATGGAGAGCTTCCTCTCCTCCCCCTCAGCAATGGGGACTCCTTGCGTCACCTGGGCAGGTTCTAGGTGAGCTCCTTTAGATAGCAGTTTCTGAACTTGAAGAGTCTTCTGCAGCTGCTGCTGGGGCAATGGGAGGACTGACTTCAGCCAGGTTGACAGTGCGAACGTAACATTCCCTTGCTCTCCTTGGGTCACTCCTGACCCTGCACATCCTTCCATCAGCAAAAAAACTTAATTGCGAGGTGTTAAGTAGATACCACTGCTTGATATCTGTTCAGCAAGGGTCTGCCGAAGATGGCATGATAACTGCTGGGAGCGTCAACCACTATGAATTGAACCTACTTGGTTGCTCCTCCAAGCGTTACCGGTAGGGTGACACTTCCTTCAACTTCTTTTCTCTCACCAGAGAAGCCATAGAGTGGCCCTTTGGTGGAAAGCAGAGGCTTTCCAGTCTTTAGGGCCTCAAAGTTTGATTTGAACAATAGGTTGACTGAGCTACCAGTATCAATTAGAATCCTGTCAACTGTAAAATCTCCAATAACCGCCTTGATCACGACAGCATCATCAAACGAATTGGTTGTTTGAGGCATATCAGCTTGGCCAAAAGTAATATCCTCCCTTAATGGAGCAGAGGAAGAGGAAGAGGCAACCTCTGCTCGAGTGACCCTTGAAATCAAGGACTTCCGAGTAGACTCGGTTCCTGACCCACCATGAATGAAGAAGAGCCACCCCAGGACTCCCTCATCATCTGCATCAAAACATTTAACTGGAACATTGATAGGCCCCAGACGGCCTTCATCCTCACCTCCACACACTCCTGATAGTCTTCTGCTACCATCTTGCCCTTGGAGGTAGGCAGTCTTCAGTTAAGTGACCTTTCTCTTTGTGAAACTGGCAGAATTGTGCATTGTTCCTTGGCCTCCACCCTCTTTGAGGACCTTGCTTCTTTTCATTTGATTTCTTCTGCAAGCTCTGGATGACTTCATCAAGATCCAGACCTGCAATCTCCTCCATGGAGTTGGTATCATATTGGCTTGGAGCAGGCAGGGCTGCTTGCTGAATAATGGGAAGCGCTTGCAGCGGTATGACGGAGTGGCAGCCAATGGCAGTCTCTGATCTTGAAACTGTTGATGGCTGAGGGAAGGTTTCTTGTGGTGGAAATTCCGGCCCCTTTGAGAAGGAGGCTTGAAATCAGGGCGAGGATGTTTGCTGTGATGGTGATTGCTATGAGAAGACGAACCGGAAGCATCCCTTCCTTTAGCCTTAGATGTCAGGGATGAGACATAGGTGGGGTTAGCGTTCTCGCCTTCAATGAAGCTATTAACCATGGCTATCAACTCCAGGTATGTTGCTGGTGCCTTCATTGTTGCTTTGAATTTTAAGGGGCCTTCCCGGAGGCCATGAATCAAGGCAACCTTATAGTAATCGGGGTTCACGTTCCTCACCCCCTGAATCTCTTTCTGGAAGCGATCAACGAACCGTGCAACTAATTCGTTGTCCCTTTGCTTGATTTCGAAGAGAGCAGCCGTTCCATATTTTGTCTTTTTCGAGGTAGCAAACCTCAGCAACAGTTCGCTGCGAAGCTCAGCGAAGGAAGAAATCGTGCCCGAAGGCAGCTCATAAAACCACTCTCCCGCCTGTCCTTCGAGAGTGGTTACCAAAAGCTTGCATTTGATGTCGTCGGAGAGGCATCTCAGTGCAACTCCCCTTCGAACGATTGTAGATGGGCGACTGGATCAGTCTCCCCTGAGTAAAATGGAAGACGGGGTTCCCTGAAGGTACTTGGAGCCGATTCCCATCAGATTTGATCGACAAAGGGAGATGGAGTCTCAAACTCAGCAGGGTAAGACAGGCGGACTGGGGAAGAAGGGTCCTCGTGCTCGGCGGACTGGCGATCTGAGAAGAGCTGGAGGGCAGGAGTGCCCCTGGCTGCCTCCCTGAAAAAATCCATAAAGGAGGCGAACTGCTCCACTTGAGGATGCAGAGGAGCAGCAGACTGAGCGGGATGGTGACGTTGGATAGGAGTAACGGGAGATTGCCGAAGCGGAGTTCGCTGTGCTGGGGTCCGGCGGACTGGCGAGTCAACATGCTCTGCTGCGTCCTGTGGAGCAAGCCGCTGGGTCAACATAAGCAAGCCATGGCTGGTTGTATAAAGACGCTGATCGGTCTGTCTACGGGATTGCATAGCCTCAAAACGAGCCTGCTTATTGGCATCCCTAAGAGAATCTTCTGACGAGTTGGAGCGGTCTGAGTAGCCATCTCGGCGGTCTGATGTGTCTGTCCGCTGAATTCAAAATACTACTCGAATCTAAAGGTCGCGTGTTAACTGTTGATGCACCAAAATGGAAAGGGAGTCGAGCACCACTAGCTAATGGTTCGAGCACCGTGGAATAGAAGGGGAATGTGAAACTGCGTTTAGAAATCTACTAAGCAGATGAGAGTAAAAAGAACAGTAGGGCCGTGAGCCACGACAATAACAGACTTCGCTCGTCGTGTCCTGAATGCCTCTCTTACGACGGGCTTTCCTTTGATTGAAGAAGGGTGGTTTCAGAGTTAATTACAAGTGGAGTAAAGGAAAAGGGGAAGAGTTGAGCAAGCTAGAGTCCGCAAAGCCTGAGATTTGAGTCCGCAGCCTTTAGCAATTAGGCTCCTAGGCACGAGTCAGCGTGCTTTGAGTGCATAACTTCCCCCTATTTATAGGACGGGGGCCTGCCCAAACGGGCAGGGCTAAAATAACCGGCTGCCCGGGGTACAGAAGAACCGGGCAGTGGTGACGGGAATCTAAAAGAAAGAACACGCCAGTCTGCGCAAAGGGGGCGCACTGGGCTCGCGGGCTGAGGCTTCCATCTGCTGCTGCAAGGCGCGATCCTGCTGGAGGATTATGGCCTGGGCGTACGGGACACTCAGTCTGCCGAAGAGGGATCAATCCAAAGTTCCAAAGGCATGTCGAACTTGGCGGATGAATTACTGAGTCCTCCGCTGAGGGTATCAAACTTGGGACTGCTGAATATTGCTGCTCTGCCAAGCTCGGCGGACAGCCAAACCGAGTCCGCCTCTGATGAGCCTGGGACCTTGGAACTATGTCGGTGCTTCACTGAGCTAGGTGGACTGCCAAATTGAGTCCCTGGCTAACGAGATAGGTGATTGGAATCTTATACGCGTTGCGGACTGAGGGGTTAACACTTGTCATGATTGTTCAACTTTGTAGCATTGTGATGATTTGATGAAATATTATATTGTTGGCTTTAATCGCCCTTAACTATTGTTGTATAACGTATTAGAGTTATCTTGGGTTGTAAATCCCTCTTGAACGTTGATCAACTGCTTCTTAATCTAGAAATGTCTAGTAGAATCCGATGTGCCAAGTCCTAAATATATTTTCGTAGGGTTTTCTTGATTGCGGAAGTTAGTGGACAAAACCACCTCTGCAGTGTTTGTTTCCTTTATTAGTACCTCGTGGAACTCTACCGGGTGTTTGGGGCATTTGCAGTTAATGGTGGAGTGTTTAGTCTCCCCCGAATTTAGAAGGATAATTTACTTTGGGGTTGTGTGCAGCTGAGTTGACCGCCCTGTTCGTTTTGAATTGTTTGGTGAAGTTGATCATAGGAGGCTAGTAGGGGTTTGTTTCTTTTCCCGACGTTTTAATAATGACCTTTTTCCCCTTATAGTCTTATGCATTTGGGGTGCTTTTGTGGTACGTGTTGCTTCACGTAAGTATTTCCTTTTGCCTTTTGTACATTTCTGTTGTACTTTAATTAAGTATTTTCCTTTGGTCTTGGGTTGGTACCCCTTGACTTTGTTACTTTTGGCTTTCTTTCCGCCATTTCTTGTACATTCTTGCTGAGGTGTTCTGTCATTGGAATGCCTCAGGTTCAGAGCTGTAGCTGATAGCCGTGCTGGTTTTGTAGTTTCTGAGCAGTAGTGTTTATTGTGTTCTTTGCCTCTCCATAGTGAGGTAGTTTGTTGTTTTTATTTATTCAGTAGTTCAGACATGCTTTAATTTTATGGGTTCGTGTCAGCTTGTTGACGCTCATAGGATTATTATGTTCTTTTTGGATACTTGCTAGCTGCTTAGCTTTCTTTTTGTGTGTTTGGGATACTTGCTCTCTTGGATGTTTTATGTTAGGAATGCATGGTAGGTAATTTTAAGTATAAAATAAAACTACTATTATTACCTCATGCATTGCACGCTTTTAGAATCATAAGTCACTATATTTAACGACAGTACAAATCTACTTTTATTGCTATTATAAACTTAGAACTTGCATACCTTGAGGTGTCATTTGGGAACCTCTAAGCTCTTGTAGGATGCCTATTCCGATAAAAGAAGTTTTTTTCGCAGCGTTTAACTACTTTTCTTGTGAACTAGATGAGCCACTAAGCCGAGGGATACAGCTATCCGCTATACTTAAATTGATTTTAACTCTAAATAACTTAAATAACCTTTCCTCATGGTTAAGTAGGATTTTTGCCTGAGCGTCCGCAGTTATCCCCTGCTGACTTGGCATCACAACGTGTATTTTTCCATTACTCTAGTATACCTATTTGGTAGTGAAAATGCGGGTTGTGACACTGCGTACTCTTGCTGGCTGGAGCACCAGACTTTATTTGGCTAAGTGCTAAATCACACTTGCCGAGTTAACATATTGTTGTTGGGGCGACGACTCTCCCATACCGAAGACCCACCACCTTATATTTTATGTACGTATAATATTAATGTATTTTCCCACTGAGCTAAAGCTCCCTGGACCATCCCGTCCAACACAAAATTATCCGAGCCATCGGCTCGCCGGGCTAACCTGCCCATCACCAAAACCACCAAACTTACCGCTCGTCAGACCCAACATAACTCTCACAACACCGGGGAGTGTGAGTGTAAGTGTATTCCTAGAGTATTTATAAATAATCTTGTAATCCATTTAGTCTTACGACTTACGTTAACCTTGGACTGCCCAAGGAATTCCCTGTGAAGGGCACTCGAGGGCAGTTGGAACTATGATGTGCTGAATTCCAAAGCTCCCTTTTGCAAGGTACTTATTATTATTGGTATCTACCCATAACAAACCCCATTTAAAGTTATCCTTAATCTAACCCTAATGTATTTTGACTCTCTTCCCCCTCCACAGGAAAGACGATGTTTCGTCGATCCCGAGCACCATTTAACACTAGTCAACCTAATATTCCACATCATGACTCCTAATGATGAACTCACTTTTACTTCACCAAAATCAGTAAACTATTAACCCATCTTCCTAAGTCCATTTCACATGTTATCACAATTTCCACAGTTTTACTATTTGTAGACCAATCTAAGCTATATGATGTACATGACAGGAGGTACTCTAATTTTTCATCCAAAGAACCTAAGATAATATATTGGGGGTCTGTCATGACATATTTACCCTAAATCCAGACACTTGTAATTTTCCTTATTAATTTGGCATTTATTAAATTTTCCAAATGTCAGGCCATGGGTAATTTTGAACATGAAGTACTAGATTTCCTTAAGTTATGGCCACCCGAATATTATGAACACTATATGATTATAAATTATTAGTGAATACCAAATTTCACAGATTTCCATAAAAGTAATAACCTCTAAATAATTAATTCAATGTAATTCAATTAATTAGAGATAATGAAGGGAGTATAACAAATCTTAGTCCAAAAATTATATAAAAACTACCAGAACTTTAATATGATCACAAAATATTCCTCACTAAGTTTCATGCAATTTAAAGGTAAGTAAGTGATATAGAAAAATACCACAAATAAATCTTTGATAGAGAACTTTGTGAAGAAACATTTTTGTAAACTCATCCAAATAATATGTAATAATTTTGTTAACCCCGAAATCTGCGATCCTTCTCGAGGGAGACAACTCGCTCATCGCGGCCTGCCCCGAGTTCCTCCTCGAGGCCATGATGCTCTAGGTTGGGCGGACAGAACTCTTTGTCCGCTCAGGCCGCGCGGCCTGCGCGGTCTCAGCGGTATGACCCCCCAAGCCGTGTGCCTTCCCTTGGTCGACAGGGTCCGCGGACTGCTTCCGCAGTCCGCCTCAGTAGGCCGCCCCGCTTTTTCAGCTTAACCGCGAGGATGTATCCGCAGGTCTCTCTCTGCCAGACTCAACTACCTATCCGCCCAGGCCGGCAACAAGTCGCATATCCTTTCACCCAACCGCATGGGCAGCCAACTCCTTTAGTCCGCCTACAGAGCGCGGACTCCAACTCTGGCTAACCGCCAAGACCAGTAGCAGTCCAAGTTCCTCGCGAGCTGGGTGGACTCGAAGTGCGGTCAATACTTCCAGTCCGCCTTCATTGGTGAAGCCCCACAGCCTCAACATCAAGGCTCTCCATCTCCAACGTAAGCAGACTTAGCTTTGCAGCAGCCGCAGACTCTGTGGGCTTGGCAGACTCTATATGCAGTCCGTCCTTCCCTTCGCTAGCATCAGCTTCTCGGCAGCAGTACCAGCTTCCTCCTCAGTCCGCAGGCCTTTCGCTGGCTCAGCTAGTGGTAGCAGACTTCTACCTCAGTCCGCAGTCTTGGTGCGGACTCGGTCAGTGGTGGCGGACCCTTTCCAGCCTGCATAACCTCGTGCGGACTCGTCGGACTCCACGGGCACTCTCCAGCTCGCACCCCTTGTAGCTTGCTCAGTTCAGCAGCGGCGGACTCAGCAGATTCTCCTTGCAGTCCACCGCTTGTCCTCCAGCATCCGCCACTACAGCAGTAGGCGGATAGCCCCAGCTTAACAGTGACGGACTCCGCGAACCCGCATCGCAGACCGAAACTAAGTCTCCCATTTTTCCGACAGCAGCTCCGGCTTCAGTACCAAGTCCCAGTCTGCGCGCCCTGTGGCGGACTCGGCGGACTCCATCTCCATCTCGCTCAAGTTATCATCTCAATGGGGGTAACGTCACCGCAACCGTTACATCCTCGGGCCTATAAATAGCCCCCCATGCCTCTTATGGTGGGGGAGGTCTCTCGTCATCGCAAAGGTGCTCAAGCCCGAAGTCAGCCAACCGGCCCGGCTCCTGCGGACTCCGTTTCTCAGTCCGCACGGTCTCCCGTTTCCCTTAACCGCGCGACCTGCGGGCTCCGCTCTTCAGTCCGCGCGACCTCTCTGTGGGCTGGAAAACCAGGTCCTCAGTTTGTCGCTTATCCTCCTGATCACTTGAGCACAATGCAAGATACTTCTGCTTCTGCGAAAAGGAAAAAGCACATGTCAGTTTTATTCCAGGCAAAACAACGTGAAATGGAGAGACTCGCTCATTTCATCAGACGATTTCGAAAGGAGGTTCTTGAAGTTGACGAAGCCAATCCAAAGGTGTACAAAATTGCTCTACTTGAGGGATTAAAGGAAGGACCGTTCAAGTTCGAAGCCACCCTCAGAAAAGAAAAAACATATCAGGAACTAATCAGCCTCGCTGATCAATACTCTCGTGCTGGGAGAGGCACTTTTGACCGTGTCATGAAAAGCAAAGCAAGTTCCAAGGAATCATTTCAAACTCTATGCCAGAAGTCCAGGGACTCTAATCAATATTGTGAATATCACAAATGAAAGGGTCATTTGACAGAAGATTGTAAAGCTCTTAAGCAACTAGTGGAGAGGATGATGAAGCAGGGAAAGTTTGGTGATGTCGTCCAAAGGATCTTTACATCCCCCTTTGAAGCCTGAGAAGACAAAGGCATGCTGGACACCCTCTCCGGCTTGGAATAAATAGGCTAAAAGAGTTGGACCTTCAATCATGGAAGTAAACGCAAGCGCACTAGTTTGTCTTTATCACCGATTCATTTCCTGAAATTTCTATATCGAATATGTTGTTATTTCATATCTCAAAACCTCATACTAACACCTTTTCAAACAGCTTGACAAATAGGGATAGCTGACTCCAAGAGACATCGCCGAGTTTAGCAAAACCTCCCCTAGAGCTATTATCATTAGCGTAACACCACGAAGACCACGTGTTGCGGGGAGATTTCGCACCGTATAGTGGGAGCTTGCAGGCTCTAGCGAGGTAGGACTCTAAACTTCGGATCCCGGCTAGTACCTGACCCCAACTCTGCATTATGGCGGGACAGGGTGGGAGAAAAGCTCTACTATGCCACTTTATGGGATATCGTTACAACTTTGATGATCGTGTGTGGAAAGAACTACCATGCGCACCTGCCCACCGATCATCTTAGTTCGTGACCCTCGAACACTCTTTGGAACCCTCAAGGAGTGTCTGCAGGAGACCAACAACTGGGTTGATCTTATAGGAAAGCAATGCCACACGCACCTACCAGAAAGATCAACTTGGGCTGTACTCCAGGCAAGAGGGCAGTGAATCCTTCCCCTCTTTTTGAGCAGGCAACCTTTGTGACCTTGTGAGGAAAGCACTGCCACGCGCACCTGCCCGCTTGGTCATCCAATTCTGAAGTGGGTTGATTGCATAACTCCTGTGACCCTGTGAGGAAAGCAATGCTTCATTCAACTGCCCACTGGGTCACATTAGTTATGAATCATTTCTTTTAGCAGACAAAGGTGTGGAATTAAACTGGCATTTGCTCAGTCCGCAAGCCTACGGTTTTCAATTCTGCTAAACTTTGCTATGGTCTTCAGCTAATCCGCAGAGCTTGGATTATTTAGTCTGTTAGCCTACTTAGGTGATGTGTATTACAGTTTTTGTGACCTTGCGTGGAAAGCAATGTGCTTCGTGCGCACCTGCCCGCTTGGTCGCTTGAGTCTGTAACCCATCTTTCTCAGGTCAAAAGAAAGATTTTCAATTCAGTTACAGACCGCGTGGTTTTATATGTCAGTTTATATTGTCCGGCTTCTGTATACTTGCATATCGGTTTGTTCTTTATATAATCAGACAGTCGACCGACCTGTTTCTGGCCTATCTGTCGGCTTATTTGGTTTCTATATACCTACCCGCTCTCATGCATTTTTGATCACTATTATTCAGTCGGCTTAGTTGCCGACTAGTATGACTAAGTATTTTTGGTTTCCGACTTATGTTATCATATCAGAAGCGCCCTAGCCGTAAACTTATACTTCATAGTTAAGGCTTTTCGGCAGCTAAGGTTCTTAGTCGTGCAGCTTATTGGTCATAGTTTATGTACAAGTTCGCCCTAGCCGCAATCTTATACTTCAATATCTCAGCGGATAACCTTGATTACTTCATTAAGGCAAGTGGCGGATTAAACTGTTAGCCTCTATTAAATCGAAAGTTATGTTGAGACTGCGCAGAGTTAAACAAGTAAGAAAAATGAAAAGTGAAATAAGTTGCACGTCAAAGGTGAAGTTTTCCTTTTCTATTTCTATTTCATTGAATATTACAAAATGTTAATCGCGCGGTTTACAACAAATACCGCTGATTTCCCAAAAAGATCAAAATACAAGTAAAGAGTTACAAAGGTCCTAATCGACCGGCTTGAGCTTTTTAGCCGCAGGAGAACGTGAATCACCGTCATCATCAATGTCAACGGAGGATTCAGAGTACCTGCTGCTGCTAGCCGCCGAGCTGCCTGAACCGCTAGAAGTCGCCGACTTTGTCCGTGCGGTCTCGGATTCTTGACCGCCGGTCTCAGACGATGCGCCCCCGCTCCGGCTTCCTTGGCCACCCCCTTCCTCGTCATCTTCCTCCTCTTCGCCATCTTCCTCGCCAACCTTGCCTTTGCCCTTGATCGCCTTGTAGGCGGTGGCCACCTTCTTTTTCATGGTGGGCTAAATATCGGCACAGGTGAAGTCGGTGAAGCCGGTCGCCAAGCCGCCAAGGTCTCGGAGGCAGTTAAGCGCTCCATCAATCCCCTGGATGACTTGCGGGAAGACATTGTCTTAGATGGTGCAGTTGTTCGGGTCATACATTGCCTGCAAAAGAAGTAAAGGTAAGTCTGTGCGGTTTAATAATGCTAACCGCACGAGTATCTGGTGACGACTTACCGCCTCCCTTTCTTTCAGTCGCTTGTTTTCTTCTTCTATTTCCTCTAACCGCCTCCCTTTCTTTCAGTCGCTTGTTTTCTTCTTCTATTTACTCTAACCGCCTATGAAGTGGCCTATCACGAAGCTCCTTGCCCCGACTTGAGCAGCTAGCCGCGGTAGGTCATCTGCGGGAACTCGGCGCAGCGCCTTCAGGTTGCGCTTGCCATACAGCGCAGCGCCAACCACGTTCGCGTGGCGGGTTACTTCTTCCCTCCCCTAGTAAGGGAGGACAGTGGAGACCGTCACAAACTTGACATCCGGATTCCACAGCACAGCTGGGTTGCCATGGACGTCCTTCAGGCCGCTGCTCGTTCCCTGCAGCATAAACTCGCCAGAGGAGGCCGACTCCTCCTCCTCCACAACCCGTGGCGGCTTGGCCCTCCTGGCACATTTCTCTCTTTGGGTGAGAGTCAGGCCGCCAGGCATCAGCGGCTTGTTCTGCGGGACCGCCACAGCAGCTGCAAAGATAAAGAAAAAGTCAGTTGCCAAGCCGCGCGGCTTAAAGTTCAGTTCGGTCGGTTTGGAGATTACTATCATCCGCTTCGATTCCTTCTAAAGACGACAGCAGTGGGATGTAATGATTTACGTCAAGCCGTTCCCCCTTGAAGAAGGTGTAGATGTCCTTCTTCACACCGTCCAAGCCGTCGCTGCCGAATGTGGCCTCTTCGTGGATTTGCGGGTTGACTGGAAGCAACCCCAGGTTTCCCTCGAAAATCAGAAACCGCTCCGACCGGTTGGCGATTTTGCTTGCCAGGTTGACGATCTTCAGCCCCCTGCAGCCAAAGTACAAGTGCCCCAGGAAGATCCTTGTCCCGGAGTCCGGGATAGACCTCACCGAGAAGCATTCCCGGAACAGCTTCATAGAAAATCGGACTCTTTCCGACCTTAAGTATGAAATGAAGCTGTATATGGCGGCTATCGAGTTTGGTGACAGTTGTCCTGGCACAACTCCATAATGGTCGAAGACCGCCATGGCCTCCATCATGACCGGAAAGTGGAAAACGCAGTCAAAGTGGTCGATGGGGATGGCGATCTGATTTGCGTTGGATGTATTAATTCGCTCGTCTTGCAGCGGAAGCCGCGCGACTAGCGGGCTTCCCTGCATGTGTTTCTCTAAAAAATTGTCCAGGTCGGATTTTGTAAGTCGGCAATCTTTATGGTATGCAGAGTGTAATGCGGAGTCCGCATGAGTCCTGACCGCATAGGCCTTGTCAGACCGCAACGACTTGAACTTAGCCCGCATCCTTTCTGTCTTGTGAATTTTTAGAAAACCTGTGAAAGTACAGTACTCAACGTCAAATCGCGGCTAGCCATCACGCTGCGCGACCTAAACCTCAGATACACAGATCAGTGCAATGACTAAGGCACTGTTCAGTTCGTCAGTCCGCACGGCTATATGCCTGCACTTACAATAATTTCATGGCAAATCATGTGGATATCAAACTTTCAAGCCGGCGTTCTGTTCGCCAAACCGCGCGGCTACTTTCCTGTACTTGGATATTTCAGAACAAAACATAGGCATGGTGATCGTAAATATAAATCGCATACGCCGCAAACAGTTCGCAGCAGAGTAAAATTACAACGGTTTACAACAACAAAATTGTCTGACATCCAGCAGAGAAAACATATGACAACATACTAATCAATTATTCGCGCGGCTTAGATCGCTCAAGACGCTCAGCATTGCTTATCGCCGTCAAGTCTGTCTCGTCCTATTCGCACGACCTGTTCACCAATTTGCGCAATCGCAACGTACACCTGGCTAACCAGATTATGAAGCGAGTGCAGAGACCGATGAACCCGCGCAGTATCGCGTTCTACTCTCGCAAATGGGATCATTGGAATCGACTGAACTCCCAGACCGCTTGAAACTGCGGCCTGCCCGGGCGCCGCAGCCTCCGACGGATTTGAAGTCTCACCAGAGGCCGGGCGGCAAGTAACCGGCAACTTTCCAGAAAACGGCAGTGCAGGCCGCGGTTCTTCGTCGGTCTCGGCTGGCTGATCTTGGTCTTCGCCGTCCGCAAGATATGGGATCTCTTCTCTGTCTCCTTCTAGCCGTCCAGCCATCAGCAAATACTTCTCTGCCCTCTCTTGCTCCAAGGCGGCCTGCATCTCTGCAATGTTATTCTCAGTAGCCTCCAGCGCGGTTTGGAGCCTGGCAGTCTCCTGCTCCAGTGCGGACTTTAGCTTCGTGGTCTCCTGCTCCAGCGCGGACTTCAACTTCGTGGTCTCCTGCTCCAGCGCGGACTGCAGCCTTGTGGTCTCTTGCTCCAGGATGGTTTGCAACTCTTGGATCCTTTTCTCGGCGGCCTCCTGGGCAACCCACTTTTCTTCGTCCTTAACCTGCTGAGCTTAAGTGTGCGCGTTCAAAGCCGCTTGCAAGGTGTCGAACTCCTTCTGGAAGTCGGCCATCTCTTTCTCGCGAACACTTGGCGGCGGCAGCATAGACAACAGTGATGTCAAGTCTCCCGATTTCATCGTGGTATCCGGTTCACCTGTAGAAGATAAACCGCAATAAAGAACCATCCGGATAATTGTGACCTTCTAGCAAGGGTATTGGTAGGATAAGACCGCCGGTTTGATTTTTATCTTCTTCAGAGGCCGCGGTATGGTTTCTAAACCCTGGCCGCCTGAATCGTTCGGGATCTATCCTCTTTAGCTTTTCTTTCCATAGCCGCTCGGCTTCTTTAGCTCGGCCTTTCAGTTGAGCCGTGGTCAGGAAGAAGCTGGCCGACAGATTTAATATTATATTCGCCCCCTTCTTCCTTGACCGCGACTTGTAGAAGTTAATAATTCGCCTAATTTCCCGGTGTTTACCTTGCAGTAATGGAAGTGTGGTCGGCACCGGCTTCTCGGCGATCAGCTTCTTCATCTCCTCCATCTTCTCTCGAAGCTTCAGTTTCTCGGCTCCTTCAGAAGCCGCGGAAGCCGGACCGCCAAGCTTCTCCCCAATGACCTCGACTTCGGGGCAGTTAACTTCCTCAGAGGCCGCTGGAGTCGACAGTAGCGCATCTTGTGCTGGAGGGTCTCCATGCCCTTGAGGAGGTTTCTAAACGTCTCGCTAGCCGCGGATACATCCTCCAGCTCGTTCGGCTTGAAATCCGGTATGGACGGACTCTCGGGTACCTCCCTCTCGTGTGGCCTATGTTGAAGACAGTCCGCACCGGACTTCACGGAAATAATCTGGTTTCTGACCTGCATCTTCCTCGTCTTCCTCTTCATCCTTTCCTCAAGGGGCTCGCTCTGTTGCTTCTGCCGTTTCAAGGAGCCGAACACCATTTATGTTTGTTTGCTCTGTTCAGCCAAAATCTGTCCGGTCTCCATCGCCTTCTACGGCTCGTTGTCGTCCACAACGACTAGGTCGACCTTGGCCTCCAATTCGTGCGGCTTGCCAGATTCAACACTTTTCTCCTCCGTCTCACCTATTTTTAAGTGTGGTTCGCCCGATGGAGAGAAAGTCATTTCGAAGGATTTGGCAGTTCCGGTTTGTGGTGGAGCAATCTTCGAAACAGCTTCAGCATCGGTTGCGGCCTGTGATGATTCGCCGATGGTCTACGTCGGCCTCTTTTCAGATCTAGAAGCCGCTGGAGTAACCGGCTTCCCAATCTTCTTTGCAGGCTGACGGTCAGAGTCATCCGGTTTCTTGCTCCGGCTTTTCTTCTTTTCAGTCGATTTCTTGTCGTGGGCTAACATAAATGACATGACATCCATATTGAGTATGTCCACGTTGGTTTGAAAGATTCTGACCGCAAGTGGCGAGTAGCGACCCGTGGCTTGGCAGAGATCTTGAAGAATGTTAATGGCCGGGCGATTTTATAGACGCTGATAAGGCAGTCGCGGTCTCCGGCATAGTTCTACATTTTCGAAGTTTTTTCGAAAGTTAAAAATGTGCGGAGATTATGTTAAGCCCGGAATCCGCGACCTGTTCGCGCAGCTTTCCAGACCGGGCGGCCGGGTCTTTCTAGCCGCTAATTCTCCTAATCCGGGCGGTCTCCATGTCAGGCTGCTGCCAGTGCCGACCCTACTCAGCGACAAGGCCCAGGACCCAGACCATCATTTAATTATTAGCAAACACTTACAAGCCTTCTACATAGGTACTTGCAAGCTTCTTTCATATACATGTTTGCTTCTAATTCTTCTCCATGCAGGAATTAACAATCACTTGCAAGCCTTCTCCACAAGTACTTGCAAGCTCCTTTCATATATAGGTTTGTTTCTAACTCTTCTCCTTGCAGAGATTAGCAAACACTTGCAAGCCTTCTCCACAGGTACTTGCAAGCTTCTTTCATATATATGTTTGCTTCTAACTCTTCACCTTGCAGAGATTAGCAAACACTTGCAAGCCTTCTCCACAAGTACTTGCAAGCTTCTTTCATATATGTGTTTGCTTCTAACTCTTCACCTTGCAGAGATTAGCAAACACTTGCAAGCCTTCTCCACAGGTGATTGGCCCGCGAACAGACTGTTACTGTGGTTGGTTCGGTGAGTCGATCGCCGCGGGCTTGCTTAGGTAGGCAAGTGCACCTATCGCAAGTAGTACTCGATATTCGGGGGAATACCGAGGTCGTATTGTTCTCGGGGTCGTGTTGACTATTCTTACTCCTCCGGGAGGACTATTATTTTACTGAAAGTAAGGTGGATTTTTTTTAGTAAAGTAAAGACGGAAAAAGTAAAGGAGCGAAAAAATGATTTAGACAATATTCGATGAAGGGTTAACGCTCGGCATCGAATCGGATTAAGACTAAAACAATTTTTAATAATTATAGGACTTAGTTTTCAAATTAATAAAAAGGCAACTTGGCCGTGGAGGTTCCACAAATGTGAGCTCACCTAGCTTTAGGGATATCGCTCACCTAAACGTTAAGACTATTCGACCAAACGTTAGTCCGACGAAGGATTCCTCTTAACGCCCGCTTTACGCTAAGAACCCCGCTATTGGGTGGGGAACCCAATCCGGTAGAATTACGCTTGTCCTCTTTCGAGGGTATGCACGCAACTCTATTTACCCAGGGGTGATCGGTCCATATACACGGCCTCTCGGCTAGCTAGCATATGGACTACGAAAATAGGGCCCACACATCGATATGTGGTCCTACGCGTCGTAAACCCGGGGTAAACCTTAAGTCCTTATATTAAAATGAAAATAAAGAGCTTCAATTATTAGAAATCATTTTAAATGTCCCAATGCTCTTCGATGCCGAGGCTAATAGCGATTAGCCACACATCGGTATGGGGACGGCTTATAATTTACTGAGGCGCAAGTTCGAAATTAAACGCTAATGATTATAAGAAGGGGACACAAGAAAAATAACAAACATTTAGAAAACTGAAAAGTTAGCTAAAACAAGAACTCACGCACACTCCAAATTATAAATTAAACAGAAACTAAGTTACACATAAAAGAAATTTGCATATTTAAAATTTGCGAGTCCCACTCAAACGAGTGGGGGCGGGAAATAAAAAGCTGAAAATTGCAAGTCCTACTCAAACGAGTAGGACTGAAATGAAAGCGAGTCCCACTCAAATGAGTAGGAGAAAATAAATGCGATTACAGTGCTTTCTCAAATATTTACAGGGAGATAAAGATCCGTCCATTTAACTCAAGTGAGTAGGCGGAAAAATAAGGAAAGAAAATTACAAGTCCTACTCAAACGAGTAGGCGGGAAATAAAGTCCGGCCATTTAACTCAATTGAGTAGGCGGAAAAATAAAGAAAGAAAATAACAAGTCCTACTCAAACGAGTAGGACTGAAAATGAAAACAATGCGTCATTTAACTCTTAACGAGTAGACGGAAATAAATACACACAAACACACACACTCCATATGAATTTCAAGAAAGCAATAAAGCTAACACCTACACTCACACACTCTACATAATTTGAACAAAGCATTAAAAGAAAGCATTAAAATTTAACACCTACACTCACACACTCTACAAATTTGAGGAAAGCAATAAAACTTTATACTCATACACTCACACACACAACACGAAAATTAAGAAGAACAAAAGAAAATTTATGCTCATACACTCACACACACTAATAAAGAAGAAAAATCAAAGTTGCTTATAAATTAAAATAACAAGATTTCTACTCCTAAAACGTATCCAAAACACATAAAAAGAACAAATAAAAAGAGAATGAGCAAAAAGTTTTACAAAATAAAGTCAAAATCAAAGGTGCTCAAAAATTAAATCTATACCTTTTTCATTCTTAAGAATTCATAAAAGTGATAAAAAGGGTGAAGAGAAAATAAAAAGAACAAAAGAGGTTTTACAATCCTAAAAGAAAAACTAAGTAAAAAAGAACAAAATCACTTTTCAAATCTCTTTTGTAAATTCATAAGAATGAAATCCTAATTCTTTCAAGAAAAAGACATGGTGAAAAAGAGGAAAACCTATCATACCTAAGCATGAAGACAAGTTAAAAACATGAATATTAAGCATGTTACACTCATACACACACACACACTTTTCATAAATGAAGAACAAAGATGAAACTAAGAATAAAATGAGAAGAAAAATGGGCACAAGAGTTCATTCCAAAGACAAATAAGAAGAGAAAAATCTAACATTTTTATTACTTAAAGGAAACTATTACAAGCTATTACAAGAGCTAAAGCTAAAGCAAAAAACAAACATGAAAGAAAGGAGGGAGAAATCTCCTTACATAGCTCTAGAAATCACGGATGCAGCCCACAAAAAGACACTAAAATGGCCCAAAAATCTGAACCCTTGGACCTTACAGAAATGGGCAATTTATAGGCAAAAACTTCTAAGTACACGCCCTCCGTCACGGGCGTGTAGGGGGGCGTGTCAGTACTATTCATGAAGGCGGCCGTCGATTGGACAGGAAAGTTGACTTCGGGCTGAGTTCGCGGCAGTCACGCCCCAGGTCACGGGCGTGACTCTGGGCGTGTCGGGGAGGTAGAACCGGGCGCGGGTTGCGCCGAAAGTCTTCGACAGCATCTTGTCGGGCTAGCAGGAAAGGTCACGCCCCAGGTCACGGGGGTGACTCTGGGCGTGTCAGTTGGTGTCGACACTCGACGAATGTCGAGCGGAAAGTGTCGAGTTGAAATCGTTGAGCTGAGATTGAGTCACGCCCTAGGTCACGGGCGTGACGCTGGGCGTGACGGTTGGTGTCGACACTCGACGAATCGTCGAGAAGAAAGTGTCGAGTGGAGTGGACATGGGCTTGGGTCACGCCCCGTGTCGGGTGACACGGGCGTGTCGCCAGGCGTGTCAAGCTTGTACTTTAGAAATCGTCCGATTTCACGGGAAATGCAATGTCACGGCCCTGTCACGGGCGTGACCAAATTGTCACGGGCATGTACTGCCCAATTTTGGCAGATTTGGAAATTTTTCTGCAAAATAAAATAAAACAAGTTAGTAATAAATTTACAAGAATAGGAGCATTTTATTGAACAAAAATAAGTAAAAACGACAAAAATAAATGAAAATGACTAAATTAATGTGCACAAAAATACGTATATTTACAATTCATCAAATACCCCCATACTTAGGCTTTTGCTATTCCAGAGCAAAAGTTTGAGGTGAATCTATAAGGAATAAAAAAAACTCTAAGTTTAGCTATCACTTAATCAATTATAAGAGAGATCGAAATAAATATACGGGGTGTAAGAGTTAAGTCCTAAAATTATGTAGATGATTTAAATAGCGCAAAAGTTTTGGCCAAAAGACTTCTTGATGTAATCAAATAGAAGACAACATTTGTAATGGTTAGATGAACGAAAATAGTTTGGAATTATAAGAACTCTAGCTTATACGAGTGCTACTGGAAATAATACAATTTACTAATTATGCTCTCAAAAAGATTTTTGAATTAATTCTAGAATCGTGTAATTGGCTAAGGGGGTAGTGGGTTTATGAAGAGGGTTTTGATTTTTGAGGCGAGGTAATTTTTTCTCGAACCTCCATTTTTTTTCTTTTGGATTATTAGGAAAACGAAATCTTATTTTCCTAATATGATTTTTGTTTTTCAACTTCATCAGAATAAAATTAACCCAATGTATATTTGTAGGAGTAATGAATTTTATCCTCTTACTCCATATATAATCTTTTAAAATTATTGGGTGCCTATGTTTACGGAACAAAATCTTATTCCCATTGACATAGGATCTTTTAAGGATAAAATTTTTCATGCCAAGTAGGTCATGAAAAGTAAGGGGAGAAAGGAAAACTAGATTTTAATCCTAAAAATTTTTGAGAGCAACCTTAATAATTTGTACATTCCAATTTTTTTTCAGAAAGCTAAAAGTAAGTATAATTGAATTCTATAGTCGTTATTTCCTAACATAATATACGTGCTCCTATCAATGAAAAATTAGAAGTAGTGTCTAAAACGAGTTCGCTATTTTTAACAAAGCATAAAGAATTCTTTAAAACTTAACCCCGGGTATTTAAATTTTTCAGTCAATAATTAACAAACGGGTAGTGAATAAAGAATTAATCAAATTCGCATATAAATAAACTCAAAACGGAATTTTTGGATAGCAGGAAAGTTAAGGATGAAATATTTGATTTATTTGTTTCAAAACACATTTTTTTTATTTTTATGGTTTTTATCATCATTTTTTTGTTTTTCATTTATTATCTTTTTTTGTATTTTTGTTTTTCTCAAAAATTTTTTGAATTTTGTTTTGACCTATTATCTTTTTTTGTATTTTTTAAGAGAATTTTCATTATATGTACAAAATCAAGGGAGAAAAAGAGATGTTTTTACAAGAATGAGGAAGGGGGAGAGAGAAAAGAGTATGTACAAAAAATGAAAAAAAATATTTACAAAGTGAAACTAAATATTATTGTTTTTTTTTGTTTTGTTATATATATATTTTTTTAATTTGTTTTTGAGTTTTTGGAAAAAATAAAGAAAGAGAAAAAGTTTTTTGGATTTTTCATTTAAATTTTTTTTTTCATTTTAAGATGTTTTTTAATTTTTTTTTGTTATATGTATTTTTTTTGTATTTTTGAAATGCAGAAAAAATTGAAGTGCAGAAAGTAAAGCACGAAAATATCCCCATACTTAAGTACAACATTGTCCCCAATGTTGTAACGTAAGTATGCAGAACAAAAATTAAAATGCGATATGTACAAAAGTAAAGAGAGGGGGGGTAGAAACGTCCCTGAAACGCGTTCGGGGAAGTCCAATCAGAAACCCAGCGTTTATTAGAAAAAAAAACAGAAAAGGTAATAAGGAAAGAGCGAAAAAGATAAGCGAGGGGTGCCTCCCAGGAGCGCTTTGTTTATAGTCGTGTACCTTGACTATTTTGGCGGGTGTATAATGTGGAGGAAAGTTATGGTTTCGCTAAAACCGATCACTGGGTCGCTTGCTATATAAGACTTTAACCGATGACCGTTTACCTTAAATAAACTTTTTTCCGGGTGGGAGACGAGTACGGTTCCATATGGAAAAACTTCTTCAACTAGGACGGGACCGGACCATCTAGATTTTAATTTACCTAGAAAAAGCCTAAGACGTGAATTGTAAAGAAGGACAAGATCGCCCAGAGAAAATAATTTTTGGGACTTGATTTTTCGATCGTGATATAACTTAGAGCGCTCCTTATAGAATTTATTGCTCTCGTAAGCGTTCGCACGCCATTCATCGAGCTCGTTTAGTTGCAGTTTTCTATTCTGAGCGGCTAAGTTGGAGTCGAGGTTTAAGAGTTTTAAAGCCCAAAGAGCGCGATGCTCTAATTCTACGAGTAAATGGCACGTTTTGCCGTAGACTAACCGGAACGGTGTACAACCAATTGCGGTTTTGTATGCCGTCCGATACGCCCACAACGCATCGTCGAGTTTAACGGACCAATCTTTCCCTTTTAGCGAAGCGGTTTTTTCTAAAATTCGCTTAATCTCTCGATTTACTACCTCAACTTGGCCACTTGTTTGCGGGTGGTAGGGGGTGGCAAGCTTGTGCGTGACTCCGTACTTAGCTAACGTCTTAGCCATAAGAGCGTTACAGAAATGCGTTCCCCTATCACTAACAATTGCGCGAGGCGTGCCGAAGCGAGAAAATAGTTTTTTAAGAAATGTAACGACGACTCGCGCATCGTTGGTGGGGAGAACTTGCGCTTCTGCCCACCTTGATACGTAGTCGACCACCACTAAAATATACATATTTTTGAAAGATGGAGGTAGGGGGCCAACAAAATCTATGCCCCATAAATCGAAGACTTCGCACTCTAAAAACATATTTTGGGGCATCTCGTCGCGACAAGAGATGTTACCCGACCGCTGACAGCTATCGCATGCGCGCACAAAATTATGCACGTCTTTGAAGAGAGTGGGCCAAAAGTAGCCTGCCTCTAGCGCCTTCCGAGCGGTCCGGTTGGCTTGATAATGCCCACCGGCTGGACCCTCGTGGCAGTTCTTAAGAATTTGCAAGCACTCCACACCCGCAACGCATCTTCGGACCGCTTGGTCCGCGCAGATATGAAAAAGAAATGGGTCCTCCCAAAAGAAATTTTTCAAGTCAGAAAAGAATTTCTTCTTTTGATGACTTGAAAACTCTTTTGGAAGCACCCGCGCTACTAAGAAATTTGCAAAATCTGCGAACCAAGGCGAAGATGACGAAGAACTAATGGCAAGGAGGCATTCCTCGGGGAATCTGTCGTTTATTTCACACTCGACGAGCGCTTCCGCACCCGGATTTTCTAAACGGGAGAGGTGGTCTGCCGCTAGATTTTCCGCTCCCCGCTTATCTCGGATCTCCAAATCAAACTCTTGTAGGAGGAGAATCCATCGAAGAAGGCGGGGCTTCGCATCATTTTTAGCTAATAAATATTTAATCGCGGAGTGATCGGTAAAAACGATAACTTTAGATAGCGTTATATATGAGCGAAACTTATCAAAAGCGAAAACGACTGCTAAGAGTTCCTTTTCCGTTGTCGTGTAATTTACTTGTGCGGAAGTGAGCGTCTTGCTAGCGTAATAAATAGGATGAAAATGTTTTTCTATGCGTTGCCCAAGAACGGCACCAAGGCAATATCACTAGCGTCGCACATAATTTCGAACGGAAGGGACCAATTAGGGGCCACTAATATTGGTGAAGTGATAAGTTTTTGTTTTATTAAATTAAAGGCGGACTCACATTCGCTACTAAAGATGAAACGTGATTCCTTTTCCAAGTGGTGAGTAAGCGGCTTTGTTATTTTTGAAAAGTCTTGAATGAAGCGTCGATAAAAGCCCGCATGTCCTAAGAAACTCCTAATAGATTTTAC
Source organism: Platanthera guangdongensis (assembly GCA_039583875.1). Lineage (NCBI taxonomy): Eukaryota > Viridiplantae > Streptophyta > Magnoliopsida > Asparagales > Orchidaceae > Platanthera > Platanthera guangdongensis. The sequence continues at coordinate 173,180,747 of CM077150.1, read as the reverse complement.
GTTTGTTGGATGCGGAAGTTTTTCTATAATTTCTATCTTCGCCTTATCCACCTCTATCCCCTTAGACGAAATCATATGGTCGAGGACCAAACCTCCTCGAACCATAAAGTTGCATTTTTCCCAATTTAAAACAAGGCTTGTGTCCTCGCACCGTTGAAGGACACGATCTAAATTGTGAAGGCAATCGGGAAAAGAGCGTCCGAAAACAGAGAAGTCATCCATAAAGACTTCCATAATGTCTTCTACTAGCTCGCCAAAGATCGCTGGCATACATCTTTGGAATGTAGCTGGCGCGTTGCAGAGTCCAAATGGCATTCTTTGATATGCGAAGGTGCCAAGTGGGCAAGTAAAAATTGTTTTCTCTTGGTCATCGGGGGAAATGGGGATTTGGAAAAACCCCGATAAACCATCAAGAAAACAATAATACGGATGACCGGATAAACGCTCTAAAATCTGGTCCAAAAATGGCAGAGGGAAATGGTCCTTGCGGGTGGCATCATTAAGGTTTCTATAATCGATGCACACTCGCCAACCCGTAACAGTACGAGTTGGGACGAGCTCGTTACGCTCATTCGCCACTACGGTAAGACCGCCCTTCTTGGGCACGACATGCACGGGACTAACCCATGCAATGTACGAAATAGGGTAGATAATCTCCGCATCTAAAAACTTAATAATTTCGGCTTTAACGACGTCTTTCATGTTTGGGTTAAGACGACGTTGCGGCTGAATCGTTTTGCGGCAATTATCGTTAAGGAAAATCTTATGGGTGCAAAAGGAGGGGCTAATCCCCTTTAAGTCAGAGATTTGCCACGCAATTGCGTGGCGATGTTTAAATAAAACTTCCAATAAATCGGAAGTCTCCGAATCACTCAAGTCCGAAGAAATGATAACGGGAAGCGTATCGCCTTTTCCCAAAAAAGCGTATTTGAGCGATGCGGGTAAGGGTTTGAGGTCTAGGATGGGTGGTTCTTCTAGGGAGGTTTTAATGCCTATGTCTTTCTTACCAATTGGTTCAAAAGGCAAGTCTAAAGAAGTATCCTCATCGCATTTAAAATTTTCGAGCGCATAAACATCATCGTTTAAAAATACGGACTCGAATATGGGAGAAGAACGATCTCCAAAAAAGGTATCTAAAGAGTAGCAGAAATCGTCGCTCGATGACAAATTGTCCATCGAGGGATTAATAGAGAAAGTAACCTGATCATCGCCTACTCGGAGGAGAAGGCTACCATTACTAACATCTATTAGTGCGCGAGAGGTGGCGAGAAAAGGGCGACCGAGTATTATTGGTACCTCGGCGTCCTCCTCGATATCTAAGATGACGAAGTCTACCGGGAAGGTAAACTTGTCGACTCGGACAAGGACGTCCTCCACTACCCCGATAGGGAACTTAACCGAGCGATCCGCTAATGGATGCGCATATTCGTAGGACTAGGAGTACCCAAATCTAAACGTGAAAAGAGCGAGAACGGCATCAGATTAATGCTAGCCCCTAAATCAGCTAAGGCGTACTTTACTAATATATCGCCAAAAAGGCACGGGATGGAAAACCGACCCGGGTCGTTTTGTTTTGTGGGCAATTTATTAGTAAGGGCCGCCGAGCAGACAACATTGAGAGATATATGCGAAATATCCTCTAATTTGCGTTTATTAAAAAGTAGTTCTTTTAAAAATTTCGCATATTTGGGCATTTGCGAGATAGCCTCGCAAAAAGGAACATTAATGTGAATCTGTTTTAATAATAAAATAAATTTTGCATATTGCGCGTCCTGACGCTCGTTATCTAACTTATGCGGATATGCAAGGGCCTTGTTTAAAATAATTTTTTCTTTTATAATTGGTCGGTCCATTTTGGATCGACCACCTCCTTTCCGCTACGGAGGGTTATAGCATTGGCGTTCTCCCACGGATTGGGCTCCGTGTTTCCCGGCAGTGCCCCGAGCGGGCGCTCGGACATCATTCTCGCCAGCTGTCCAACCTGTTGTTCGAGTGTTTTTAGCGATCCGGTAATGTTCCGGATATTTGACTCGTTGGACGCAATATACTTCGAAAAATTTTCCTCCATCGGGGAGGGTTTCGGAAGAGGAGGAGGAAGAAATTCGGGCGCATAAGAAATAGGGGGACGCTGAGCATTATTCGGTTTGCTCCACGAGAAGTTGGGGTGATTCCCCCAACCCGGATTATAGTTATTACTATAAGGGTTGTTATTGGGGTTGAAGGGAGGACGACCCGAATTTCCCATGAAGTCCACGAACTCTTCAGCCACATAGACGTTAGGGGGAATAAAACAAGGCGGAGTGGAGGAGGCAGCAGACATCTCTGCCACCTGCTTTGTTAACCTTTCAACTTGAAGGGTCAAGAGAGCAGTGGCATCCACTTCAAAAAGACCAGCCGCCGGCTTTGGGCGTCCCCGCGGGACGTTCCATTGATAGGAGTTCATAGCCATCTCTTCGAATAAAGCCTGGGCGGCCTCGGGGGTTTTGTTGTTAAGCGTACCCCCGGCAGCCGAGTCAATCATTTGACGCGTCTGAAAATTCAGCCCATTATAAAAAATTTGAACTTGCAACCACGTTGGCAGCACGTGGTGCGGGCAATGGCGGAGGAGTTCCTTAAACCGTTCCCAAGTCTCGTATAGAGACTCAGGATCGTTTTGCACAAACAAATAAATGTCCGCCCGCAACTTTGCAGTTTTTGCGGGCGGAAAGTAATTCGTTAGGAACCGTTCCGTTAACTCAGCCCACGTGGCGATACATCCTCGCGGGAGGGCATTCAACCACGCCTTGGCTTTGGATTTAAGGGAAAAAGGAAATAAGCGCAAACGAATGGCGTCATCAGTGACGCCATTAATCTTGAAGGTGTCGCATATCTCCAAGAAATTGGACAAGTGGACATTCGGGTCCTCATCCGGCAGTCCATCGAACTGCACGGCGTTTTGGACCATTTGAATGACACTTGACTTTATTTCAAAATTATTATTCGCCACCGCAGGGCGAACAATACTCGACCCAGAATCATCCAGGTTAGGCCGGGCGTAATAAGACATAGTACGCTCGGCCACCGGGGGAAGGTTAGGCGCGGCCATAACTACAACAGTGGGTTCTCCGATAGATTCCTCGGGATCTAAAGAAGGATTTCGGCGTTGAGATCGGATACGCGCAAGAGAGCGTTCGATCTCAGGGTCGAAGTCAAAATCTTCAGACTCGGAGGGTTGTCCACGGGTCATACACCCAAACAAAAATAAAACAAAATAAACTTCTTTTTTTGTTTTAAAATAAAGTTTTTAGTTTTTTTTATAGAAAATAAGTAAAAGTAATAGACTCCGAAATTCGAAATTGCAACTCGAAAAGACTCCCCGACAACGGTGCCAAAAACTTGATTGGCCCGCGAACAGACTCTTACTGTGGTTGGTTCGGTGAGTCGATCGCCGCGGGCTTGCTTAGGTAGGCAAGTGCACCTATCGCAAGTAGTACTCGATATTCGGGGGGAATACCGAGGTCGTATTGTTCTCGGGGTCGTGTTGACTATTCTTACTCCTCCGGGAGGACTATTATTTTACTGAAAGTAAGGTGGATTTTTTTAGTAAAGTAAAGACAGAAAAAGTAAAGGAGCGAAAAAACGATTTAGACAATATTCGATGAAGGGTTAACGCTCAGCATCGAATCGGATTAAGACTAAAATTATTTTTAATAATTATAGGACTTAGTTTTCAAATTAATAAAAGGCAACTTGGCCGTGGAGGTTCCACAAATGTGAGCTCACCTAGCTATAGGGATATCGCTCACCTAAACGTTAAGACTATTCGACCGAACGTTAGTCCGACGAAGGATTCCTCTTAACGCCCGCTTTACGCTAAGAACCCCGCTATTGGGTGGGGAACCCAATCCGGTAGAATTACGCTTGTCCTCTTTCGAGGGTATGCACACAACTCTATTTACCCAGGGGTGATCGGTCCATATGCACGACCTATCGTCTAGCTAGCATATGAACTACGGAAATAGGGCCCACACATCGATATGTGGTCCTACGCATCGTAAACCCGGGGTAAACCTTAAGTCCTTAAATTAAAATGAAAATAAAGAGCTTCAATTATTAGAAATCATTTTAAATGTCCCAATGCTCTTCGATGCCGAGGCTAATAGCGATTAGCCACACATCAGTATGGGGACGGCTTATAATTTAGTGAGGCGCAAGTTCAAAATTAAACGGTAATGATTATAAGAAGGGGACACAAGAAAAATAACAAACATTTAGAAAACTGAAAAGTTAGCTAAAACAAGAACTCACGCACACTCCAAATTATAAATTAAACAGAAACTAAGTTACACATAAAAGAAATTTGCATATTTAAAATTTGCGAGTCCCACTCAAACGAGTGGGGGCGGGAAATAAAAAGCTGAAAATTGCAAGTCCTACTCAAACGAGTAGGACTGAAATGAAAGCGATTCCCACTCAAATGAGTAGGAGAAAATAAATGCGATTACAGTGCTTTCTCAAATATTTACAGGGAGATAAAGATCCGTCCATTTAACTCAAGTGAGTAGGCGGAAAAATAAGGAAAGAAAATTACAAGTCCTCAAACGAGTAGGCAGGAAATAAAGTCCGGCCATTTAACTCAAGTGAGTAGGCGGAAAAATAAAGAAAGAAAATAACAAGTCCTACTCAAACGAGTAGGACTGAAAATGAAAACGATGCGCCATTTAACTCTTAACGAGTAGACGGAAATAAATACACACAAACATTCACACTCCATATGAATTTCAAGAAAGCAATAAAGCTAATACCTACACTCACACACTCTACATAATTTGAACAAAGCATTAAAAGAAAGCATTAAAATTTAACACCTACACTCACACACTCTACAAAATTGAGGAATGCAATAAAACGTTATACTCATACACTCACACACACAACATGAAAATTAAGAAGAACAAAAGAAAATTTATGCTCATACACTAACACACACTAATAACGAAGAAAAATCAAAGTTGCTTATAAATTAAAATAACAATATTTCTACTCCTAAAACATACCCAAAACACATAAAAAGAACAAATAAAAAGAGAATGAGCAAAAAGGTTTACAAAATAAAGTCAAAATCAAAGGTGCTCAAAAATTAAATCTATAACTTTTTCATTCTTAAGAATTCATAAAAGTGATAAAAAGGTGAAGAGAAAATAAAAAGAACAAAAGAGGTTTTACAATCCTAAAAGAAAAACTAAGTAAAAAAAAGAACAAAATCACTTTTCAAATTTCTTTTGTAAATTCATAAGAATGAAATCCTAATTCTTTCAAGAAAAAGACATGGTGAAAAAGAGAAAAACCTATCATACCTAAGCATGAAGACAAGTTAAAAACATGAATATTAAGCATGTTACACTCATACACACACACACACTTTTCATAAATGAAGAACAAAGATGAAACTAAGAATAAAATGAGAAGAAAAATGGGCACAAGAGTTCATTCCAAAGCCAAATAAGAAGAGAAAAATCTAACATTTTTATTACTTAAAGGAAACTATTACAAGCTATTACAAGAGCTATAGCTAAAGCAAAAACAAACATGAAAGAAAGGAGGGAGAAATCTCCTTACATAGCTCTAGAAATCACGGATGCAGCCCACAAAAAGACACTAAAATGGCCCAATAATCTGAACCCTTGGACCTTACAGAACGGGGCAATTTATAGGCAAAAACTTCTAAGTACACGCCCTCCATCACGGGCGTGTAGGGGGGGGGGCGTGTCAGTACTATTCATGAAGGCGGCCGTCGATTGGACAGGAAAGTTGACTTCGGGCTGAGTTCGCGGCAGTCACGCCCCAGGTCATGGGCGTGACTCTGGGCGTGTCGGGGAGGTAGAACCGGGCGCGGGTTGCGCCGAAAGTCTTCGGCAGCATCTTGTCGGGCTAGCAGGAAAGGTCACGCCCCAGGTCACGGGCGTGACTCTGGCCGTGTCAGTTGGTGTCGACACTCGACAAATGTCGAGCGGAAAGTGTAGAGTTGAAATCGTTGAGCTGAGATTGAGTCACGCCCTAGGTCACGGGCGTGACGCTGGCCGTGACGGTTGGTGTCGACACTCGACGAATCGTCGAGCAGAAAGTGTCGAGTGGAGTGGACACGGGCTTGGGTCACGCCCCGTGTCGGGTGACACGGGCGTGTCGCCAGGCGTGTCAAGCTTGTACTTCAGAAATCGTCCGATTTCACGGGAAATGCAATGTCACGGCCCTGTCACGGGCGTTACCAAATTGTCACGGGCGTGTACTGCCCAATTTTGGCAGATTTGGAAATTTTTCTGCAAAATAAAATAAAACAAGTTAGTAATAAATTTACAAGAATATGAGCATTTTATTGAACAAAAATAAGTAAAAACGTTGAAAATAAATGAAAATGACTAAATTAATGTGCACAAAAATACGTATATTTACAATTCATCAACAGGTACTTGCAAGATTCTTTCATATATGTGTTTGCTTCTAATTCTTCTCCTTGAAGAGATTAGCAAACACTTGCAAGCCTCCTCCACAGGTACTTGCAAGCTCCTTTCATATATATATTTGCTTCTAACTCTTCTCCTTGCAGAGATTAGCAAACACTTGCAAGCTTTCTCTCAGGAAAACACCTGATGTACCACCCATACATGCCTACCCTAACTTTCCTCTTGCAGGAAAATAGACAGGGAGCACCAAACTCCTAAGGAGAGGCTTCAGGTTCTATCTCTCCTTGCCCCATTCACTTTCCGTTGGGGCGGATCACGATTTTCGTGGGTCTCCAACGTTTTCAAAGTTCTATTCGGAACTTAAAAAAGTACGGGGATTATGTTAACTTCGAAATCGACAATCCTTCCCGAGGGAGCCAGCTCGATCATCGCAGCCTGCCCCGGGTTCCTCCTTGAGGTCGTGATGCCCTAGGTTGGGAGGACAAAACTCTTTGTCCGCCCAGGCCGCGCGGCATGCGCGGTCTCAGCGGTCTGACCCCCCAGGGCGCGTGCCTTCCCTTGGTCGACAGGGTCCACGGACTGCTTCCACAGTCCTCCTCTGCAGTCCGCCGCCCTTTTTCAGCTTAACCGCGAGGTTGTATCCGCAGGTCCCTCTCTGCCGGACTCAACTACCTATCCGCCCAGGGCGGCAACAGGTCGCATATCCCTTCACCCAGCTGCATGGGCAGCCGACTCCTCCAGTCCGCCTGCAGAGCGCGGACTCCAACTCCAGCTACCCACCAAGACCAGCAGCAGTCCAAGTTTCGATGTAGTTCAATTAGTTATGTAGGCGTTTTTATAGGAAAATTTAAGGTAAAGAATCGTTGGGCGCATGTTATCTTTGATTCTGGTGCTACCCACTCGTTTGTGGCTAGGGACTTTGTTGACCGTCATTGTTTGACTCTCGATCAAGTCGGCGATGCGTTTCAAGTAAAGTTTCATTCCGGTGACTCGGTGGTATCAGACCAGGGTATCCGAAGTTGTCCGATTTTGTTAGGAGACTTTCTAGCAATTGCTGATTTGAAGATGATAGACTTGGAAGATTCCGATGTGATCTTGCGCATGGACTGGTTGTCCAAATACGATGTGGTTATCCAGTGAAAGGTTAATTGCTTGGACATCACGATGGACAATGGTTAACCCGGGAGTATTTATGGTTTTCCACACCAAGTTTCTCCAATTATATCTGCGATACAGGCTCAGAAGCTGGTAAATTCAGGATGTTTCGCTTGTTTGGTTTCAGTTTTGGAGACCGTTGTTAGCTTGCCTCATATAGAGGAGTTTCGGTGGTGTGTGAGTTTCCAAATATTTTTCAAGCAAATCTTCCTGGTCTCCCACCTAAGAGAGACGTGGAGTTTGTCATAGATCTGGAGTCGGGTACCTGTACTATCACTAAGGCACCATACCGGATGGCCCCACGTGAGGTGGAGGAGCTGCATACTCAGTTGGATGATTTGCTCTTGAGTGGTTTTATTCGGCCGAGTTCTTCACCTTGGTGTGCTCCCGTCTTGTTTTTAATGAAAAAGGACGGAACAATGAGGCTGTGTATTGATTACAGAGAGTTGAATAGAGTCACCATTAAGAATAGATATCCCCTGCCTTGGATCGATGATCTGTTTGATCAGTTGCATGATAGCTCTGTGTTCTCAAAGATCAATCTTCGTTCATGCTACCACCAGTTGAGTATTCGTGAGGTAGATATTCCACGGACTGCCTTCCGTTCGCAGCATGGGCAACTTGAGTTTCTGGTAATGTCCTCCGGTTTGATAAATGCTCCCTCTGCCTTTATGGATATGATGAACCGTGTGTTCAAGTTTTTTCTGGACCGTTTCGTGGTCGTGTTGATAGATGATGTTTTGGTGTATTCCCGCAGTGCTGATGAGCATGTCCAGCACTATCGTTTAGTTTTGTCTACTTTGAGGCAGCATAAGTTATATGCCAAGCTAAGTGTGAGTTTTGGTTGCCTCAGGTTTCCTTCTTGAGTCATATGATAAATAAAGCTGGAATTAAGGTTGACCCTAAGAAGGTGACTGTTGTTATGGATTGGAATAGGCCCACCACCCCCAAGGAGATAAGGATCTTCCTAGGGTTGGCTGGCTATTATAGGTGGTTTGAAGAGGGTTTCTCTACATTATCTGTGCCTTTGACTAAACAAACACAAAAGAACGCAGCTTTCATTTGGAGTGATAAGTGCGAATTCTTCTGGAAATGAAGAGGAAACTGTGTACTGTCGCATTTTTGTCTCTGCCTACTGAAGGGTTAGAATATGTGGTGTATATAGATGCATCACATGTTGGTCTGGGTTGTGTGTTAATGCAGGAAGGCAAGATAATTGTGTATGGGTCGAGACAGCTAAAGGTACATGAAAAGAACTAACCAACACATGATTTAGAGTTCGCAACAGTGATTTATGCCCTAAAGTTTTTGAGGCACTTGCTGTATGGCACAATATGCAAGATTTATACGGATCATAACAGCTTAAAGTACATTTTCACTCAAAGAGAGTTGAATCTGTGCCAGCGAATATGATTAGAGTATGTTGTTGAATATGATATTGAGATCCAGTGCCATCCGGGCAAAGCTAATGTGGTAGCCGATGACCTGAGTATAAAGACGGGGAAATTTTTTAATCTTTATGTGGATTCGCTGGTAGAAGAATTTATCTTGATGAATATTTCTATTGGGAGGTGTAATTTGTCAAGTAGTTTCGAGGTAGCTGAGACTTCATGAATTGCACTCACAAGATTGCATCAGATGGAATACTCTGAGTTGTTGCACCTTTAAAAGAGAACTGAGAAGGGAGAGTTGCTAGATTTTTTGATCAATGATGTGGGTACCTTGAAGTACCGCGATAGATTTTGCATCACCAATGTTAAAGATATTCGAGTTAAGTTGTGCAGTGAGGCTCATGGTTCCAGTGTTGCATACCACCCAGGTTAACCGAAGATGTACCAAGATTAAAAGCAGATCGCCTGGTGGTTCATAATGAAAGGTGATATAGCAAAGTTTGTTTCAGAATGTTTTACGTGCAAGCGAGTAAAGATCGATCATGGCAGACCTTGTGGTAAGCTAACACCCTTAGAAATTCTGAGTTGGAAGTGGGAGAGTATCTCAATGGATTTCATTATTGGGTTACCGAGATCTCCCCGAGGACACGATTCTGTCTGGGTTATTGTTGATAGGCTAACAAAGTGTGCTCACTTCGTGCATTTTACGATTGATTACCCCATGAAGAACATAGCTGAGCTATACTTAAATGAAGTCATCAGATTACATTGAGTGCCAGTTAATATTGTATCTGATCGAGACTCCATGTTTACGTCTCGCTTTTGGAAGAGTTTACAGGAAGGTTTGGTTAGTAATCTGCGGTATTTCACAGCCTATCATTCGCAGACAAACAGTCAAATGGATAGAGTGAAACAGATCGTGGAGGATATGATCAGATATTATATTTTGGACCACGGGGGAGTGTGGGATGAGCGACTTAGATTGATGGATTTTTCTTACAATAATAGTTATCAAGAAGTTTGTACATGGCCCCATTTGAGACCTTGTATGAGAGGCGATGCATAACTCCCGTATTTTGGGCAGAGGTCCGTGAGAAACCGTTGCTGGGACCTGAAGCGTTAGAAGAAATGTATGTTTCCGTGAAGATTATTCGAGAAAGGCTTCGGATAGCGCAAGAACGATATGAGAAGAATGTCACTCGGCGTAGGACTGATTTAGAGTTTGTTGTAGGGGACATGGTGTTTCTCAAAGTTTCCCCGATGTATGGAGGTTAAAAAAGAGTCATAAGTTGGACCCGAGGTATGTGGGACCTTTTAAGGTTGTCGAGCGTATTGGTATATCAACTTATAGGCTGGATGTGCCCGCAAATTTTCATGGTGTGCACGACGTGTTTCCTGTGAGCCAGTTGCGGAAATGTGTGCTCAGCGACCGGCAGATTCTTGATGTTGTGCCCTAGCTGGAGCCCAATATTCCCTATGTTGAGATGCCCGTTCGTATTTTGGAATCTCAAGAATGAGTATTGCGGAGAAAAATCAAACCAATGGTTAATGTTTTTTGGCGAAATCAAGATGTCGAGAGCGCGATGTGGGAAATGGAGTCGGCAATGATGGAATCTCATCCGCATCTCTTCCCTTAGTTTCTTGTATGACTCCATGCTTTATGGTTGTTCGGTACATTGGAAAATGTGTACCAGATTTGGGCAAGCCTCACCTAACTCAATGATATTCATCAATGTGTATTTGATGGTGTTTTGAATTTGATTGTGCAGATGAAGAAATTGCAAGAAAAATTCTCTAAGTACAAATGTCGACACTTGGGAAAAGCTGTGTCGACACCAGAAGCCAGTTTGTGTTGACACAAAGAAAATCTGTCGACAACAACTATGTCGACACTTGGGAAAAGCTGTGTCGACACCAGAAGCAATATTGTGTCGACACACAGAACTTGTGTCGACACACGGCAAATCTATCGACACAAACCGAGTCGACACCATAAGACAGATTGTGTCGACACATAGGACTTGTGTCGACACATAGGACTTGTGTCGACACACAGATTTTTGACTACAGCAATTGTGTAGACACACAGGACTTTTGTCGACACATTCCAGAATTGTATCAAGACAACCACAATGTCAAGACAAGAAGTATTTTTGTCGAAACATAGGACTTGTGTCGACATATTTTACAGGAGCTGTGTCAAGAAGATTAAAGTGTGTTGTGTCGACATTATGGGAGCTGTGTCGACATCACCAAGGATTGTGTCGACACATAGTCTATTTATGTCGACACATTTAAAGGAATGTCTCGACACTTTGCTGACTGAGACTAAGTATAATGAAGTAACTGGTTACTTGACAACTATCATGACCAACAAGGCTGTTGCATCTGTCAGAGCTGTCAGAAGGTTGTTATGAACCGGATCAGCCGGTAACCATGGATGAAGCCTATATAAAGACATGTTCTATCATAAGATAGTGAGAGAGCTTGAAGCATAAAAAGACAGAGCCACTCTAAGAAGAAGCAGAGAAGTCTTCATCCAAAAGTCATCAAGTCTCTAGCAGATCCAGAACAAGTCTGCAAGAAGAATTCAGATTTAATTCTGAAAAGAAGAAGGAAGCTGGATTGAGGATCAACTCCACTTCACAAGAAGATCAACCCTAATTTGTTCAAATTGAAGAAGCTTTGAAGAAGCTAAGACGGGTTGATTCTAAAGTTATCTGTTCTATCAAGAATTGATCAAGAAACCTTCATCTGTTTCTCTCTCTACCTGGGTGAAGGATTTATTCTTTTCTATTATCAATTTATAATAGGATCTACTATAGATCTAAGTTGTAAGCCTAAATTATAAATGCTGAGGTAGGGCTGAGTATCTGAGGTATGGGATTAAATTCTCTGAGTTGTAGGCCTGTGGAAGAGGCTGAGGTAGTGCCTGAGTTTAGGAGTGTGGACTCACTCTGAGGTAGGATTGTTTGAGAGAATCTGAGCTGTAGGACTTGCTGAAGTCTGTGTTGTAGGAACCATTCAGGGTTCTGAGTTGTAAGATCTGAGGATCTGAGAAGGAAGAAGGAAGTTAGGCCGAATCTAATATACTGCTAGATAGGCGAAGGGGGAAAGTGGATGTACCCATCACTTGGGGAACCACTATAAAACTGTGTATTTGTGTGTGCTGTGTTTATTTTTATATGTGCTGTAACAGTGTCCATAACAGGTCTTATTGTTATAAATTTGTCTGCCTAAGCGATAAAAAAGAATTGTACCTATCCCCCCCACCCCCCTCTAGGTGTTTAGGTCATCTTGAAACCAATTCTTTTAAGTGGTATCAGAGCCAGGTTACTCAAGAAATAGACTTAACAGTTTGAGTAGATCTGTAAGGCAGTTAACATTAAGACAAAATGGGTTCAGGAGAAAATCACAAGGAACTTGGATCAATAAAGTTACCCATCTGTAGGAAAGAAATTTTTGGTATATGGAAGGAGAGAGTCAGATTGTTTATCGAAGCATCTGATACAAGAATATATATTACAGTTAAAGAAGGGCCTTTCATTCCAATGAAAATCTCATTCTTGATGCAAATCTCAGAACTCCAAAAGATTATTCTGAAATGACAAAGGATAAGATCATCTTAGCTACTATGGATAAGAGATCACAGAATATAATAGTCAGTGTTATAGATAATTCAACCTTCAAAACTTGATTCACTGCAAGACCTCCAAAGAGATGTGGGACACTTTGATTGTCTACATGGAGGGATCAGAAGAAGTGAGATAAGACAGAAAGTCTATGCTTAATCAGGAGTATGAAATTTTAGACAAGCAAAAACTGAAAGCATAACTGAGTGCTACAAGAAGTTTTTCAGAATAGTAAATGAACTGATGTCATTTGGAAGAGTTTTTAGCACATATGAGCTTAATGATAAATTCCTTAGATCGCTAACTAAAGATTGGGACACAAAGATATGTGCCATCAGGGAAGTGGCCAGACTTGCAGAAATTTCTCCTCCTACCCTATTTGGAAAACTTCTATTATATGAAATGCAGCTGATGGCCTGGAAAGAGGAAGAGAAAAGCAATAAGGCTGATTACAGAGAAAAGTCAGTGGCCTTCAAGACTGAAGCCCCAAGAGAGGATAGGAGGATGTCTCCATCTCCTCCTAGGAAAGCTACTGAAGTTATCTCAGAAAGTTCTGACAATCACACATTAGACAGCTATAATTCTGATGAGGACTTTGCTGCTTTCACATGGCAATTTCAAAGATTCTTAAAAAAAAACAGTGGAGAACCAAGCCATCCTTCTCACAGTCCAAGGATACTTATTATCATAAAAATAAATCTTCAAGAAAGGACAGGTATTGTACTAAACTTAGTAAATTATCTTCTACTAAGATTGTTTGCTATTGTTGCAACACGCCTGAACATGTAGTTGCTGACTGTCCTGACAAAAGAAAGGATTCAAATGACAAGAAGAAATTGCAACATAAGGGCAAAAAGGAGAAATCCTTTGTAGCAAAGAAGGAGAAAAGCTGGACAGACTCCTCATCATCAGATTCTGAAGCTGAAGCTGAAGTAAAAACATACATTGGATTATTTACAACTGAAGAGGATTCAGAAGAGACAGAATTCTTGGAAATAATGGACTCTATTAATGGGATTGAAGATCCTCATTGTAAAGGACTGATGGCTATGACTAATGAAGATCAGTGTCAGGATCAGCCTGGTCCCAGTTAGGTAAACAATATGCCATCAGGTTCTGATTATTACACTGGATCAGAATCAGAAGCATTTGCATCAAGAGATGTGGATGGATCTGAATCTGAAGGGGATGTTCATCAACTCATTGATGAATATCGTGATTTGTTGAAAGCACTTAAGAGAAGCAGGAACCTTGTTAAAAGTCAGACTAAGGAGATTGCATCTCTTAAGATGGCTGCATTAAATTTAGAAAAAATGTTGTATCTAAAGATGAATGAAGTTGCCAAACTGAAAAATATAACTGTTATTCAGATGGGTACAATTACATTCAAGAATGATCAAATCAAAAGTCTGGAAGTCAAACTTTAGAGAGAGAAGGATCTGGTGGCTAAAGTCTCTAAGCCAAAATCAATCTTACCCTTAATTGATGACTTTATTACTCAAAAAGGTAAGACAAGATTAGGCTTTAAGGGAAATGCAAGGGCCTCCAATTCCAAAAGAAAAGGTAAAGCCCCAATTCAGTAACTAGCCTTCAAACCCCCCATTTCTTTCAGAAAAGTGTGGCAGTCAACAAACAGATATGATCATGTTATCACACATGGTCATCATGAATTATTAATTGTTGATGCTCCAGCACCAGCTCTCAAGAATAGAACCACTCAACATACAATTTTAAAGACTTCTGACAGCAATGCTGTTAAAACTCTATTGAAAACTAGATATAATAGATATGAGTGCTGGTGTTGTGGCAAGGTGGGCCATTATGTCATTGACTGTTGGCACAACACAACTGTAAGGAAGAATGTCAGCTTACCTGTCAAAAAGTCTGTTGGTAAGTATGACAGGTTTCAGTCTAACCTGAACCAAGGACCCAATAATTATTGGGGTTCTAAGATTAAGTAATCTTATTTGATGCAGGTGAGTCCAAGTGACCATACCCCTATATGGTACTTGGACAGTGGATGTTTTAGACACATGACTGGAATAAGAAGAATGCTGAAGGACTATACTCCTATAGTGAATGGACCCAACGTGATATTTGGTGGATCTGAAAAAGGGGGTCATCAAAGGGTTTGGTATCATTTCTAATAGTTCCATCACTATCACTCAAGTGTCTTTTGTGAAGGGTCTGAAACATAACCTAATAAGCATAAGCCAACTTAGTGATCTTCATTATGACACTTCATTTATTAAGAATGGGTGTCAGATTAAAAGTATAAGTGATCAGAAGGTCATCTTGTCTAGTTATAGAAAAGGAAATATTTATTGCCTAAATTTTGTGAGTGAGAATAATGATTCTCCTGTTTGTCTTGTTGATGATGAGAAAGCCTCTCATTGTGTCAAATGGCACAAGAGGCTAGCTCATCTCAACTACAAGACTATTGGACAACTCATTAGTAAAGAGTTAGTGAGGAACGGTCCTCAAGTCAAGTGCATTAAGGGTGGTATATGTTCAGCTTGTCAAAAAGGCAAGCAGACCAAATCCTCCTTTCACAGTCTTGATACCAAAGACTCAGTGAGGTGTTTGTACCTCTTGCATATGGATTTATATGGTCCTATGCTAGTTCATACTCTAGGTAGGAAAGTCTATACCTTTGTGGTTGTGGATGACTATTCTAGATTTACATGAGTTTTCTTCCTGAGGCAGAAATCTGAAACACCAACTATCTTCCTCAATTTTGTTAAACAAATTTAGAATGAACTTAACAATTCAGTGGTCAAAATTAGAAGTGACCATGGAACTAAATTTCAGTCTGAAAGTATGACAAAGTTTTGTGAAGAACTAGTGATTCATCAAGAATTCTTCTCACCTAGAACTCCTTAGCAAAATGGTATTACTGAAAGAAAGAATAGGACACTTATTGACGCTGGAAGAACACTACTGAGTGACACTTCTCTCCCAGAATATTTCTGGGCTGAGGCAATAAATATTGCATGTCATGTTCTCAATAGAGCTTCCATAACCAAAAGCCACAAAAAGACACCCTATGAGATTATGAAGGGCAAAAAAACAAATATATCATATTTTAGGATCTTTAGTAGCAAGTGTTATATACTTAACAATGACAAGACTTACCTAACTAAGTTTGCTGCTAAATCCCAAGATGGGATATTTATTGGGTACAACAACTGTAGTAGGGCATACAGGGTCTACAACTTGACTACACAGGTGGTAGAAGAATCTATTGATTATTTGATGAATCTAATCAAATTAACTGTGAGTTGTCTAGCAATTCTTGTAGCTCTACAGGTTTAACAGAAAATATGG
The DNA here is from genome assembly GCA_039583875.1 of Platanthera guangdongensis. NCBI lineage: Eukaryota > Viridiplantae > Streptophyta > Magnoliopsida > Asparagales > Orchidaceae > Platanthera > Platanthera guangdongensis. The sequence continues at coordinate 173,164,802 of CM077150.1, read as the reverse complement.
CCATGCTAACTGTTAATGAAGACCAAACTACAAGGCAGAATGAGGAAAATGTTGGTTACTGTCCAGGGGGAGTACAAGACTCACAAGTTGCTGATAAAGACAATGAAGTACAGCATGTTGGGGAGAATGGAGAAGTTCAAACTGTAGAAGGATTGACTCCAGTAATAAGACATCTAAAGGACCATACAGTACACCAAATCATTGGTGATCAAAGACATGGTGTTCAAACCAGAAGAAAGAACATGAACATCGTTCTTTGTTCAAGCTTCCTGTCTCAGTTGGAACCCAAAAGATTTGAAGAAGCCATACATGATTCAAACTGGATTGATGTAATGCAAGAGGAGCTGAATCAATTCAGGAGATGTAAAGTATGGAAGCTGGTCCCAAAACCAAAGAATCACAATGTGATTGAGACTAAGTGGATCTACAGGAACAAACTAGATGAAAATGACATCATAGTCAAGAACAAAGCAAGATTAGTTGCCAAGGGCTATAGGCAGGATGAAGGAATAGACTTTGATCAGACATTTGCTCTAGTGGCAAGATTGGAAGCAATAAGGCTATACCTTTCCTATGCAGCTTACCAGGGGTTCAAGGTATTTCAAATGGATGTCAAGTCAGCATTTCTAAATGGTAACTTAAAATACGAAGTCTATGTTGAACAGCCCTCAGGTTTTATAGATCCTCTTTATCCTAATTATGTTTATAGGCTTAAGAAAGCCCTATATGGACTAAAACAAGCTCCTAGGTCTTGGTATGAAACTTTGTCTATCTTCCTCATTGACAACAAATTCTCAAGGTGGAAAATAAACAAAACTCTATTCCTTAGGGAATCAAAAGGCAAGATCATCCTAGTCCAGATATATGTCGATGACATTATATTTGGATCAACAAAAAACAACCTTGTAGGAAGTTTGCAAAACTAATGCAAGGGAAGTTTGAGATGAGCAGTATGGGTGAGCTTAAATTTTTCTTAGGACTCCAAGTTAAGCAGACTGATGATGGATTGTCCATATCCCAGTCTAAGTTCACCAAGAAGTTAATAAAGAAATATGGTATAGAGTCATCCTCCACCATGAGAACTCCTATGGGGTCAAGTATGCCTATAGGCAAAGATGATGCAGGAAAAACTGTAGATGAGTCTTTGTATAGAGGGATAATTAGGTCCCTTTTATACTTAACTGCTAGTAGACTAGACATCATCTATGCTACATGTGTTTGTGCTAGGTATCAACCATGCCCTAAAGAATCTCATTATACTGCAATTAAAAGAATTTTGAGATATCTCAGGGAACACCTAATCTTGGCCTTTGGTACCATAAGAGTCGATACTTTTTATTGACAGGTTATTCAGATGCAGACTTTGCAGGATGCAAAGTAGATAGTAAAAGCACAACTGGCACATGTCAGTTCTTAGGTGGAAGATTGGTGTCCTGGAGCCGTAAAAAGCAGACTAGTTTGGCAATATCCACTGCTGAGTCAGAATATGTTGCTGCAGGCAGCTGCTGTGCTCAGCTATTATGGATTCAACATCAACTTGAAGACTATGGTATCAAGGTAAGTAGAACTCCATTATTTTGTGATTCTACAAGTGCTGTTTCTTTTGCTAAAAATCCTGTTTCACATAGCAGAACTAAGCATATAGAAATCAGATTTCACTTCATTAGAGATCATGTAGAAAAAGAAGATATATATTTAGAATTTGTCAATACTAATTATCAAATTGCTGACATGTTCACCAAACCCCTGGATGAAACTAAATTCAATAATTTCAAAATTGAATTATGAATGCTAAACATAGAATAGAATGACAAATTTGACTAAGTAATTCTGTGTCGACACATAATTAAGTCTGTGTCGACACTTAGTAGTTGGTGTCAACACTTCAAGAAAGTTGTGTCGACACATCCAGAAAGTTGTGTCGATACATAGAATTGGTGTCAATATAGAGAATTTCTGACACATATTTTAGTGTCGACACATGAAGTAAATTGTGTCGACATATAAAGAAAGTTGTGTCGACACTCAGTTTGGTGTCGACACATAGTAGTAAATACCTCTGTCGAGATCTTAGTAGTCTGTGTCGACACCGTCTCAACAGTGTCGACACATTAAGTGTATTTCCACTCGCCTTTTGATCTTCTGTGTTTAGAAACATATAATTAGGTCGAAAACAAACCCTGTCGACACACTCTCCAAATTCTCAAGACAAAATCCTTGTGTCGACAAATTCTTCCTCTTCCTAATCTAAAATTTCTCTCATTCCCAATGGCGCCCAAACAAGACGACAATATTAACGAGGGCTATGAACATGTTTGTGATGCCTTTGACAGTGCAGAACCCGAAATCAAAGCTATGATTACCCTAATCATAGTCAATGGATTAGAATACCTAGTGTCAGAGCCGACAAAGATTTGGAAGAAGGAGATCCTTGAATTTTATGCAGTAGCATCTCTGGATTCAACATGACTAAAGATTAGATCTTCAGTTCAAGGCACAAAGGTCAAACTCACCTTGAAGAGTTTAAGAAAGGCTCTACACCTGCCCAGAGTTCAAGAAGAAGATGAGGTTGCATCTTCCAAGACCAGGGAAGCTCTCCAATTGTGTGGACTAGATCCCATCACCAAGATTGGATCTTCTATGAATAGAAAGGGGATGAACTCCCAAGGAAAATTTCTTTCTAAAATAATTGGAAAAGTGATTATATGCAAATCAGGTGGACATGATAGGATATCTACCTACATGCTTAGTCTCATGACCAGAGTCATCTTCAGGATTAACACTAATTGGTCTGCAGTAATATTTGAGAAGATCAAAGAAAGCTTCAAGAAACTAAACTTAGAAAGAATACTAAGTCTATGTCTGGTTGAGACTATACCTGAAGTGATGCACCAGACAGCAGGATCTAAGATCAACTACATAAGAAGGATGGATTTAAGAATGCTCTCCAGATGGGAAAGGGTGCTAACAAAAGATATTCCTACTCCACAAAAACAACTACCACAGAAAAATAAGAAGCAAACCCCCAAGAAAACTGAATATTCTAGTGATTCAGAAGAACAAGTGACCTTCAGTTCAGATGAAGAACAACCTGAATCTCCAAGGAGATCACCTGCTCTAGATAATATAGATGATGATCCAGTGCAGGGGGAGCAACTACCTGATAGCACCATCCTCCTGGATCAATTCCAGGGGGAGCCTCATCAAGAGAAAGAGCCAGCTGCACAGGAAAGTGAAATGGCTACTGAAAGTATACTTGAGATAATCCATGATATTAATCAAGCAGCTATAACTATTGAGCCTGATACACTAACTATGCTTGTAACTGATGTTGAACAGACTAACCATCACAACATCCCTGCACAGGATATAACAATGGAAGACACATCTGTATTAGATGATACCCCATTAACTGTGCAAGTTACACATGTTCCACCTGTAAAAAATCAACAAGAATTCACTCTTGAAGAGTTATTTCCTGATATTCAGGAGGCAAGGACTAAGGGGGAGTTGCCTAGGACTGAGAAGGAGCTGCACTCTAGTCCTAAAGAGCAAGTTGATATAGATAGTTCCTCAGCTTCTGAAGATGATGAGGACTCCAAAGCTAAGAAAAGGAAACCTATGGTTGTCAAGAAGAAGAGCTAAAGCTACAAGAGAGCTTTACAAACAGTCACTCAACAACCAGCCCCAGCAATTGACTACAGTTCACTTTTGGTGGCTCTGCAAGTTAAACTTGATGAACAAAGAGCAGTCATGGAGAAATATATAGATGAAAGTCACAAAGACCTCTAGTTTACTTTGGCTCAAGACATTAAATCAATAAGATTTGAAGTCAATCAGAATAAGAAGGAGATGACAGATTACTTCCATAAGGGAGGTAATGCTGTAGTTTATCTAGCCAAGCAGCAACAAGAGGCAATGACACATATTAATGATATAGTAATAAAGCAAGGATATGTCCGAGAAAATCAAATTAGAATGAATGACAATCTTACTGAATCTCATAATGTGATTATCATAGAACTTCAAAATACAGCAACTGCTTTAACTGCAAACATTGGTAAAGACAAGACTGAGTTTGATACACTTCTCAAAGCAAATTTGACTGTTATTAGCACTGCTATTCAAGACTCTCAAAAGGTTATTTCTGATCACCTGCTGAAGTTCAAATCATTCTACAAGGAACCAATTATCTAGCTAATCAGATCAGGTTCCAAAAGGATCATCTCAGGGATCATGTTGAGAGAGAAGTCATAAAGGGGGAGAGGTTGTTAGTCACTACAGGCTCTGATCATTCCAAATGGATAACTAATTCTATCAAAGCAACTCTTGGATATCCACCCTTGTGTGATGATGATAATACAGCTGAGTCAGGAATTCAATCTGCAGGAAGTGAAGGGGGTATGCAGGAGGTAGCTCAAATCATATACGCCCCTTTTAACTTTGATGGAATTCAACAACTGGTTCAACAACTGTATAGCCCTCCAGAGGCTACTAAGAAAGTTATAGTTGAGAAAGTGGAAATGTCTGAGGCTGCATTAAAGAGATAACAAGAAGCTCAGCTTTCCAAGAAAAGATTTAGAGAGCAGGCTGAATCAAAGCCAGATTTTGAAAGATGGAGTGCCACTTCAAGGAACATAATACTCACTGCCTGACAAGCTGTGAAAGATAAAATGCATGATAGAGATAAGTGATATTCTGAACTAGAGTGGAACAAGTATCTACAAAGGCAAGATGCCATATATTAGTTTAAAAGAGATCAAAAAGCTGGGAAGGTACCTGCTACTGCTGTGGAACCAAGCAAATACTTCCCTAAGCCTTACCATTATTTTGAAAGGCAGAAGATCAAGGCTGAGAGCTTAAGACGAAAGATCATAAAGGAAAGAAGCCAGCTGAAGACACTGGAGCTAGTGTACAAGTAAGGGTTCAATCTGGCAAAGGGATAGTGATCAAGGAGCCTGATCAGCCTTAGGATAGTTTATTAAATTTAAACAATGTGGAAATCTATGTAATCATTTGAATGTTAAACACTTTTGTAATTTAACAAAACTTTGATTCTTGTTCATTACATGTTATCATACTTTGTGTTGATATAGTATTTTGTTTCTGGCTATGAATTACCTTGTCCGAGAATTATTTTCTTTTATATACATCATAATGTGTGTTTTATTATAAGTGATGTATATCATTGACTAAGGGTTATGATTTCTCCAAATTGGGGGAGATTGTTGGGTACATTGGAAAATGTGTACCAGTTTTGGAGAAGCCTCACCTAATTCAATGATATTCATCAATGTGTATTTGATGGTGTTTTGAGTTTGATTGTGCAGATTAGGAAATTGCAAGAAAAATTCTCTAAGTACAAGTGTCGACATTTGGGAAAATCTTTGTCGACACCAGAAGTCAGTTTTTGTCGACACACAGGACTTGTGTCGACACATAGAAAATCTGTCGACAACAACTGTGTCGACACTTGGGAAAAGTTGTGTCGACACCAGAAGTAAGATTGTGTCAACACACAGAACTTGTGTCGACACACGACAAATCTTTCGACACCAACTGAGTCGACAACAGAAGATAGATTGTGTCAATACATAGGACTTGTGTCGACACACAGATTTTTGACTACAGCAATTGTGTCGACACACAGGACTTGTGTCGACACATTCCAGAATTGTATCAAGACAAGAAGTATTTGTGTCGACACAAAGGACTTGTGTCGACACATTTTACAGGAGCTGTGTCAAGAAAATTAAAGTGTGTCGTGTCTACATTATGGGAGCTGTGTCGACATCACGAAGGATTGTGTCGACACATTGTCTATTTATTTCAACACATTTATAGGAATGTCTCGACACTTTGCTGACTGAGACTAAGTATAATGAAGTAACTGGTGACTTGACAGCTGTCATGACCAACAAGGCTATTGCATCTGTCAGAGCTATCAGAACGTTGTTATGAACCGGATCAGGCGGTAACCTTGGATGAAGCCTATATGAAGACATGTCCTATCATCAGATAGTATGAGAGCTTGAAGCATAAAAAGACAGAGCCAATCTAAGACGAAGCAGAGAATTCTTCATCCAGAAGTCATCAAGTCTCTAGCAGATCCTGAACAAGTCTGCAAGAAGAATTCAGATTTAATTCTGAAAAGAAGAAGGAAGCTGGATTGAGGATCAACTCCACTTCACAAGAAGATCAACCCTACTTTGTTCAAATTCAGGAAGCTTTGAAGAAGCTAACACAGGTTGACTCTAAAGTTATCTGTTCTATCAAGAACTGATTAAGAAACCTTCATCCCTTTCTCTCTCTACCTGGGTGAAGGATTTATTCTTTTCTATTATCAATTTATTGTAGGATATACTGTAGATCTGAGTTGTAAGCCTAAATTATAAAGGCTGAGGTAGGGCTGAGTGCCTGAGGTAGGGGATCAAATTCTCTGAGTTGTAGGCCTGTGGAAGAGGCTGAGGTAGGGCCTGTGTGCCTGAGTTGTAGGAGTGTGGACTAACTTTGAGGTAGGATTCTTTGAGAGAATCTAAGCTGTAGGACTTGCTAAAGTCTGAGTTGTAAGAACCATTCAGGGTTCTGAGCTGTAAGATCTGAGGATCTGAGAAGGAAGAAGAAAGTTAGGCCGAATCTAGTATTCTGCTAGATAAGCGAAGGGGGGAAGTGGATGTACTCATCACTTTGGGAAGCACTATAAAACTATGTGTATTCTGTGTGGGCTGTGTTTATTTTTATCTGTGCTGTGACAGTGTGCATAACAGGTCTTATTGTTATAAATTTGTCGGCCTAAGCAAGAAAAAAGAATTGTACCTATTCCGCCCCCCCCCCCACTCTAGGTGTTTAGGTCATCTTGAAACCAATTGTTTCAATGGTGTATTTGATTTTCTCGTTTTGGTTTGGTTTTGGTGTTATGTTAAGTTATGGGACATAATTTCTTTTTAGGGGGAGTGACTGTAACACCACCGAATATTTGATAATTATTTGATTTGGTTATGTCATAGTTATGGCGTCAGGGCGCTACTTTTTAACATCGAGTTGACGGCGCAATGCCGTTAAGGCATTTTCGCGTCTGTTCGGTCGAGTCGGCCAAATTAATGAATTCTTGTGGTAATTGGAAAATTGTGTGTTGGAAAATTAAGTTAAGTAATTTTGGATTTGCTCGTCAAGTTTCGTCGCGATCCGATCATTTTTGGAGTCTCGGCGTGCGTTTGTAGTTTTGAATTATTTACGTTTGTCGTAAACTTTAGAAATTAATATCTCGGGTGTGGCTTGTCGGATTTTGTTTTGACTTCACCATTGGGTTCGTAGCGTCAGTGTTCGCCTACAGTGTGAATTTCATTTAATTTGGCGCGCGTTTGGGCCTCCGTTTTGAACTCATGTTTCCTCATTCAAAAATATATAAATATGATTATTTTAATATTAAAGCACTATTCAAAAATGTCATTTTCTATTCATCTCAATACTTTAATTTTTTGGATATATTTGTAAAATTCATTGTTCATGCAACTGAATTAATTCTTGTTCTCGGGTTAATGTTGGCTTGTTCTCGGGTTAATGTTGGCTTGTTCTCGAGTATATCAGGCCCTGTTCCTGCGTTATATTAGTTCTCGAGTACCTGCTTCATCATCTCGAGTGCCTGTTTTCCTCTTCTCGAGTACTTCTAAACTTGTTCTTGAGTAGTCGGCCGTACTTCCCGAGAAGTCTGTTCCAGCCTGCGTTCGGGCGCCATTTTGAGGGTCAAAACAGTGTCGTATAGAAAAATGGTTAACATGAAATTTGTTCGTCTTGACGTGTTCTAAAACTATCATAAGGAGTACCTTTAGATTTGGAGCCATCTTAAATCTCTATTTTTGTTTTTCCACACGCCTACACTTAAAATGTCTGCATCCTTCCTTTTTAGACAAAATATTTTTATAAATACGTGTATATATATATATATTCTTATACCTAAGGATAATTAGAAAGAAAAACTTCATCATCTTTCTCACGTTTAGACCGAACCGAAACCAGAGCGGCGACTCCGTCCCATTCGTAAATCTTCCGGTGGACACCGACGAATCTCCGGTGTTCGAAATCTTCAACCAAATATAGATCCGGAAAGCTCTCAGTGAGAGCTTAGTTGTCGTGGTAAAATCTTCCCCTTTTCTTGAGATTTTCTCACTAGGGTTTTCGGCCCTAACTCCTATTGTCGGCCATTCTTGTTAGATTTTGACTTCTCTCAACATCTTTTGCCCCGATCTTAGTCGATGCGTGATTTGGAGAATTTTTCCGGTAAAACCATGGCAAGTGGTGGTTTTCCCACATTCCCACTCTTTCCTGATCTTGATGGTAACTCTTTTAGTTTTTTTCGCTAATCCTTCTGCACTTTGGTCATTCCAACTATAGATATTTTTAACACCCCTTGGAATTTACTTGAATTTATAAGTTCTTGTTGTTGATGCATGAAAACGGAAAGGGAGTTGAGCACCACCAGCAAACAGTTCGAGCACCGGGTAGTAGAAGGGGAAAGAGAAACTGTAAGTAGCAATCTACTAAGCAGACGAGAGTAAAAAAACATCAGGGCCATGAGCCACGGAAACAAGAGACTTCTCCCATAGCGGCCTGAATGCCTTTCTTGCGATGGGATTTCCTTTGATTGAAGAAGGGTGGTTACAGAGTTGATTACAAGTGGAGTAAAGGAAAAGGGGAAGTGTTGAGCAAGCTGGAGTCCGCAAAGCCTGAGATTCGAGTCCGCATCGTATTGCAAGTAGGTACCTGGGCACGAGTTAGTGTGCTTTGGGTGCACCACTTCCCCATATTTATAGGACAGGGGCCTGCTCAAACGGGCAGGGATAAAATAACTGGCTGCCCGAGGTACAGGAGAACCGGGTAGTGGTGACGGGAAGCAAAAAGAAAGAATACGCCAGTCCACACAAAGGGGGTGGACTGGGCTCGCGGGCTGAGGCTTCTGTCTGCTGCTGCAAGACACGATCCCTGCTGGAGGACTACGGCCTGGGCGGACGGGACACTGAGTCCGCCGAAGAGGGATCAACCCAGAGCTCCAAAGGCATGCCAAACTAGGCGGACGAAGCACTGAGTCCACCGCTGAGGGGATCAACCTTGGGGCTGCTGAATGCTGCTGCTCTGCCGAGCTCGGAGGACTGCCAAACCGACTCCTCCTCTGATGAGCCTGGGACCTTGGAACTTTGTCGGTGCTTCGTCGAGCTGGGCGGACTGCCAAATTGAGTCCGCGGCTAACGAGGTAGGTGACTGGAATCTTGTACGCATTGCGTACTGAGGGGTTAACATAATCCCCGCACATTTTTAATTTTCTAAAAACTTCGAAAATGTTTGCTTAACCGCCGAGTCCGCAAGTCTCATTAATGCTGTCAGCGCTATAAATATCGCTGGAAGGCCTGGAGCTGTCAAAGGTTTCCAACGTCACGGGGCGTTACTCACCTCTTGCGGTATCTACTTTGCAGTTTGGCATGGCGAGACTCGCAGCGTTCTTCACTAGCCTGACTGCAAAGACTGAAAAATCAATAATGCCAATGAAGAAAAAAAGTTAATAAAGCGAGTAGAGCCGTCAGTCCGCTCTGTAGGAGAGAGCTCCAAGAGTAAGAAGCTAGCCATGGAAGCAGTCCGCCAGACTGACATGCCTGCGGGTGTAAAGTCCGGGGATGCCCCCGTATCTCACTCAGAACAGCCATCAAAGAGTGCGGACAAAACGCTGAGTCCGCCAAAGACCGTTGGCGAACAAAAATCTGCGAACTCAAGGGATACGATTCACACGAATAATGAAGCCGAAGTGTCTTCACCTAATGCTCAGCAGCCTGTCATTATCCTTGACGAAGGTAGGCAAACTGCAGGAGAGGAAATTTGGAAGGATGCTCCTTCACAGGCCCTGGATGTTGTGAACCCAAAGATCGTCAGCGAGAATCTGCCAGACTTAGGGAAGGCTACCACATACTCCACTGTGAAAAAGTTCCCTTCTGAGAAGAAGAGGAAGAGAGACAAGTCCACTGTGGCCAAACGAGTAGACAAAAAACTGCGGGCGGGGAAGGAGAAGAATATCTCCGTGCGGACTGGGATTGCAAGCTTGCAGCACAGGCCGAGGGAAAAAGAAGTATATGAGGGCGACCTCATTACTCCGGACGCCCAAATCCAGGGAAATAATTCCCTCTCGACGGTCAGTTTAACAACTGACGAAATATTGAATTCCATAGACGTCACATAGCTTGATCTCATCAACAAATCCTTGTTGGGTGTGTTGCATTCTGAGGTAGAAATCTCGGGAGCTAAGACTAGCGAGCTCCCCTCTTTACCCGCTGCTGAAGAGAAGGAAAAATTGAAGGAAAAGATCGCTGAGCAGAAGAAGCAGATCGCCGCCCATGGGGCGTCAGTGGAGGCGTCTTCGAAGAAGATCGCGGCAGACAAAGAAGCTGAAGAACTGCGAGTTACTGCAGAGCTGCTGCGGACAGGTAAACTCCATCCGACACCTAAATACTTTAAGCATCAGTGACTTTACAGGTCACCGCAGGGAAAGTCGAGGCCAATCAAGGTCATCACCGAAACTGACGATATAGTTGTTTCGATGAGTTTCGCGGCTGAGAGGAGAACTGCGGTTCACCGTGAGTGGAGTAAATGGCTATGTGCATTTGACCTAGAGCGGATAAGGCGCCCTATCTTCGATAGTCGGCAACTCGCCGTTGCCTTTGCCAAAAGTGATCAATTTATCTCCATACTTTGAGTCCGCTGCGGACTGTATTTGAATATGAACTTGACCTTCTTTATTGCAGGAAGGAAGTCGCCACCGGGCTCTGTCGAGAGTGGAGAGATTGTGAAAACGCCGGATACTGCAGCTGACACGGTCTCGCATGATGAGTCCGCAAAAGGTGAGTAGACCAGCCTGGACAAAATCGCAGAGTTAGAAAAGAAATTTCATGCTGAAATTCAAGAAATCAGAACGGAGTTAAGGAAGTAGGTAGAGCGCGAGAAGGCTGTGGCGGAGTGCAAGAAAGCATTGAAGGACCAGGTCGCCAACATCTCCAGGGTGCTGGAGTGGTCCGACAGGGAAAAGAGGCGGCTTGCCGATGATGTCCGCTTATACAAAGGAAAGTACTTAGCGGCGATTCGGGTTGACAAAGGCAAGCGGGCTGCTGAGATCGCCTAGGAGAGGCCGCGACTGCCAGATCGTGCTGCTCCAACGGATGCTCCAATCCCCGCAGAAAGTAGCCAGCCCGTCGCGGATGAGGTAACAAGGCCGGCAACTGAACCCGGGGTTCCTTTGAGCCGCATTGACCGGGAGGCCACGCACATGCACCGGACCATCAACAACATCAACCACCATATCTACCTCTTGTATGGTGAAGTGCTTTAGATGAGCGACCAGGCGGCGCATCTATGCTGAGATAGAAACGAGCGGCCTGCGCGATTAGAGAATCGAGACCGCTGAGGTCGCAATTGGACGAACTTTGATCTGTTGTATAATTTGTGTTGAACAATTCTATGTTTTTCCTATTTCTGCGATGTGTGTAATGAGCAATGCTATGTTTTATGCAGATTAAACTTGTATCCGCGTATTCTAACATGAAACTGTGATTGTTTCTCTAAACTGTGTGGTGGCGAACTGTGCAGACTAATGCTGTGTCCGCTTTCATGAATTTAACTGTGAATTAATCTGCATGTGGGGAATATTGCGTGCTGGGCGGACTGAAAATGTATCTGCTTAATTTTTGCTTTGAAATTTGCTTGGTAGGTGGAGGAAACTGGAAATAGCGAGCTGAGCGAGTCCAAGATTATGTCCGCGTCATTTTTATTTTTGCTGCATGAAAAACTGAATTATTGCGAACTTAGCGGACTAGATAATCGAGTTGTGCGGACTGGACAAAAAGCTGTCAGGCCCCACTACTATAAATATAGCCCTATTACATCTTCTATGCAGGAAAAGTCATTGCGGCAGAGGACCGTGCGGCCTGAAAACATGGTGTCCGCCAGAACTGATGCCGCAGTAGCTTTCAATGCTGCTGATCACAGGAAATGCACATTGACGGAGGCTGACCTTGAGGCCTTCGTTGAGAGACATATGGCAGACTCAACTTTGCTAGTCTGCCTTCCCGCCCACGAGGAAAGATTGAACTTCTCAACAGCGACTCATATCGCTATACATGTCGACCACTTTGATAGTGTGTTCAGATTCCCACTGCTATGTGAGATGGTAGAGATATTTGAGCACTATGGGATGGTGCCGGGCCAGCTCGCGCCAAACACCCTTGCTGCAATTTATAGCTTCCTCTCCTATTTACGGTCTGAGAATCACTTTCTCCCTCAATATTTTCCGAAAGATATTCTCAGCTCGCTCAATAACACCGTCTGTAGGCCTCCCATATAAAGGGGTGATTTACTTCTACTACCGTGGGATGAGGGTCATGGGTCTGCCTAACAAGATCCATAACTGGACCTCCAGGTTCCTTATCTTTGAGGGCGTCCTTGGGTTCATGCAAACCTATCCACCGGAGCGCGCGGACACTACCTTCAAGAGCGTCCGGCTTGGTGCGGTGGAGCTCGCCATTATCGAGTTTCTCGCAGGGGCCAGGCTGGACATTGAGCATTACATCCAGCTGCTGGCTAGCTTGGGTGGCCTGAACTGCGAAGAAATTAAGCTTCAGCGGACTCACGTTTGTATCCGCCGCGACCTGTGTGCTAACACATTCTTTTCTTGCAGCGACCTTGGCTGTGCGCGCAAATCTATCGCAAACGCCCGGCGGACTCACACCTACACAGAGGGAAAGAAAGCAAGAACTTGCAAGAAAAAGGAAAGAGGAAGGGGATCCCGCAACAGACTGCTCCTCCTCTGAAAGCTTTGCGATGTAGGGCTTTGGTAACCGCCAGAAGGATCTGAGGGGTAACCCGATGATCCACTGGCATAGTAAGAATAAGCATGTCCGCCAATCGACAACGCTACCATCATGGAAGAGTCCAAAGATAATCCTCCACGCTCGTGTCGCGATCTCAATGCTCTATGGGAAGCGCAGCCTGAACGACTTGAAGAGGGTCGCCCCTGCCGACCTCCCTCTGCTGGCCGCCCAGGCAAGCGCAAACAGCTCCATGACAAACCATTCCGTCTACTCCCTGGCAAGGGATCTGTTCAGACAAAATGTGCAACTTCAGGAAGAGGTGAAGTTGGTAAAATAAAGAAACAAGCGACTAGGGAAGAGAGTTGCAAAGCAGAAAGAAGAGCTGGAGGTAAGATTGTTTTTTTTTTGCAGCGCTCTGTTTGAAGTCCGTGGCGAGCTGACGTTTGTGCATTTGTTTTTGGCAGGTCGCGTATGACTTGGAGAATGATAACTTCCAGGCCTCCATGCTCCCCTTTGTGAAAGAGACTGTTCAGATCACTATCGAGCGATTTGTTTGCTGCAGCTTCGCAAAGGAAGGGGTGGACGGTGTCCCTTTTTTGCAGCTCTTCCCTGATTTTGAGGAGTAGGTTGCCGCGATTGAGCGGACTGCTAAAGGAAAAGATATAATTGCTAACGAAGAAGGAGAAGAAGAAGAAGAAGAAGAAGGCAGAGAAGGCGGAGAAGCCGAGAAAATTACAGATGAAGTTGGTTCAAACCAGCATGGTAGAGACCAGTCCGCCAAGTCCGACGCCTCTGCATCTAGCTCTGCTGGCAGGAACTTGCATAGCGAGTCCGCGGTCAGCACTAGTTCAGATAGCAGTGGTGGAAGTGGCTCTGAGGGCTATTCTCTAGAGATTGATGTCGAAGGACTAAGCCCTGAACCCCCTGCAGAGAAAAAACTGAAGAGGACTGAAGCAGAATAATGTATTTTCGTTCTTAATATTTTTGTAAAGGCAGCGGACTTTAGAGACTGCGAAACGTGTAAGTTGTAACTCAATTTTTATGAAATGCAAAAGGATATTCTGGTATCAGTATGCATCTTCTGCAATGTTTGTTTTTTTCTTATTTAAATGTGGTCTGACGTAGTTAAGAGCGATCTTCGTATATCAGTCCGCATATTGTTGAAACTATCCGCGCGACACAAGTTTTCAAATTTGCCAATTAGAAAACCTTATCAAACAATCCAACTATAGCTCGCCACAACATTAAAATTAATGTCATCAGCATGCTTGCGAAAATATTATAAAGTATAGGAGGACTCTGGCGAGTTTTATTAGCAGTCCGCATTTCCTTTTCCCAAAATTGAAAACCTTTTTCAAGCTTAACATCAATAATAAGTGTTGCAGACTTATAATTATTGCTAAGATGCAAGATGAAAAAGCTAAAACCGAGTACCAATTGTGCGGACTGGGCGGCTACAATTCTACAGTGTGCACATGATTGAATAGAAATGATCTATACCTCATGACCAAGTGGGCAGGTGCGGCCAGAGCGGCATTGCTTTTCACACCGGGCCATGAAAACTATAGATCTACCCAAAGAAATCCTACGGACTGAGCGGATACCAGAATACACCCAGCACTGAATAAAAAATAGAAATGACCCATAGCTTATGACCAAGCGGGCAGGAGCCGGCAGAACGGCATTGATTTTCTCGCCAGGTCACAAGTTATAAGATCAATCCAAGAAAGCATGCGGACTGGACAGATACCAAGAGACAGTCCTCACTAAATTGATTACCTGTGAAGAAATGAGCTGCAGACTTGTGACCAAGTGGGCAGGTGCGGCAGGAACGGTATTGCTTCACACTAGACCTCAATATCTGCACACTCAATGGAACGACTCACTGCCCTCCTGCCTGGAGTATAGTCAAAGTTGATCTTATTGGCAGGGGCATCCGGAGCGGCATTACTTTCCTTCAAGATCAACCAAGTTGTGGGTCTCCTGCGGGCACTGCTTGAGGGTACCACGGAGTGTTCGAGGGTCACAAACTAAGATGATCTATGGGCAGGTGCGTATAGTATTGCTTTTCACACGCGATCATCAAAGTTGTAACGATATCCCTAAAGCGACATGGTAGAGCTTAACACCCACCCTATCCCTCCATAACGCAGAGGTGGGGTCAGGTACTAGCCGGGATCTGAAATTTAGTATTCTACCACACTAGAGCCTGCAAGCTCCCACTACACGGTGGGAAATCTCCTCACAACACGTGGTCTTTGTGGTGTTACTCTAATGACAACGGTTCTATGGGAGGTTTCAGCTGAACTCGGCGATGTCTCCTGGTATCAGGCAACCATTGGAGTTGTCCGGGAGACATGAAAAAACACTAGAAAAAGTGTTAGTATGAATTCTTTGATCAATAAGAAGCTTTTGCAAAGTTAGCTTAGGAGAGAAAAGAGAGTTCAAAGATAGACCATTTTGAAATCTTCCTTGCTCAATGTGCTAACTGTTACTATTCAAGAGATACAAACAATTGAAGAAATGTTAGCAAGCAGCTTTTATCCATAATGATTCTTGAAAAGATTACATAGAAAGGAAATAAAAAGAGGAGGTTCAGGAATAGAACCGCTTGAGATCATGTCTGCTCCACGTATGTGGCGCATCCTCCCCTTCATATGTTTGTAAGCGGTATGCCCCGCTCTTGAGAACTTCTTTAACAATGAAGGGTCCGCCCCAATTCGGATTAAGCTTTCCTACTGAGATGGCTCTTGCATCAGCATCAACTTTTTTAAGAATCAGATATCCCACTTGAAAGTGTTTGATCCTTACGTTCTTATCAAAGTATCGGGACATCCTTCTCTTGACCTCTTCCTGCCTTATTTCTGCTTTGTCTCTGATTTATTCAATGTGCTCCAGTGTGAACTTCATCTCTTGATTATTCAGCTCAAGCCAGTCCTCAACACCTTGCCTTGCAAGCAGAACTCTAGGTGATGGAACTTCAAACTCAACTGGAATAAGGGCTTCTGAGCCATGAGAAAGTTTGAATGGAGTTTCACCAGTTGCGGATGAAGGTGTTGTTCTTAAGGACCAGAGAACCGATGGAAGTTGATCAGCCCAACTTCATTTGAGATTCTGCACTTTCTTCTTAAGTAAGTTGAGGACCTGTTTGTTGGCTGCTTCAACTTGGCCGTTGCTTCTGGGATGATGGACTGATGCAAACCGCATCTCTGTTCCGATCTACTTGCAAAAATCAATCATCTCTGTATTGTTGAACTGTGGCTCGTTGTCGGTGATTATTGCCATTGGGATTCCGTGCCGGCAGACAATCTCTCCCCAAATGAAATTCCTAACGACCTGAGTTGTTGTCTTTGCGAATGCCTTTGCTTAAATCCACTTGCTGAAGTAATATATCATCACTATGATAAAGCGTCGTTGTCCGCTTGCCATGGGAAAAGGACCAATGAGATCAATCCCCCAAACTATAAAGGGCCAAGGAGTAGCGATTGATCTGAGTGACTGAGATGCTTGATGCTGAAGTGGAGTGAACTTCTGACACTGAACACATTTTCTGGCATATGCCTCAGAATCTTTTTCATGGTGGGCCAACAATAACCCTACCGCAGGATCCATATTTCTAATGTTCTTGCTCCTTAGTGACTTCCACTCTCATGAGAATGAACTTCTTGCAAAACAGTCGGAGCATCTTCTTCTGAAACACACCTAGTCATAGCAGACGGGAAGGTTTTTCTGTAAAGGACACCTGCCACCAAGTAATAGTGAGCCGCTTTTATCTTGAACTTTTTTGATCTTTAATCGAGTGATGAAAGATCCCTGTTGAAAGGTAAATAATGAATGGGTCTATCCAGGAGGGACGCTGATCAACCTGCATCAACTCTTCTACATCCACTGCCGGGCGGAAGTTGTTCCTCCTGATGGAAGTCCATGCTTAGCAAGAACATCTGCCTCCTCATTTTCTGATATAGGGATGTGCTCAATGGTAAAGCTTTTGAATTTGCCAACCTCAACATTCAGAAGAGCAAGATACTTCCTCAAGATTGGCTCTCTGGTCTCAAAGTTACCAAGGACTTGTGACACCATCACCAGATAATCAGTCTTTATATGAACATGATCAATTCCGAGCTCTCTTGCAAGCCTCAATCTTGCTAACAAGGCTTCATACGTTGCCTAGTTATTGGTTACTGGAAAATAAAACATGATTGCCTGCTCAAGTTTATTGTCATTTGGGTTGATCAGAACTACTCCTGCTCCAGATGAATTTCTGCCTGAGGCACCATCAACGTAGATGTCCAAGCCAAAGGAGATCTTTCTGCTTGATCAGAACTGGACTCTGTTGTATCAATCAAGAAATCTGCTAGAACTTGAGCCTTGATAGCTGTCCTAGACACATAAGAAATTTTAAACTCACTCAATTCTATTGCCCATTTGGTCAACCTGCCAGAATGCTCTGGTTTCTCCATCACACTTTTCAAAGGCTGATCTGTGACAACTTGAGTTGAATGCGCCTGGAAGTAAGGACGGAGTCTGTGAGTAGCCATAACCAATGTTAAGGCCAACTTTTCCAAAATCAGATATCGTGTCTCTGCATCTTTCAAAATATGTCTAACATAATAAACTGGGAACTGCTTACTGTTCTATTCTGGAAGAAGAAATGAGCTGACCGCTTCAGGGCCAACTCCTAAGTATAAGAATAACATCTCCCCTAATCGGTGACTCTGGAGCAAAGGTGTTGAAGTCAGCTACTTCTTTAACTGTTCAAAAGCCTGAGAACACTCTTCTATCCACTCAAATTTGGACGCTCCTCGAAGAGTCTTAAATAAAGAATCACTCTTGTCACCAACTAGAGAGAGGAACCTCCCGAGACCTGCCAACCTCCCCGCTAACTGTTGAACTTCCTTAGTTGAACGGGGAGGAGCCATATCAAGAATGGCTTTTACTTTGTCAGGATTGTGGGCAAGCCCCTCTGGAGCAAGGAGATGACCAAGGAACGTCCCCTTACTTGCCCCAAAAGTACACTTTGACGGGTTGAGTTTCATCTTATATCTATGCAGAGTAGCGAATGTCTCTGTTAGATCTTGTAGGTGTAGTGAAAAAGACTTGCTTTTGATCAAGAGATCATCCACATACACCTCAAGATTTTTTCCTTTTTGTTGCTTAAATACATTGTCCATCATGCGTTGATAGGTTGCACCAGCATTTTTAAGCCCAAAGGGCATCACGAGATAACAGTAACAAACATCGTTGATAATGAATGACATATGAGGAACGCCAGGTTTATGCATTCTTATTTGGTGGTAACTAGTAAATGCATCTAAAAACTCATAAAGGAGTACCCTACCGCAGAATCAACTAAAAAATCTATCTGAGGCACGGAGTAACAATTTTTGGGGCACGCTTTATTACATTTCGTGAAATCTACACACATGCGCCACTTCCCTCCTTATTTTTTAACCATTACAACATTTGATATCCAGGTAGGGTATTGAGTTTCACGAATAAAATTTGCTTTGAGGAGCTTCGAGACCTCCTCTCTTATTGGATCAGCAAGCTTCGTTGCCACATCTCTTTTCTTCTGTTGCACTGGCTTGAAGCTGGGGTCAACATTGAGACGATGACAAGCAACATCTGGATCAACGCCTGGCATGTCCTCCGCTGACCAAGAGAATACATCCAGGTTCTTCAGCAAACAAGAGATCAACTCGACCTTTTGGTCTTCTAGCAACTCTGATTTGATGGAGAGCTTCCTCTCCTCCCCCTCATCATTGGGGACTCCTTGCGTCACCTGGGCAGGTTCCAGGTGAGCTCCTTCAGATAGCAGTTTCTGAACTTGAAGAGGCTTGTGCAGCTGCTGCTGGAGCAATGGGAGGACTGACTTCAGCTAGGTTGACAGTGCGAACGTAACATTCCCTTGCTCGCCTTGGGTCACTCCTGACCCTGCACATCCCTCCATCAGCAAAAAACCTTGATCGCGAGGTGTTAAGTAGATACCACTGCTTGATGTCTATTCAGCAAGGGTCTGTCGAAGATGGCATGATAACTGCTGGGAGCATCAAGCACTATGAATTGAACCTACTTGGTTGCTCCTCCAAGCATTACCGGTAGGGTGACACATCCTTCGACTTCTTTTCTCTCACCAGAGAAGCCATAGAGTGGCCCTTTGGTGGAAAGCAGAGACTTTCCAGTCTTTAGGGCCTCAAAGGTTGATTTGAACAATAGGTTGACTGAGCTGCTAGTGTAACACCCCCTATCCGTCCCATAGCATATAACAGTAGGTCCGGTCGGGGCCCGACGCCATATACCACAGACAGACCGGGTGGTTACGTATGGAAACCATCCAACCAATCTCAACGTCCTACACAGAGCATTCTAGCGGAAGCAGTTTATAAGAGTTGTAAACAAGAACCCAGCATCAAGCACGAATGTCCACTAGTACAATTTAGGAATGTTATACAAAATACCCAAAACCGGCCTTAAGGCCTTACAAAGTGTTTCACTTGAAAATTACATGTTTTACAAACCACGGCACGCAGGCCGGTCATTCATCAATAAAGCAGTAAACACTTCTACTTGGGCCTTCGAGGGCCAGCTTCGCAAAAAGGGCTGCGTTATTGACCGCTTGGTCCAGCTGCACCTGCAAGCAACAAACCACCGCACGGTGGTAAAACAAGGCAACGGTCAGCAATGCTGACCAAATTATAACGATCCCGCCCCCAACTCGGGGTGGCGATGCTCCTTCCCTGCATTTCATTAGCATAAGCGAGCAATGTATATAACCATAGCCATTTCATCACAGACGTTGGCTCGTACGGCCGCACGCCCCGTGCACTCAGGGCACATTCTCGGTGAACCGGTCAATGTCACGTCAATTAAAGCCATTAACATTCCGGACTCACCACCGCCACTTAGACGGCCAAACCTATGAGCAATTTGTCTTCATGGCATGGGTCACGTCAATTTAAGCCATTGACCGCCGAAGACTCACATCTATGCCAACGGCGAGTGCCACGTAACCTTAGGTCTCTCTAACCGAACGACATAAAGCGGGTACGGCTCCATCTATCCCGTGCTCACTTCGCAACGACAATTTAAGCCATTTGCGCGGGTCAAACTTTCACCGAGTCCCATTCTACCGCAAGTCACATAACTCAGTTATGTTCGAGTTGGCTCTCAGGCCACCAAGCTGGCAAGATCTCGTATCCGCCCAGTTTTCCGGGTGCACCTTTGGGTTAGTCCCCAAGGCTCCCTGCTGCAATCTACCGCGTAGAAAACCCGAAAACAACCAATAGCACGGAGTCTTCTCCGGCCTTATGCAATGCAACATCACCGATCCAGACTAACATGTCCGGGTAGGCTTCACACATCATGCCTATGTCCGTTCTCGCATACAGACTCTAAACAACGGGAATTTACATATCTACCCGAAGGAACGCCTCCAACTCTTCGCAAACTCGCGAGAGCGGGCTTCCTATGCTAAGAAAGAGAGCTATTCATGCTCAAGATGAGGATCGTTACCCTTGAGTTCCTCTTTGGCGCCATCGAAAAGTAATCGGATAGAAATCACCGCACTTGCGTTGCCTCTGTGGATCCGGAGTCGGCTCGCGATTCGGAGCTCCGAAGCTCCTCCAATGGCGGGATCTAGTTCTTCTTCCTCCAATGGCTCTCCTCTTTCTCCAAGGACTTGGAGAGATGATAAGGTAAGAAACTGATGGATTTCCAAGTCAACTCACGGGTATATCCTCTCAGGAACAACCCCCAGCCGTTGGATCTCAACCTAAGAAAACGAGCGGCTTTGATTCGGGGCTGAAATGCCCAATCTGGGCCGAACACGGCCTGGCACACGCCCGTGTCCAGGGTCGTGTGACGCATTCGCCGTCAAAATCGAATCTCCTGGAACCTCACACGGGTATCGAACACGCCCGTGTTCGAGCTGACACGCCCGTGTTCCAGCTGACACGGCCGTGTACCCCATGCTTTTCCCCCATTTTCAGCCCGAGCACTGCACGGGTTATAGGACACGCCCGTGTCCTTGCCCGTGTCACCTTGACACGCCTGGGCCGCAGGCCGTGTACACGGGACATTTCGTCGAGGGAAGATCGACGACTCGATGACACGGCCTTGGACACACCCGTGTCCTAGGCCGTGTGCCTTGTCTCGACGATCGTCGAGTGAATCTCGACGACTCCCCGGGACGATCGTCGACACGGGTCGACACGCCCTGCGACACGCCCGTGTCGCAGGCCGTGTGCCCATTCTCGACGAATCGTCGAGTATAACTCGACGACTTCACGGCTAAGTGTCGACACGGGTCGACACGCCCTGCGACACGCCCGTGTCGCAGGCCGTGTGCCCATTCTTGACGAATCGTCGAGTATAACTCGACGACTTTGCGGCTAAGTGTCGACACACGCTTGACACGCCCTGGGACACGCCCGTGTCCCAGGCCCTGTGCCTTCTGCCAGAACCCAAACTGGCCCAAAACGTCCCCCCCCCCTTCGCTATTTTGAGTTTTGGGGTGTTACAACTCTCCCCCTCTTAAAAGAATTTCGCCCACGAAATTACATAAGTAAAGGCATACAAACCAAAACTTGTACCTGAGCGGAACAACTTCGGATACTCGTCAAGCATAGTCTGCTCTCGCTCCCAAGAGAGCTCCTCACGACCGCAATTGACCCACCGGACCTTGACCATCCTGATCTCTTTATTGCGTAGTCGCTTGACCTCCGAGTCCTCAATCCGCACGGGCTTGACCTTTGTCGTTAACCCACTATCCACCGGCACTTGATCGACCGCGATCATTTGCGTAGGCTCTTGCACCGCCTTCCGAAGCTCCGAAATGTGGAATACATCGTGTAAACCACTTAGCTCCACTGAAAGCTTCAACCTATAGGCCGCTTCTCCAACTCGCTCCAGAACCTCGAACGGTCCAAGGTACCTCGGGCTTAGCTTTTTCAATCGTCGCACCCGCGAGACACCCTTGAACGGCTTGATCTTTAAGTATACATAATCGCCCACAGCGAACTCCACGTTCCTGTGCTTGGCATTACAGTACTTTGCTTGCCGGTCCTGAGCGTTAAGCAACCTCTCCCGAATCGTTCTCACCAAAGAAGTAGCATCCTCCACTTCCGATCGCTTATACAACTTTCACTCACCCGTTTCTAACCAAGACAACGGCGTGCGACATTTGCTACCATATAGGGCCTCGAAGGGCGTCGTCTGAATACTCGCTTGGTAGCTGTTGTTGTATGCGAACTCCACCAAATAAAGGTGGTCTTCCCATTGCTTTCCAAAACCCAAGACACACATGCGGAGCATGTCTTCCATGGTTCTATTAACCCTCTCGGTCTGCACATCCGTTTGCGGATGGGTGGCTGTGCTGAATTTCAACTTTGTTCCCAACATTTGTTGCACCAGCCTCCAATCATTGGACATGAACCGCCCATCTCGGTCACTCACGATGCTGCGGGGCACACCATGACGCCGTACTATGTTATCCACATAAAAACGTTGCTAACTTCTCCACCGGATCATCCTTCCTATGCGGAATAAAATGCGACACCTTCGTTAATCGATCCACGACCACCCAAATGGTGTCGTTTCCCCTTTTGCGACCTTGGCAAACCGTGCACAAAGTCCATAGAGATGTCATCGAATTTCCATTCCGGAATGGGCAAGGACTTAAGAACTCCTCCTGGCTTTTGGCACTCCGCCTTCACCAAGGCGCAAGTTTGGCACTTCACTACGTAGAGCGCCACATCCTTCTTTAAACCCGGCCACCAAAATAGTTTCTTCACATCAATGTACAACTTCGTGCTCCCCGGGTGAATCGAGTACTTGGTATGGTATGCCTCGTACAACAACTCCACCCGCAAATTACCCACACTTGGGACGCACAAAAGGCCGTCTCTCCAAAGCAATTCGTCCTCCACGACGAATTGGGAATTTGGCCCATCCAGAGCCTCTACCATGAACTGCTTCAGCACTTGATTGCTTGTCCATACAAACGATCCCCAACGCCTCCAACTCTCGCACCAACCGCTCATCTTGCACCGATAGCCAATGGGCTCGAGCTGGGGCTTGGCGACTCACCGCGTCAGCAACCGCATTTCCTTTATCAAGCGCGTAGTGGATCTTGAATGTATAGTCTCCCAAGAACTCCATCCATCTACGCTGTCGTATATTCAGATCCTTCTGATCAATCAGATGCTTCACGCTTTTGTGACCGGCGTAGAGATCCACTTTCACACCGTATACAGTTATGCCTCCATAGCTTCAAGGCAAAACTCACGGCCATACGCTATTACGCTTCCGTGTTGCAGTAGCGCGCAACCCAAACCGCTGCCCTACGCATCATTAAAAATCTCATTGCCTTCGGTTCCACTTGGCGAAGTCAGCACAGGCGTCGTAGTCAACCGACATTATAACTCCTCAAAAGCTCGCGCGCACTCCGGCGTCCAAAAGAACTTATGCTCCTTCCTCGTCATAGTAGTGAGAGGTAACGCTATCCGCGAGAAGTTCTCCACGAAGCGCCTATCGTAGCCAGCAAGCTCCAGCAAACTCCGGACTTCCGCTACCGTAGCAAGCTCAGGCCACTCCCGTATCGCAACAATCTTCGCCGGATCCACAGCAATACCCTCTCCACTCACTATATGACCGAGGAACGCCACTGAGGATAGCCAAAACTCGCACTTCGAGAACTTGACATACAACTGGTTTCTCCTTAGCGTCTCCAACACCAAATGAAGATGCTTGAAGTGATCTTTCTCACTTTGCGAGTACACCAAAATATCGTCGATGAAGACGATAACGAAATGGTCCAAGTACTCCCTGAACGTCTTGTTCATCAAATCCATGAACACTGACGGCGTATTTGTCAGCCCAAACGGCCTGACCCTAAACCCGTAGCGCCCGTGTCCTGTACTGAACGTTATCTTAGGGATATCACTCTCCCTTAGCTACTTTAGAGTACGGCGTTGGCCCGACCAACTGATCACAAAGGTCATCGATCCTTGGGATCGGGTTCTTGTTCTTTGTCGTTACCTTATTGAGCTCCGGATAATTAATACATAGCCCCAAGCTTCCGTTCTTCTATTTACGAAAGAGGGTCGGTGCACTCCAAGGCGAAGGACTTGGACGCACATACCCTTGCTCCAACAACTTTTAGAAGTTGCACTTTCAGCTCCGACATTTTCGTAGGCGCTGGCCGACAAGGAGAGCGTGACACAGGCCTTGCACCTGGTACAAGCTCAAACATGGAATCTATCTCCTATCGAGGCGGGGCTCCAGGAAGATCCCTAGGGAACACATCAGGGTACTTCGATACCACTGAAATACAATCCAAAGTGGGCTTCGGCTTTGCAACCTCCACTATTGTAAAGAACAGTTCTGCTCCGGCACGAACCGCCTTCACCACCTGAAGAGCAAACGCCAACATCTTGCTCGACCTCTTCGAGCCCGTAAAGGTCATCTCACGACTTGCTCCCGGCTTGACTTCCTTGCTACCGCATCTATATTGGCTTGCTGCTCCGAGAGCCAGTCCATACCAAATATAACGTCGAACTCCTGATTCCCAATCCAAAACTAAGCGCAACAACGTCTACCCGCGCATAATGAGCACCATTGGACTATAACGCATCCAATTCGTCTTTTACCATCGAAGGAGGTACTCCGACGCACAATATAATTCCTAATAAAGGAATGCGAAGCTCCCTAAACGAACGGTGCTCTCGCAGATAAAGAAAGTCATAACAAGGCTTAACACTAGTAGTTCTAAGCTAACATGCAAAAGAGTGACAAGTATTTAAAGCAAAACTATCTTTAAACCATACCTGTCGTCACGACGGCGTGCTTCCTCCAGGGCTTTAAGCACTCACGAGCATAATGCCCCGGCTCGCCACAGTTGAAACATGTGCCCGGGGTCTGACCCGTAGTCGTCCCAGAAGCACCAAAAAGAGCTTGACCCGAAGTCCTATGCTTCTTATACCATTTTCGATATGCCGACTTTGAGGTGTTCGGCACTTTGAATGCCGTTTCCTTTGTACTGACATCCTTGACTGCTCCTGACGTAGGTTTCTTACCCTTCCGAGCACCATTCCAACAGTCTCGGGCAAAGTGCCCTTTCTTTCCACAAGTATAACAAGTGTAAGTAGCTTTACTAGTCGATTTCATAACCCCTTTCTCCAGCATTCTGCCGGATACAGCTCTTATGGGGTTTGTATAGTTCGATACTGTTAAAATTCAACAAACCGCAGACGCCCCCTTGGAAACCCTGTTGAAAACTCAACAAACCGAAGGAGAATACGCCCACTTATATGTTGAAAGTTTTCCCGGATCGTGGAGTTAGCAGGGGTTATCTCAACAAAGCAGTAACAACCAGCAACACATGCAGCACAAGCTTCTTTATTGATCAAGAGCAAACTTCTTTACAAGGCGAGACATACATGGCGAGACATGCTTCACCAAAACCCAACACCGGGAGAGCAAAGACAGTTACAAAGACAAGAACACAAAAACAAGCCGCGCGGACTCAATCAACAAGCCGCCGACATACTGCTGTGGAGTCCGCTCAGTCCGCCAGGTCGCCAGACCGCAACCCAAGCCGCGCGGACTCACCCTTACTCCAATGCTTAGCTCTTCACCACCGATCTGCAGGCCGCCTGACCGCGAGGTCGCCTAGCCGCCTGACCGCACAAGCTGCGCCACCGAATGGAACAGTCCGCCAGAAACCGGCGACTTCCTGAACTCCGAACCAAGTCGCCAAAGAGAAGACCGCCTGGTCGCTATCCGCGACCTGCTGTTTACCGCATGTTGCTTAACCGCAGAGTCCGCACTGTCCCTGACCGCAATCAGAGCCAAGTCCTGGCTTTCCAGCGCTATCCGCACAACCTGCACAGCACAACCGGGTCAACTCTCTATCCGCGCGGACACAAAGTCCAGTCCGCAGCAACTTACGCGAGCTCAATTACTGTTCACTTACTTCGGGTTAGGTCTCGTTACATCCTGATGTGACATGGGTCCTATTTATAGGCACGACGATGAGTATGGTCACCGCCCTAGCCGATAGGATCACCGCCACAACCCGCAGCTAGAACAAGTGTGTCCGCCAGCCCGCGGACACACATTCCAGTTCGCCGCTCTTGTGCAGATAGCCAGTCCGCCCCAGCTTCTCCAAGGCCGGACTCCAATATCCAGTCCGCCTTGCCGCCAGAGACCAAGCCAGGACCACCACAGCCGGACTCCACAAAAGCCGTGTCCGCCAATATGCGGACAAGGCATCAGCCCGCAAACCCCGAGCCCGCAGCCACGCCATCAAGGCACCTGCCGGACTCAGCGGACACCCGGCTTTCGTCCGCATCTCCCAAGTCCATTACCTCAACACCAAGGCACCTCCGGACTTAGCGGACACGCCAATCCAGTCCGCTAACAGCAGACTTCAGTCCGCATCCCTGAGTCCATAACCTCATCACAAGGCTCAACCGGACTCAGCGGACTCCGGCTCCAGTCCGCACGCTCCTGCACAAGCAATCCTCCAGTCTGCATATCCCCAAGCTAGCACACAAGGCAACAGCACTTCTACTATGCTTGGCGGACTGAGAAATCAGCCCGCGCTCCACTGCGCGATCTCCCCGGACTGGGCCAACCTGGACTTGGTTCAATTCCCACCAAGTCCAGCCCACTGGCCGCAAGGGCCAGTCCGCACTTACAGGCGGACACTGGATCTAGCCCGCCATACCGGGCGACCTCCAGTTCCTGTCCGCGCTGACCGGCGGTCTCCGCGACTTCTACTTGCCGCTTCACTAGAGCAAGACCAAGGCAACTGCCAAACCGGTCTGTCGAGCTCCAGTTCTTCAGTCCGCTTCAAGTCGGACCCCGCGGATAACAGTCCTATCCGCCCGGTTACTTCCTGGGAGTAAACCGCCTGCTGAGCATACACTGGCCTGTCAGACCGCCGCTGCTGTCCGCGTAGTCCGCGCGAACAGACCGCCCAGGCCGCCACAGAGCAAACCGCCTGCAACATCCCTGCCGACCTAGCAGTCCGCCAACCCAGTCCGCGTAGTCCGCGCGGATAGGTTTCCCAAGCCTTCCATTCACCCACTTTCACTTCACAGAATTCAACACTCCCCCTTGAAGTGAGAAGTGGTGAATAACTCCAGCAGCTCCCGTAACCTTGCACCTGGTCCTTCCGATAGCATCTACGAAGAGATGTCCAAGACATAGTCCTCGCCCCGCATATCATGGACCATGAGGGAGCCCTCCAGCATCTCCCAAAAGGAGCCATGCTTCCCTCTGCCTTCTTCAGCTTCAACCTCCACTCATGCATCATAGGAGTATCACCAACTTCCTTGGACCCAGAAGCCCAAGCCTCGTTGCCTCTGAGAGAAGTCACCTCTTCAGACTTGGTGTCAACCACCTCCTTGATTCTAGTGGGGTCATCACAGCCAGAAGTCCCTTGCTCGACCTGAGGGCTAACAAGGAAACACGGGACCAAGTCCGCCGTGTTTCCTTCACTATATCGAGCTGGTGGCTTACTGATCCTCTTCGATCTCTGAAGAACCTGATCATGGCTAACCACCTCCGCTGCTTTTGAACCAGCTCCGTTCCCGGGCAAACCCGGAACAATGCTTCCTTTGCTCCCTGAACAAGACGCCTCCTTACTGGAACCAAAAGCATTTGGAGCAACGCTCCCCCTGCTACCTGAACCAGAAGACTCCCCTCTTGAACATGAACAGCCTGGAACATTGCTCCCCTTGCTTCCTGAACCGGAAGCCTCCGCCTTCGAGCCAGAAGGTCCTGGAGCATCGCTCCCCCTTCTTCCCGACTCTGACGCCTTTGCCCCGGAGCTAGAACAACCTAGAGCACCTGGTGACTCAGGCAACTCCTCTTCCTTAGCAGCAGCCTCCTTCAGCCCATCATCTGACCTGCTTATTTCTAGCTCCACATAAGAGCTACCCCAATACGACGTCAACTCATCAAAGACAATGTCTCTCGACACTATGAGTTTCTTCGTCGCAGGATCCATACACCTCCATCTTCTTTTCTGCTCATCATACCCAACAAAGACTAGCTTTGTTTTGAGAGCACCCGGAGAGTGTATATAGCAGGTAGATCCAAACACCCGAAGGTGCTTCACTGAGGGCTTCACTCCGAACATTAGCTCATAAGGAGTCTTTACTATGATCGGACTAAGAGGCATCCGGTTGATGACATGAGCAGCACAGGCCATTTCTTCCGCCCAAAGAGCCTTCGGAACGCCTTTACTCCGAAGCCAACACTTGCAGGTCTCCGTTAACCAACGGATCATCCGAGCTGCAATACTACCCTGTTGTGAAGTATGTCCACAAGAGAGCTCCATCCGGATCCCTTGCTTCCTGCAAAAGCGTGAGAACTCGGTTGAGCCAAACTCACCACCGAAACCTGTCCTCAACACCTTGATCCTCCGGCCAAGCTGGCCTTTGACAAGCTTCTTGAACTCCACAAACAAGCGTACCATGTTGGACTTCTTCTTCATAAAGTATACCCAAGTATACCCAGAATAGTCATCAACCAATATCAGCATGAACCTGCTGCCTCCAAGACTGGCCGTGACGGTCGGTCCCACCAGAGCACAATGGACAACCGCCAATGGTGCATTACTCCTGGATTGTGCTTTGTCGACCATGAAGCGATAGGCTCCACTTTCCTGACATCCCGCACACCCCCGACCATCGCCATAGGATGACAATCTAGGCAAGCCTCTTACGAGTCTTCTTTCCGCCATTGCTTTCAGCTTGTCCATCTCTACATGCCCCAGTCTTTCATGCCAGATAGCTGCACTATCACTGGCATCCACCCGATCAGTTCCAGAACTAGTTGAAGTCCCAACTACGTTCTTCTCCTTCCTCCCTACCTGAGCAACGTTCGCCGAGAGCAAGGTAACCTTGCACTCCTTCCGAAGATGACCTTGCTGCTTGCATTTATAGCACCGTGGTCCTTCCTTCCTCTTCCTATCACGCCTAGGAGAAACACTCCTTTCTTCCTGATATGAAGTAGAGGGACCATCATCCGCAGCAACCTTCACCTTCTTCCTGAACAACCCATCAAGGGAAGTCCAAACCTCCGCAGCTGACCGACATCCACTGATGTGGTCCAAGAGCTCCGATGAGATCACCTGCCTGAGAATAGACTCCGCTTTCGCATTTGCCTCCTTCCAAGCTCTCATCGCCGCAGCATTGCCAGCAGTATCCTCTTGTCTTCCTGCTCCGCATACAACCTCCCAAAGGTCCTCGCCAAGAAGAAAGCTCGTCATACAGGACTTCCACCGTTCACAGTTCGCCTCTGTAAGAAGATCAATACCAAGACAACTTGCATCCTCCACTGCCATGGTTCTACCACTGGTTTCCTCGACAGACGAGCAACTACTTCCATTGAGCACTGCTTGACCACTCCAACAACCTGCCTCTGATACCATGTTAAAATTCAACAAACCGCAGACGCCCCCTTGGAAACCCTGTTGAAAACTCAACAAACCGAAGGAGAATACGCCCACTTATATGTTGAAAGTTTTCCCGGATCGTGGAGTTAGCAGGGGTTATCTCAACAAAGCAGTAACAACCAGCAACACATGCAGCACAGCCTCTTTATTGATCAAGAGCAAACTTCTTTACAAGGCGAGACATACATGGCGAGACATGCTTCTCCAAAACCCAACACCGGGAGAGCAGAGACAGTTACAAAGACAAGAACACAAAAACAAGCCGCGCGGACTCAATCAACAAGCCGCCGACATACTGTTGTGGAGTCCGCTCAGTCCGCCAGGTCGCCAGACCGCAACCCAAGCCGCGCGGACTCACCCTTACTCCAATGCTTAGCTCTTCACCGCCGATCTGCAGGCCGCCTGACCGCGAGGTCGCCTAGCCGCCAGACCGCACAAGCTGCGCCACCGAATGGAACAGTCCGCCAGAAACCGGCGACTTCCTGAACTCCGAACCAAGTCGCCAAAGAGAAGACCGCCTGGTCGCTATCCGCGACCTGCTGTTTACCGCCTGTTGCTTAACCGCAGAGTCCGCACTGTCCCTGACCGCAATCAGAGCCAAGTCCTGGCTTTCCAGCGCTATCCGCACAACCTGCACAGCACAACCGGGTCAACTCTCTATCCGCGCGGACACAAAGTCCAGTCCGCAGCAACTTACGCGAGCTCAATTACTGTTCACTTACTTCGGGTTAGGTCTCGTTACATCCTGATGTGACATGGGTCCTATTTATAGGCACGACGATGAGTATGGTCACCGCCCTAGCCGATAGGATCACCGCCACAACCCGCAGCTAGAACAAGTGTGTCCGCCAGCCCGCGGACACACATTCCAGTTCGCCGCTCCTGTGCAGATAGCCAGTCCGCCCCAGCTTCTCCAAGGCCGGACTCCAATATCCAGTCCGCCTTGCCGCTAGAGACCAAGCCAGGACCACCACAGCCGGACTCCACAAAAGCCGTGTCCGCCAATCTGCGGACAAGGCATCAGCCCGCAAACCCCGAGCCCGCAGCCACGCCATCAAGGCACCTGCCGGACTCAGCGGACACCCGGCTTTCGTCCGCATCTCCCAAGTCCATTACCTCAACACCAAGGCACCTCCGGACTTAGCGGACACGCCAATCCAGTCCGCTAACAGCAGACTTCAGTCCGCATCCCTGAGTCCATAACCTTATCACAAGGCTCAACCGGACTCAGCGGACTCCGGCTCCAGTCCGCACGCTCCTGCACAAGCAATCCTCCAGTCCGCATATCCCCAAGCTAGCACACAAGGCAACAGCACTTCTACTATGCTTGGCGGACTGAGAAATCAGCCCGCGCTCCACTGCGCGATCTCCCCGGACTGGGCCAACCTGGACTTGGTTCAATTCCCACCAAGTCCAGCCCACTGGCCGCAAGGGCCAGTCCGCACTTACAGGCGGACACTGGATCTAGCCCGCCATACCGGGCGACCTCCAGTTCCTGTCCGCGCTGACCGGCGGTCTCCGCGACTTCTACTTGCCGCTTCACTAGAGCAAGACCAAGGCAACTGCCAAACCGGTCTGTCGAGCTCCAGTTCTTCAGTCCGCTTCAAGTCGGACCCCGCGGATAACAGTCCTATCCGCCCGGTTACTTCCTGGGAGTAAACCGCCTGCTGAGCATACACTGGCCTGTCAGACCGCCGCTGCTGTCCGCGTAGTCCGCGCGAACAGACCGCCCAGGCCGCCACAGAGCAAACCGCCTACAACATCCCTGCCGACCTAGCAGTCCGCCAACCCAGTCCGCGTAGTCCGCGCGGATAGGTTTCCCAAGCCTTCCATTCACCCACTTTCACTTCACAGAATTCAACAGATACCATGGTCGCTGGCATCGGGAGGGTCTTCCTCAACTCTGCCTCCAATGATCTAGCTGATTCCACCAAGGCTCGGAATCCCAATAACTTTGGTCCGAGCAATAGGACTCGTAACTCGGCGCGTAGGCCGTTATAGAATCTATCGACTATAGCTTGCTCATTATCCGACTCAAAGCATGGGTAGCGACTTATCATAAGAAATGCTTGCAAATATTCCTCAACTGTGTGCGCTCCCTGCACTAAATGCATATTCAGCTGCTGCCCCAATGGTCTACCAAAGGTCATCTGCTGCATCGCGCCCACCGGCGTTGAAGCCACAACAGGGGCGCAGGGTTGTACATTTCCTCCTAGATGTGCACCCATCACAGTGAACACCGCTTCTACGATCCTTCTAACAGTTTCATACGAAGGAGGAGGCTCAAACACCTCACCGGGTGCACTATGCTCCTCAGAAACCGGACATTCTGGCTGTCCAGCACCGCTTCCGGTCACCTATAGTGGTACAAAACACCGTCAAGCGACCAAATAAAATTGCGAACAGCAATTATAGGAACACGCAGGTTCCTCAAACACGAGTATTTTCATTCCTAAGTGGACATTCATGGGTTCTTTTACCGTTATAACGATGACGCACACAATGTGCTCACCACCCCTTAAAAAGAATTCGGCCACGAATTCAGCTTAAGGCCGACCAAAACCAGTAGTCTGATACCAAATTGTAACACCCCCTATCCGTCGCATAGCATATAACAGTAGGTCCGGCCGGGGCCCGACGCCATATACCACAGACAGACCGGGTGGTTACGTATGGAAACCATCCAACCAATCTCAACGTCCTACACAGAGCATTCTAGCGGAAGCAGTTTATAAGAGTTGTAAACAAGAACCCAACATCAAGCACGAATGTCCACTAGTACAATTTAGGAATGTTATACAAAATACCCAAAACCGGCCTTAAGGCCTTACAAAGTGTTTCACTTGAAAATTACATGTTTTACAAACCACGGCACGCAGGCCCGTCATTCATGAATAAAGCAGTAAACACTTCTACTTGGGCCTTCGAGGGCCAGCTTCGCAAAAAGGGCTGCGCTATTGACCGCTTGGTCCAGCTGCACCTGCAAGCAACAAACCACCGCACGGTGGTAAAACAAGGCAACGGTCAGCAATGCTGACCAAATTATAACGATCCCGCCCCCAACTCGGGGCGGCGATGCTCCTTCCCTGCATTTCATTAGCATAAGCGAGCAATGTATATAACCATAGCCATTTCATCACAGACGTTGGCTCGTACGGCCGCACGCCCCGTGCACTCAGGGCACATTCTCGGTGAACTGGTCGATGTCACGTCAATTAAAGCCATTAACATTCCGGACTCACCACCGCCACTTAGACGGCCAAACCTATGAGCAATTTGTCTTCATGGCATGGGTCACGTCAATTTAAGCCCTTGACCGCCGAAGACTCACATCTATGCCAACGGAGAGTGCCACGTAACCTTAGGTCTCTCTAACCGAACGACATAAAGCGGGTACGGCTCCATCTAACCCGTGCTCACTTCGCAACGACAATTTAAGCCATTTGCGCGGGTCAAACTTTCACCGAGTCCCATTCTACCGCAAGTCACATAACTCAGTTATGTTCGAGTTGGCTCTCAGGCCACCAAGCTGGCAAGATCTCGTATCCGCCCAGTTTTCCGGGTGCACCTTTGGGTTAGTCCCCAAGGCTCCCTGCTGCAATCTACCGCGTAGAAAACCTGAAAACAACCAATAGCACGGAGTCTTCTCCGGCCTTATGCAATGCAACATCACCGATCCAGACTAACATGTCCGGGTAGGCTTCACACATCATGCCTATGTCCGTTCTCGCATACGGACTCTAAACAACGGGGACTTTACATATCTACCCGAAGGAACGCCTCCAACTCTTCGCAAACTCGCGAGAGCGGGCTTCCTATGCTAAGAAAGAGAGCTATTCATGCTCAAGATGAGGATCGTTACCCTTGAGTTCATCTTTGGCGCCATCAAAAAGTAATCGGATAGAAATCACCGCACTTGCGTTGCCTCCGTGGATCCGGAGTCGGCTCGCGATTCGGAGCTCCGAAGCTCCTCCAATGGCGGGATCTAGTTCTTCTTCCTCCAATGGCTCTCCTCTTTCTCCAAGGACTTGGAGAGATGATAAGGTAAGAAAATGATGGATTTCCAAGTCAACTCATGGGTATATCCTCTCAGGAAAAACCCCCAGCCGTTGGATCTCAACCTAAGAAAACGAGCGGCTTTGATTCGGGGCTGAAATGCCCAATCTGGGCCGAACACGGCCTGTCACACGCCCGTGTCCAGGGTCGTGTGTCGCATTCGCCGTCAAAATCGAATCTCCTGGAACCTCTCACGGGTATCGAACACGCCCGTGTTCGAGCTGACACGCCCGTGTTCCTGCTGACACGGCCGTGTAGCCGGCCGTGTACCCCATGATTTTCCCCCATTTTCAACCCGAGCACTGCACGGGTTATAGGACACGCCCGTGTCCTTTCCCGTGTCACCTTGACACGCCTGGGCCGCAGGCCGTGTACACGGGACATTTCGTCGAGGGAAGATCGACGACTCGATGACACGGCCTTGGACACGCCCGTGTCCTAGGCCGTGTGCCTTGTCTCGACGATCGTCGAGTTAATCTCGACGACTCCCCGGGACGATCGTCGACACGGGTCGACACGCCCTGTGACACGCCCGTGTCACAGGCCGTGTGCCCATTCTCGACGAATCGTCGAGTATAACTCGACGACTTCACAGCTAAGTGTCGACACGGGTCGACACGCCCTGCGACACGCCCGTGTCGCAGGCCGTGTGCCCATTCTCGACGAATCGTCGAGTATAACTCGACGACTTCACGGCTAAGTGTCGACACACGCTTGACACTCCCTGGGACACGCCCGTGTTCCAGGCCGTGTGCCTTCTGCCAGAACCCAAACTGGCCCAAAACGTCCCCCCCCCCCCTTCGCTATTTTGAGTTTTGGGGTGTTACAGCTAGTATCAATGAGAATCCTGTCAATTGTAAAATCTCCAATAACTGCCTTGATCACGACATCGTCATCAAATGAATTGGTTGTTTGAGGCAGATCAGCTTGGCCAAGAGTAATATCCTCCCTTAATGGAGCAGAGGAAGAGGTAGAGGCAACCTCTGCTCGAGTGACCCTTGAAATCAAGGACTTCCGAGTAGACTCGGTTCCTGACCCACCATGAATGAAGAAGAACAGCCCCAGGACTCCCTCATCATCTGCATCAAAACATTCAACTAGAACATTGATAGGCCCCACACGGCCTTCATCCTCACCTCCACACACTCCTGATAGGCTTCTGCTACCTTCTTGCCCTTGGAGGTAGACAGCGTCGAAGAAGAGTCTTTCTTACTCAAATCGATCTTGCCCTTAGCAAGCAGTTTTTCTATCAGCAGACGAAGGGCATTGCAGTCTTCAGTTAAGTGATCCTTCTCTTTGTGAAACTTGCAGAACTGTGCGTTGTTCCTTGGCCTCCACCCTCTCTGAGGCCCTTGCTTCTTTTCATTTGATTTCTTCTGCAAGATCTGGATGACTTCATCAAGATCCAGACCTGCAATCTCCTCCATAGAGTTAGTATCATATTGGCTTGGAGCAGGCAGGGCTGCTTGATGAGTCCACTTTATATACCTATTTTCGGACTCATCTGGGCTAGTTTTCACTCGTTTGCACTTCACTTTTTGTTCATCATCATATATATTTCATCCTGTCTTTATTTCCATAGGAAGTGCACATTTTAGCCCGTGGTTGTGTATTGTGTTATTCTTTTAGTCTGTACTCCTGTTTGTGATTGCCTGGAATGTCTGCACATATCAGTGATTGGTTTTTCTTTCGGTATAGGGGTCGTGTGCGTGTTCCGGGATGGTTGTGAAACAGGAATACTGCGCACGATCATGGGATCTACTGCGCACGACCACTGGTCATGCGCCCCCGATCGTGCGCACTACTCTTCGTTTTCCAGAATCAGCCTGGGGTAAGCGCACGACCACTGGACATATTGCGCACGACCACCGGTCGTGCGCCACTGATCGTGTGCATTGATTCCTCATTTCTGGAGTCCTGTCTGGGTAATCGCACGATCATTGGACTTAGTGCGCACGACCACTGGTCGTGCGCCACTTCTCGTGCGTATTATCCCAGTTCTTCTTCCTGATATTCCATGCCAGTGTGCACGAGCACGGGACATAGCGCGCATGACCACTGGTCGTGCACCTGTGATCGTGCGCATTGTTCAATTCTGCTTTTGTATAAATAGTGCAGGTCTCGCCCTAATCCGAAGATCCGCAAAACGATCCGCTGATCGCCCATTTCCTCCGCCGTTTTCCGCCTTCTCCGCAGTTCCCCTTCATCTTCCACCCTAGGGAGGTGCTCCGGGCAAGCTTTCACCTCCAAATCCAAGCCGGAGCTTCCTCTCGGCCTTCTCCTTCATCCGTGAGCTTCAAGTAGAGTTTTGACGCCATAGCCATCAAGCAAAGGAAAGCTAGCAAACTTCATCCGCTATCGTGAGACGAAGAAGACGGGCCATTGGAAGGTGGTGACAGCCCTTCTCTACCCCGGACGCAGTTGAGGACCGAGCTTGGACGCGGAATGACAACCCGATGATTCCAACCGTGAATCCTCAGCAAGACTTCGGATTCGGTCAATCTCTTGACTTGTACTTGCTTTATTGTTGTTTATGTGTGTTAAAACTGTATTTATATTGATGTTGTTGCACTTTAGATGTAAACTTTACTAGATTCATGTCTATGTGATTCTGTGTTTGTTTACTCTTTAGTTGCTTGAGTTGCGCCTTATATTCCATCCACC
The DNA here is from genome assembly GCA_039583875.1 of Platanthera guangdongensis. Classification (NCBI taxonomy): domain Eukaryota; kingdom Viridiplantae; phylum Streptophyta; class Magnoliopsida; order Asparagales; family Orchidaceae; genus Platanthera; species Platanthera guangdongensis. The sequence continues at coordinate 173,128,772 of CM077150.1, read as the reverse complement.
ACCATCCACCCTTGCCGCACTAGCAATTGCTAGTGGCGTGCGTTGTGAAGAGGTGCTCATGACCCTCATTCCGCCATTCTAACCACCTCATCCGCTAGCCTTCTCATCCATCCGCCTAGTGATTCGGTGCATAGTAGCCCGACTAGTCTTCCATCCCGCCTGGCGAAGCATCGCATAGCGACTTTGCATAGTAGTAGTTGTTAGCCTTTTATTTTTTGTTTCCGCAATATCAAAACCCCCTTAGTTAGCTCCGACCTGAGGACTTCAATCTCAAGTCCTCCTCGAAATTAACTCCACCTTACTGTGTTCCTTGTGAGATCGATACTTGGGAAAACCCCCATTTTATATTACTTGTGCGACCGGTTCACTGCCGTGATCTTAAGCATCAAGTTTTTGGCGCCGTTGCCGGGGAACACAGTCGTGTGAGTTTTTGGAGAGGGAGACGTGAGACTTCTTTCCTTTTCCTTTGTAAATCGCTTTTGTTTTGTTCTATTTCTGTTTTGCCTTTCTTTTTATTGTTTGTTTAGGCATTTGTAGTAATATATTGTTGGATTTAGTAATTTGCACAATTTATTTTGAATCTGCTGTTTCGACACCATGTGGGGATATTCGTATGCCCAATGTCGTTGGTGTGGGAAGCCTTCCCACGCTAGTCATGAATTCCCTATGAGATATATTGAGGATACGCCTCAGCGCACAATGCACGAGATGCTGTATTCGTACAGCCTTTCGAGCACTGTGCCCCGAGCTTATGGTCAATCGTCCTCGCCACATACACCATTCTCCTATTCCTCTCCGGCCCCACAAGGACCGCAGCGTAATGGGAGAAAGTGTTTGTATTATCATAAAACAGATCATGTCCTGAAGGATTGTGCCGAGTACCTCCGTGTTATGGAAGAGGATGATGAGTCGGACATCCGGATCATCCCGACTCCTACCCTTGGTGGCACAACTTCATCCTCTGGTTATGTATCCCTGTCACCTTCATTTGTTGAAGGGCATGATATGGACACAACCACCAGATGTGTGACTGATCTCGGCTTCGACGTGGCTGAGCCTATCTCTCATGTGCATACATCTCCAAGCGTGGAGCCGATTCTTTGTAAGGAACCTGCGCTTGACTTTTATTCAAGCAAAGTTCTTCCGCCTTTTGTGCATTCTACTTCAGTCGCCTCTGGCGACATTTTCGACAATGCAACACAAGTTGAGGCTTGTGATACATGGGTTATTTCCACTCCCATGGAGGAGGACAACCTTCTTGGTGTCGAGGATTCTCCCTTGATACCAAAGGAGGAAGTCCAAGTCTTGGTGTATGCCTCTATGGATCCAGCTGAGCCTTGTAGCATTGTCGAGATTACAGACGATATTTTTCTACCTCAGCCTTTGGGGAGTGAAACCGGGATCACTCCCCCGATTATTTCTTTATGTTCTTCGTCTCTTTTACTTCTTGACCCACCTTCCTTTTCTGAGCCTGTGCAGGTTGAATCTCCATGGGTAAGTTGGGTTGACGTTGAGCCTTGCGCTCAGGCTGTCGACGAGTGCATCCTCTTGTGTGAGGAGGTTCCTACCTCCTTCACAGTGGAAGCCCCTGCCGTCACCTTCGCCCCCAGCAAATTTGTGGTGGACGAAACCTTGCTAGGCAAGGATTTATTTTGTGATACGATGAGGGAGGACCAGGCCTCATCCTCATCCTATTTCCTATTTCCTCTACCTGTGTTGGGCAGGTATGATTATTTAGGTAGAGGGGTAACTGCTCTATCACCGTATCAGTACCCGTTACCGAAATGGATTTTGGAACAGTTACCTGTGCACTTTTTATTTCATAGGCCCATTAGCTAGAACTGTTTAGAATTGAATAAGTCGTGCTGGGATTACAATAACCCCAGTACTTATCTTTCATTTCCTGCATTTTATTTTTCTTATCTATTTTTAGTTTTAGCATTTCCTTTTTGTATATTTTGTTTTGTTTTTGCGGAGCTCACCCCTGCAGGTATTCTTGGAAAATTGCATTGGCAGGGTTCTGATTCTTCGTATGGCGGGCCTGCTTCAGGTTTCCACGCGTCTTCTGGTATGCTCACTAGCTGAGCATTGGGTAACCTCTTCCCTTAGCTCTTTATGATTCTAATTTCTCTATCATATGCTGTGTAGTTTAGTTTAAGTCTGGGGGAGAGATCTGTTACCTATTGCACGTACACATCTCATGTGAATACTAGAAGCTTTTCTTGTTATATTTTGATTTGTTCATTGCATCACACACCACTGCACCCACATGAGCGCGTGCTTAGCTTTTTGTGTGCTGCGAGTTAAACTCATTTCTTTGTTAGAGTTGGGAAAATTATGGTGCTGACATAGGATTGTGAGACGGAGTAAAATGTTGGCCTTGTTGTGTTCCTAGTCAACTGCTCTCGTCTCGTGTAGAAATTGGAGTAGATTTAATTTTTATGTATGCTTTTAGTTTTATATTTTTCTAATTGCGTAAATACTTTTTATTCTACTCAAAAGTTGGTGAATCCGGTGTGAATCCGACGGTAGCTTAGGGATGTGTGTAGACGGCCGTTAGGTTCGTTTTGCTCGAGTCGGGAGGATGGATAGTCTTTCTCGTTGGCTAAGAACTTGCCCCAAGCTATTCTTGAAGCATGTGTATAGGTTAGTAATGCATGAGTGTGATGTAGGCCATCATTTTGGCCCGGTTGAGCTTTGTACCATTCCTAAAGTCTTATCCTCGCTAACCCCGTTGTGCCTACCCCTCCTTTTGATTCAGCTCCACCTTTAGTTCACTAAAGCCTCAAAGACGATCCTAGTCGCACTCCCAAGTCGAGCTTTAGTGTTTACATTATCATGTTGGGATGTGATGTGGTGATCTTACATGTGATTATGTGGATGTGCTCCAATGTTATATTTGCTGAATTGTGAAAATAAAATGAAGAAAAAGAAAAAGAAAAATATTTCTAAAGAAAAAGAAAAAAAAAGTGAAAAGAAAAAGTATTCATTGAAAATCTTTGTGGGAAATGTGATTATTTTTGGAGTAGGCGGTGCACACACCCATATGTTAAAAGTTAAGTTTGGGGGTGTGGTGTACCCGCATATATTTTGGTTAGCTGATGGATTCCCTTACTACTAGCTCCTTTGGGTTAGGTGCATAGCCTTCTTGTTTTTCCTTGTTTACCTCACCGAAACACAAGCCCCATCTCTTCACCTAAAGTCCTACTGATTCGTGTGTGAACCAAACCAGTGCCGTGGAGAGAATGCGAAAGGGCAAGCATATGGTCACCGACATTGGTGGATTCCTTTGGAGGTTATCCCGAGCCCTGATCTTTGGCAATGCTCGCCTAGCGTTTAGTCTACTTTCTCCCTACGCATGACCGGATGATTCACCGTGATTCTATTTTTGAGTAATAATAAAATTTTGATACGCATTGTGAAAAGTATAAACTATTTTGTATACTTAGAAATTTCTTCTATTATATTTTTACGCACGCGATCATGCGACTTCGCATGGTACTCTGTATCGCAATTTCTTTGTTAACTAGTATTTTTCCCTATCTGCTTAGATTTTGTTTGCTCGGGACGCGCAAACAGTTAAGTCTGGGGGTGTGATGAGTCCACTTTATACACCTATTTTCGGACTCATCTGGGCTAGTTTTCACTCGTTTGCACTTCACTTTTAGTTCATCATCATATATATTTCATCCTGTCTTTATTTCCATAGGAAGTGCACATTTTAGCCCGTGGTTGTGTATTGTGTTATTCTTTTAGTCTGTACTCCTGTTTGTGATTGCCTGGAATGTCTGCACATATCAGTGATTGGTTTTTCTTTCGGTACAGGGGTCGTGTGCGTGTTCCGGGATGGTTGTGAAACAGGAATACTGCGCATGATCATGGGATCTACTGCGCACGACCACTGGTCATGCGCCCCCGATCGTGCGCACTACTCTTCGTTTTCCAGAATCAGCCTGGGGTAAGCGCACGACCACTGGACATATTGCGCACGACCACCGGTCGTGCACCATTGATCATGTGCATTGATTCCTCATTTCTGGAGTCCTGTATGGGTAATCGCACGATCATTGGACTTAGTGCGCACGATCACTGGTCATGCGCCACTTCTCGTGCGCATTATCCCAGTTCTTCTTCCTGATATTCCATGCCAGTGCGCACGAGCACAGGATACAGCGCGCACGACCACTGGTCGTGCGCCTGTGATCGTGTGCATTGTTCAATTCTGCTTTTGTATAAATAGTGCAGGTCTCGCCCTAATCCGAAGATCCGCAAAAAGATCCGCTGATCGCCCATTTCCTCCGCCATTTTCCGCCTTCTCCGCAGTTCCCCTTCATCTTCCACCCTAGGGAGGTGCTCCGGGCAAGCTTTCACCGCCAAATCCAAGCCGGAGCTTCCTTTCGGCCTTCTCCTTCATCCGTGAGCTTCAAGTAGAGTTTTGACGCCATAGCCATCAAGCAAAGGAAAGCTAGCAAACTTCGTCCGCTATCGTGAGACGAAGAAGACGGGCCATTGGAAGGTGGTGACAGCCCTTCTCTACCCCGGACGTAGTTGAGGACCGAGCTTGGATGCGGAATGACAACCCGACGATTCCAACCGTGAATCCTCAGCAAGACTTCGGATTCGGTCGATCTCTTGACTTGTACTTGCTTTATTGTTGTTTATGTGTGTTAAAACTGTATTTATATTGATGTTGTTGCACTTTAGATGTAAACTTCACTAGATTCATGTCTATGTGATTCTGTGTTTGTTTACGCTTTAGTTTCTTGAGTTGCGCCTTATATTCCATCCACCACCATCCACCCTTGCCGCACTAGCAATTGCTAGTGGCGTGCGTTGCGAAGAGGTGATCATGACCCTCATTCCGCCATTCTAACCACCTCATCCGCTAGCCTTCTCGTCCATCCGCCTAGTGATTCGGTGCATAGCAGCCCGACTAGTCTTCCATCCCGCCTGGCGAAGCATCGCATAGCGGCGTTGCATAGGAGTAGTTGTTAGCCTTTTATTTTCTGTTTCCGCAATATCAAAACCCCCTTAGTTAGCTCCGACCTGAGGACTTCAATCTCAAGTCCTCCTCGAAATTAACTCCACCTTACTGTGTTCCTTGTGAGATCGATACTTGGGAAAACCCCCATTTTATATTACTTGTGCGACCGGTTCACTGCCGTGATCTTAAGCATCACTGCTTACTGAATAGTAGGAAGCGCTTGTAGCGGTATGACAGAGTGGCGGCCAACGAGAGTCTCTGATCTTGAAACGGTTGATGGCTGAGGGAAGGTTTCTTGTGGCGGAAATTCCGGCCCCTTTGAGAAGGAGGCTGGAAATCAGGGCGAGGATGTTTGCTGTGATGGTGGTTGCTATGAGAAGACTAACCGGAAGCATCCCTTCCTTTAGCCTTAGCTGTTAGGGATGAGTCATAGGTGGGGTTGGCGTTCTCGCCTTCAATGAAGCGATTAACCATGTCTATCAACTCCAGGTATGTTACTGGTGCCTTCATTGTTGCTTTGAATTTTAAGGGGCCTTCCCGGAGGCCATGAATCAAGGCAACCTTATAGTAATCGGGGTTCACGTTCCTCACCCCCTGAATCTCTTTCTGGAAGCGATCAACGAATCATGCAACTGATTCGTTGTCCCTTTGCTTGATTTCGAAGAGGCCAGCCAGTCAATCTTTTGTCTTCTTCGAGGTAGCAAACCTCAGCAACAGTTCGCTGCGAAGCTCAGCGAAGGAAGAAATCGTGCCCGAAGGCAGCTCATAAAATGACTCTCTCGCCTGTCCTTCGAGACTGGTTACCAAAAGCTTGCATTTGATGGCGTTGGAGAGGCATCTCAGTGCAACTCCCCTTCGAACGATTGTAGATGGGCGACTGGATCAGTCTCCCCTGAGTAAAATGGATTACGGGGTTCCCTGAAGGTACTTGGAGCCGACTCCCATCAGATTTGATCGACGAAGGGAGATGGAGTCTCAAACTCAGCAGGGTAAGACGGGCGGACTGGGGCAGAAGGGTCCTTGTGCTCGGCGGACTGGCAATCTGAGAAGAGTTGGAGGGCAGGAGTGCCCCTGGCTGCCTCCCTGAAAAAATCCATAAAGGAGGCGAACTGCTCCACTTGAGGATGCAGAGGAGCGGCGGACTGAGCGGGATGGTCACGCTGGATAGGAGTGACGGGAGATTGCCGAAGCGGAGTTCGACGTGCTGGAGTCCGGCGGACTGGCGAGTCAACAGGCTCTGCTGCGGCTTGTGGAGCAAGCCGCTGGGTCAACATAAGCAAGGCATGGCTGATTGTATCAAGACGCTGATCGGTCTGTCTGCGGGATTGCACAGCCTCAAAACGAGCCTGCTCGTTGGCATCCCTAAGAGAATCTTCTGAAGAGTTGGAGAGTTCTGAGTAGTGAGCTCGGCGGTCTGACTTGTCTATCAGCTGAATTTAAAATACTACTCGAATCTAAAGGTCGCGTGTTAACTGTTGATGCACGAAAATGGAAAGGGAGTCGAGCACCACTAGCTAACGGTTTGAGCACCGTGGAATAGAAGGGGAATAAGAAACTGCGAGTAGCAATCTACTAAGCAGACGAGAGTAAAAAGAACAGTAGGGCCGTGAGCCACGACAACAACAGACTTCGCCCATCGCGTCCTGAATGCCTCTCTTGCGACGGGCTTTCCTTTGATTGAAGAAGGGTGGTTTCAGATTTGATTACAAGTGGAGTAAAGGAAAAGGGGAGGAGCTGAACAAGCTGGAGTCCGCAAAGCCTGAGATTCGAGTCCGCAGCCTTTAGCAAGTAGGCTTCTTGGCACGAGTCAGCGTGCTTTGGGTGCACCACTTCCCCCTATTTATAGGACGGGGGCCTGCCCAAACGGGCAGGGATAAAAAAACCGGCTGCCCGGGGTACAGAAGAACCCGACAGTGGTGACGGGAAGCTAAAAGAAAGAACACGCCAGTCCGCGCAAAGGGGGCAGACTGGGATCGCGGGCTGAGGCTTCCGTCTGCTGCTGCAAGGCGCGATCCTGCTGGAGGACTGCGGCCTGGGCGTACGGGACACTCAGTCTGCCGAAGAGGGATCAATCTAGAGCTCCAAAGGTATGTCGAACTGGGCGGATGAATTACTGAGTCCGCCGCTGAGGGGATCAAACTTGGGACTGCTGAATATTGCTGCTCTGCCAAGCTCGGCGGACTGCCAAACCGAGTCCGCCTCTGATGAGCCTGGGACCTTGGAACTATGCCGGTGCTTCGCTGAGCTGGGCGGACTGCCAAATTGACTCCGCGTCTAATGAGGTAGGTGACTGGAATCTTGTACGCGTTGCGGACTGAGTGGTTAACACTTGTCATGATTGTTCAACATTGTAGCATTGTGATGATTTGATGAAATATTATATTGTTGGCTTTAATCGCCCTTAAATATTATTGTATATGTATTAGAGTTATCTCATGTTGTAAATCCCTCTTGAACGTTGATCAACCGCTTCTTAATCTAGAAATGTCTTGTAGAATCCGATGTGCCAAGTCTTAAATATATTTTCATAGGGTTTTCTTGATTGCGGAAGTTAGTGGACGAAACCACCTCCGCAGTGTTTGTTTCCTTTTTTAGTACCTCCTGGAACTCTACCGGGTGTTTGGGGAATTTGCAGTTATTGGTGGAGTGTTTAGTCTCCCCCGGATTTAGAAGGATAATTGACTTTGGGGTTGTGTGCAGCTGAGTTGACCACCCTGTCCGTTTTGAAATGTTTGGTGAAGTTGACCATAGGAGGCTAGTAGGGGTTGTTTCTTTTCCCGACGTTTTAATAATGACCTTTTTCCCCTTATAGTCCTATGCATTTGGGGTGCTTTTGTGGTACGTGACGCTTCATGTAAGTATTTCCTTTTGGCTTTTGTACATTTCTGCGGTACTTTAATTAAGTATTTTCCTTTGGTCTTGGGTTGGTAGCCCTTGACTTTGTTACTTTTGTCTTTCTTTCCGCCATTTCTAGTACATTCTTGCTGACGTGTTCTGTCATTGGAATGTCTCAGGTTCAGAGCTGTAGCTGATAGTCGTGCTGGTTTTGTAGTTTCTGAGCAGTAGTGTTGGTTGTGTTCTTTGCCTCGCCATAGTGAGGTAGTTTGTTGTTTTTATTTATTCAGTAGTTCAGACATGCTTTAATTTTATGGGTTCATGTCAGCTTGTTGATGCTCATAGGATTGTTAGGTTATTTTTGGATACTTGCTAGCTGCTTAGCTTTCTTTTTGTGTGTTTGGGATAATTGCTCTCTTGGATGTTTTATATTAGGAATGCATGGTAGGTAATTTTAAGTATAAAATAAAACTACTATTATTACCTCATGCATTGCACGCTTTTAGAATCATAAGTCACTATATTTAACGACCGTACAAATCTACTTTTATTGCTATTATAAACTTAGAACTTGCATACCTTGAGGTGTCATTTGGGAACCTCTAAGCTCTTGTAGGATGCCTATTCCGATAAAAGAAGTTTTTTTCGCAGCGTTTAACTACTTTTCTTGTGAACTAGATGAGCCACTAAGCCGAGGGATACGGCTAGCCGCTATACTTAAATTGATTTTAACTCTAAATAACTTAAAGAACCTTTCTTCATGGTTAACTAGGATTTTTTCCTGAGCGTCCGCAGTTATCCCCTACTGACATGGCATCACGAGGTGTATTTTTCCATTACTCTAGTATACCTATTTGGTAGTGAGAATGCGGGTTGTGACACTACATACTCTTGCCGGCTGGAGCACCAGACTTTATTTGGCTAAGTGCTAAATCACACTTGCCGAGTTAACGTATTGGTGTTGGGGCGACCACTCTCCAATACCGAAGACCCACCACCTTATATTTTATGCACGTGTAATATTAATGTATTTTCCCACTGAGCCAATGCTCCCTGGACCATCCCGTCCAACACAAAACTATCCGAGCCATCGGCTCGCCGGGCTAACTTGGCCATCACCAAAACCACCAAGCCTACCGCTCGTGAGACCCAACATAACTCTCACAACACCGGGGAGTGTGAGTGTAAGTGTATTCCTAGAGTATTTCTAATTAATCTTATAACCATTTAGTCTTATGACTTACGTTAACCTTGGACTGCCCAAGGCATTCCCTGTGAAGGGCTCTCGAGGGCAGTTGGAACTATGATGTGCTGAATTCCAAAGCTCCCTTTTGCAAGGTACTTATTATTATTGATATCTACCCATAACAAACCCCATTTAAAGTTATACTTAATCTAACCCTAGTGTATTTTGACTCTCTTCCCCCTCCACAGGAAAGACGATGTTTCGTCGATCCCGAGCACCATTTAACACTAGTCGACCTAATATTCCACATCATGACTCCTAATGATGAACTCATTTTTACTTCACCAAAATCAGTAAACTATTAACCCATCTTCCTAAGTCCATTTCACATGTTATCACAATTTCCACAATTTTACTATTTGTAGACCAATCTAAGCTATATGATGTACATGACAGGAGGTACTCTAATTTTTCATCCAAAGACCCTAAGATAAATTATTGGGGGTCTGTCATGACATATTTACCATAAATCCAGACACTTGTAATTTTCCTTATTAATTTGGCATTTATTAAATTTTCCAAATGTCATGCCATGGGTAATTTTGAACATGAAGTACTAGATTTCCTTAAGTTATGGCCACCCGAATATTATGAACACTATATGATTATAAATTATTAGTGAATACCAAATTTCACAAATTTCCATAAAAGTAATAGCCTCTAAATAATTAATTCAATGTAATTCAATTAATTAGAGATAATGAAGGGAGTATCACAAATCTTGGTCCAAAAATTATATAAAAACTACCAGAACTTTAATATGACCACAAAATATTACTCACTAAGTTTCATGCAATTTAAAGGTAAGTAAGCGATATAGAAAAATACCACAAATAAATCCATGATAGAGAACTTTGTGAAGAAACATTTTTGTAAACTCACCCAAATCATATGTAATAATTTTGTTAACCCCGAATTCGGCGATCCTTCCCGAGGGAGCCAGCTCGCTCATCGCGGCCTGCCCCGGGTTCCTCCTGGAGGCCGTGATGCTCTAGGTTGGGCGGACAGAACTCTCTGTCCGCTCAGGCCGCGCGGCTTGCGCGGTCTCAGCGGTATGACCCCCCAGGCTGCGTGCCTTCCCTTGGTCGACAGGGTCCGCGGACTGCTTCCGCAGTCCGCCTCTGCAGGCCACCCCCCTTTTTCAGCTTAACCGCGAGGTTGTATCCGCAAGTCCCTCTCTGCCGGACTCAACTAACTATCCGCCCAGGCCGGCAATAAGTCGCATATCCCTTCACCCAGCCGCATGGGCAGTCGACTCCTTCTGTCCGCCTGCAGAGCGCGGACTCCAACTCCGGCTACCCTCCAAGACCAGCAGCAGTCCAAGTTCCTCGCGAGCTGGGCGGACTCGAAAGGCGGTCGAGACTTCCAGTCCGCCTTCATTAGTGAAGCCCAACATCCTGAACAGCAAGGCTCTCCATCTCCAACGTAAGCGGACTCAGCTTTGCAGTAGTCACGGACTCTGCGGGCTTGGCGGACTCTATATGCAGTCCGCCCTTCCCTTCGCTAGCATCAGCTTCTCGGCAGTAGTACAAGCTTCCTCCTCAGTCCGCAGGCCTTTCACTGGCTCAGCCAGTGGTAGCAGACTTCTACCTCAGTCCGCAGTCTTGGTGCGGACTCGGTCAGTAGTGGCGGACCCTTTCCAGCCCGCCAGGCAGCAGACCCTACAGAAAGCAGTCCCAGTCTGCATAACCTCGTGCGGACTTGGCGGACTCCGCGGGCACTCTCCTGCTCGCACCCCTTGCAGCTCGCTCAGTTCAGAGCGGCGGACTCAACAGATTCTCCTTGCAGTCCGCCGCTTGTCCTCCAGCATCCACCACTACAGCAGTAGGCAGATAGCCCCAGCTCAGCAGTGACGGACTCCACGAACCCGCATCGCAGTCCGCCACTGAGTCTCCCATTTTGCCGACATCAGCTCCGGCTTAAGTACCAAGTCCCAGTCTGCGCGCCCTGTGGCGGACGCGGCGGACTCCGTCTCCATCTCGCTCAAGTTACCGTCTCACCGGGGGTAACGTCACCGCAACTGTTACATCCTCGGGCCTATAAATAGCACCCCATGCCTCTCATGGTTGAGAGGTCTCTCATCATCTCCAAGGTGCTCAAGCCCGAAGTCAGCCAACCGGCCCGGCTCCTGCAGACTCTGTTTCTCAATCCGCGCGGTCTCCCGTTTCCCTTGACCGCGCGACCTGCGGGCTTCGCTCTTCAGTCCGTGCGGCCTCCTCTGTCATTCTTCTTCCTTAGCCGCCATCTTCCTTCTTGTACCCTTTATTGCTTTGTTGTAAAGGTGTATTAGCAAGTTGTAACTCTCACTTTTAATCAAAGGAAAGCCCGTCGCAAGAGAGGAATTCAGGCCGTGACTGGCAAAGTCGTGTGTTGCCATGGTTCACGGCTCGACTGTTCTTTTTTCTCTCGTCCGCTTAGTAGATAACGGCTTGCAGTCTGCCTCTTTTCCCTTCCTTCCCCCGTTTTTGAACCGTTAGCTGGTGGTGCTCGACCCCCTTTGCATTTTTGTGCATCAACAGTTAACACGGGGCCTTCAGATCAAGCCATTTTTTGAAGTCTACGGGTAGAATGTCAGATCGCCAGAACGCTCAACCTGACCATCAATCCGGCAAGGATCCCCTTTAAGAAGCAGTCGTGCGGTTAGCACAAGAAACTGACAAAATTTCTCATGTCGTCAGTTTACAGTTCGCCGCGGTGGACGACGTCTTGGGAGCTATTGTCTAGCAGCTAGACTCGCAGTCCGCACCAACATCGGTCCCCTCAGTCAACTCGGCGCCTGCTGTGGTCAGTCTGCCGGTTAATCCACTTGCTTGTCTGCAAGGAGTACAAGCCTACCCGCGGCTCTATCTGCGCGCCTACTCGCAAAACCGCAGGGCATCCTACTCTCCTGTGCAGTCGGCGACCCCTCTGCGGGCTGGAAAACCAGGTCCTTAGTTTGTCGCTTATCCTCCTGATCACTTGAGCACAATGCAAGATACTTCTGCTTCTGCGAAAAGGAAAAAGCACGTGTCGGTTTTATTCCAGGCAAAACAGCGTGAAAAGGAGAGACTCGCTCATTTCATCAGACGATTTCAGAAGGAGGTTCTTGAAGTTGACGAAGCCAATCCAGAGGTGTACAAAATTGCTCTAATTGAGGGATTAAAGGAAGGACCGTTCAAGTTCAAAGCCACCCTCAGAAAGGAAAAAATATATCAGGAATTAATCAGCCTCACTGATCAGTACTCTCGTGCTGGGAGAGGCACTTTTGACCGTGTCATGAAAAGCAAAGCAAGTTCCAAGGAATCATTTCAAACTCTATGCCAGAAGTCCAGGGACTCTAATCAATATTGTGAATATCACAAAGGAAAGGGTCATTTGACAGAAGATTGTAAAACTCTTAAGCAACTAGTGGAGAGGATGATGAAGCAGGGAAAGTTTGGTGATGCCTTCCAAGGGATCTTTACGTCCCCCTCCGAAGCCTGAGAAGACAAAGGCATGCTGGACACCCTCTCCGGCTTGGAATAAATAGGCTAAAAGAGCCTCACCTTCAATCATGGAAGTAAACGCAAGCGCACTAGTTTGTCTTTATCACCGATTCATTTCCTGAAATTTCTATATCGAATATGTTATTATTTCGTATGTCAAAACCTCATACTAACACCTTTTCAAATAGCTTGAGAAATAGGGATAACTGACTCCAAGAGACATCGCCGAGTTCAGCAAAACCTCCACTAGAGCTGTTGTCATTACCATAACACCACGAAGACCATGTGTTGCGGGGAGATTTCACAACGTGTAGTGGGAGCTTGCAGGATCTTGTGAGGTAGGATTCTAAACTTCGGATCCCGGCTAGTACCTGACCCCACCTCTGCATTATGGAGGGACAAGGTGGGATAAAAGCTCTACTATGCCACTTTAGGTGATATTGTTACAACTTTGATGATCGTGTGTCGAAAGCACTGCCATGCGCACCTGCCCACCGATCATAGTTCGTGACCCTCGAACACTCTTTGGAACCCTCAAGCAGTGCATGCAGGAGACCCACAGCTGGGTTGATCTTATAGGAAAGCAATGCCACACGCACCTACCAGAAAGATCAACTTGGGTTGTACTCCAGGAAAGAGGCAGTGAATCCTTCCCCTCTTTTTGAGCAAGCAACCTTTGTGACCTTGCGAGGAAAGCACTGCCACACGCACCTTCCCGCTTGGTCATCCAATTCTGAAGTGGGTTGATTGCATAACTCTTGTGACCCTGTGAGAAAAGCAATGCTTCATGCACCTGCCCACTGGGTCACATTAGTTATGAATCATTTCTTTTAGCAGACAAAGGTGTGGACTTAAACTGGCATTTTCTCAGTCCGCAAGCCTTCGGTTTTCAATTCTGCTAGACTTTGCTATGGTCTTCAGCTAATCCGCAGAGCTTGGATTATGCAGTCTGTTGATCCTACTTGGGTGATGTGTATTACAGTTTTTGTGACCCTGCGTGGAAAGCAATGGGCTTCGTGCGCACCTGCCCGCTTGGTCGCTTGAGTCTATAACCCATCTTTCTCAGGTCAAAAGAAAGATTTTCAATTCAGTTACAGACCGCGCTGTTTTATATGTCGGTTTATATTGTCCAGCTTCTGTATACTTGCATATCGGTTTGTTCTTTATATAATCAGATAGTCGATCGACCTGTTTCTGGCCTATCTCCCGGCTTATTTGGTTTCTATATCCCTACCCGCTCTTATGCAGTTTTGATCACTATTATTCGGTCGGCTTAGTTGCCGACTAGTATGACTAAGTATTTTTGGTTGCCGACTTATGTTATCATATCAGAAGCGCCCTAGCCGTAAACTTATACTTCATTGTTAAGGCTTTTCGGCGGCTAAGGTTCTTAGCCGTGCAGCTTATTGGTCGTAGTTTATGTACAAGTTCGCCCTAGCCGCAATCATATACTTCAATATCTCAGCGGATACCCTTGATTACTTCATTAAGGCAAATGGCGGTTTAAACTGTTAGCCTCTATTAAATCGGAAGTTATGTTGAGACCGCGCAGAGTTGAACAAGTAAGAAAAATGAAAAGTTAAATAAGCTGCACGTTAAAGGTGAAGTTTTCCTTTTCTATTTCTATTTCATTGAATATTACAAAACGTTAATCGCGCGGTTTACAACAAATATCGCCGATTTCCCAAAAAGATCAAAATACAAGTAAAGAGTTACAAAGGTCCTAATCGGCCGGCTTGAGATTTTTAGCCGCAGGAGAACGTGAATCACCATCATCATCGATGTCAACGGAGGATTCAGAGTACCCGCTGCTGCTAGCCGCCGAGCTTCCTGAACTGCTAGTAGTCACCGACTTTGTCCGCGCGGTCTCGGTTTCTTGACCGCCGGTCTCAGATGATGCGCCCCCGCTTCGGCTTCCTTGGCCACCCCCTTCCTCGTCGTCTTCCTCCTCTTCGCCATCTTCCTCGCTGACCTTGCCTTTGCCCTTGATCGCCCTATAGACGGCGGCCACCTTCTTTTTCATGGTGGGGTAAATATCGGCACAGGTGAAGTCGGTGAAGCCGGTCGCCAAGACGCCAAGGTCTCGGAGGAAGTTAACCGCTCCATCAATCCCCTGGACGACTTGCGGGAAGACGTTGTCTTGGAAGGTGCGGTTGGCCGGGTCATACATTGCTTGCAAAAGAAGTAAAGGTAAGTCTGTGCGGTTTAATAATGCTAACCTCACGAGTATCTGGTGACGACTTACCGCCTCCCTTTCTTTCAGTCTCTTGTTTTATTCTTCTATTTCCTCTAAACGCCTCTCCATGCCGCTCTTCTCTTTCATTAACTGCTTGTAGGCAAGGCCCATGAAGTGGCCTCTCACGAAGCTCCTTGCCCCGACTTGAGCAGCTAGCCGCGGCAGGTCGTCTGCGGGAACTCGGCGCAGCGCATTCAGGTTGTACTTGCCATACTGCGCAGCGCCAACCACGTTCGCGTGGCGGGTTACTTCTTCCCTCCCCAAGTAAGGGAGAGCGGTGGAGACCGTCACGGACTCGCCATCCGGATTCCACAGCACAGTCGGGTTACCATGGTCGTCCTTCATGCCGCTGCCCGTTCCCTGCAGCATAAACTCGCCAGACGAGGCCGACTCCTCCTCCTCCATAGCCCGCGGCGGCTTGGCCCGCCTGGCTCGTTTCTCTCTTTGGGTGAGAGTCAGGCCGCCAGGCGTCAGCGGCTTGTTCTGTGGGACCGCCACAACAGCTGCAAAGATAAAGACAAAGTAAGTTGCCAAGCCGCGCGTCTAAAAGTTCAGTTCGATCGGTTTGGAGCTTACTATCATCCGCTTTGATTCCTTCTAAAGACGGCAGCAGTGGGATTTAATGATTTACGTCAAGCCGCTCCCCCTTGAAGAAGGTGTAGATGTCCTTCACACCGTCCAAGCCGCCGCTGCCGAAGGCGGTCTCTTCGCGGATTTGCGGGTTGACTGGCAGCAACCCCAGGTTTCCCTCTAAAATCAGAATCCGCTCCGACCAGTTGGCAATTTTTTTTGCCAGGTTGATGATCTTCAGCCCCCTACAGCCAAAGTAAAAGTGCCCCCGGAAGATCCTTATCCCGGAGTCCGGGATAGACCTCACCGAGAAGCATTCCCGGAACAGCCTCATAGAAAATCAGACTCTTTCCGACCTTAAGTATGAAATGAAGTTGTATATGGCGGCTATCGAGTTTGGTGACAGTTGTCCTGGCACAACTCCATAATGGTCGAAGACCGTCATGGCCTCCATCATGACCCGAAAGTGGAAACCACAGTCAAAGTGGTCGATGGGGATGGCGATCTGATTTGCATTGGATGTATTAATCCGCTCGTCTTGCAGCGAAAGCCGCGCAACTAGCAGGCTTCCCTGCATGTGTTTCTCTACAAAATCGTCCAGCTCGGCTTTTGTAAGCCGGCATTCTTTATGGTCTACAGAGTGTAATGCGGAGGTCGCATGTGTAACATCCCATTTCCAACTAGACCCCTAAGAGAGGTTTTGGCCATGACTAGGTCATGACAAACCCTGGGAAGCCAGTAATGAGTCAAGAGGTAGGGGACAGAAAGGTGGGGGAATCACCATGGTCTGCAAATAGTAGAACTCTGAACCATGGTTTAGGATGACCATGGGCTACACCTTGACCCCAAGACCCTACCACAACACCCCTAATACCTTGGGAGGCCCATTAGAGCCATAAGGACCCATTGGGGTCAAACAAAGAGGCTCAATTGACCAAGGTCAACCCTAGCCCTAAATGGGTCAAACTAGCCTACTTAGGGTCAATTGACCTACTCCTAGCCTAGAGGACCCCACCTATGCCCTCCTAACCCTAAAGTGAGGTCAATGGGTCACTAAGGACACATTGGGGTCAGCCCTAGAGGCCAGGTTGACCCAAGTCAACTCAAGCTCCTAATCTGGTCAAAGTACCCTTACTAAGGGTATGTGACCTCCAAAGTGCAGGGTAACCCTACATAACCCTTCCTAGACCTTAGGGGAGGCCAATGGGTCACCAAGGACCCAATGGGGTCAACCCAAATGGTTTTGTTGACCCAAGTCAACTCTGGCCCTAAAATGATCAAAGTGCCCTTACCAAGGGGCATGTGACCCCCAAGATGCCCAACCAACCTTACTCAAGTCTTCCTAGACCTTAAGGGAGTCCAATAGGTTACCAAGGACCCATTGGGGTCAACTCAAATGGTCATGTTGACCAAGGTCAACTCTATTCTAGAGTTAGGTCAAATTAGCCTAAATGAGTCAACCCAAGCTCAACCCCTTTTTCCTTTTAAGTTAACCACAACATAATGAAATATTATGGGTGGAAAGGGCTGCCAATAGGCTGGGGAGTCAGCATGGTCAGTTTTGGTGACTAGGAAAGAGAGAGAAAGCTTCATCCCACACTAATGGAGGAGAGAGAAAAGGGGAAAGAGAGTTGAAGGAGGAGATTGGCCAAGGAAAGGCCAATGGTCCCCATTGATGGCATCATTCATCTCCTCCAGTGAAGGGGAGGAGTTTCCAGCCGTTTTCCTGGCTGTCAAGGGGCAGTTACAGCCTCCACCATCATGGCCGAAACAAGCCTTTAATGGCCATGATGGCCATGACAGTTTCTTCCATTCTTCTCCCCCTCTGATGATTTAAACACCACCAGTGAGCTTGGGGGAGAATTTCCCAATCCTTAACTGAAGAAATCCGGCGAGTTTACTGGGAGGTTGCAGAAATCTGATCGGCGGCGCCACCACCATGTCAACCCGCAGATCCGCTCGTCTCCAGGCCGCCAACAAGGTCCTCCTCCTCCTCTTTTCTCATAGACAGATCTTAGGTTTCATTAGGGATGAGGTTCGGGCTCAATTGAGCCTGATCCAATTCAGAAAATTCATGGCTTTCGGCCGAGAAATTTCTTGGTTGGATCGCCGGAATCCGCCCCTCCGGCGGCTGTGCCGCCGTCTGGCGATAGCCACCACCTCAACGGAGGTGATGGTGGCGGTGGCCGGCCGGGGAAGGGACTGGGTGGCCGGCGGCAGACGTTTGAAGTCGGCACAGGAAGGAGCAATCCTGGCCGTTGGCTCATCGGGGACGATGACCCCGCGCCGTTGATCTGCGCCAAGATTCGTGCGGCATCAATCAGATACTTAGGATTTAAATGAATATTATTCCATTTCTGTCACATTTGATGTATTTAATGTATTTAATTTTTAAAAATACTTAGGGACCCTGAATGGAAATCTGCCCAACATGAAAATTGTAGCTTAGGGTGTCTAGTTTGTAGAAAAAATTGTTTGGACCCTCTTTGGCCACTGGTTAGACCAGGGTACCCTTTTTGGTAGGACCTATACCTAGACCTAAACAGAAATTAATTTTGGTGCCCACACTTCATTCCTTGTCCAAACAAGTTGAAATGTTGGCAGTGAGAAGGTCTTAGGCATATCTAGAACCTGTCCAAAATTTAGAATTTTTGGAGAACATTTTTCTATAGTTTGTAGAAAAATTTAATAAATCATGATTAATTTAATTATGTGAGCTAATTAATTCAAAACTCCCCCAAATTTTGGTGGGTGGTCTTAGATGACATGATAGGTATAGGGTTAAAACTTTAGCTCATTTGGAGATGTTTAGGATAGGTAATTTACCCACCCTATATATGACCCTATAAGGGTATTTTGGTCAAAAACCACTATTTGATGGTTGAGTGGCCAAATTCCCTCATCAGAGGCTGAAATTTTGGCCACTGATATACTTTGACTTTTTACACTCACTTACGAAGTTTGGAGTGGTTTGGACTAGGGTAGCCCTAGAATTTTAGGGTAGGCCCTTTAGGGTAAGTTTCTAGGGTTTGAGGAATTTGGGGTCAAAAGACCTTGGATGGGCTTGAAACTTGGGACAGATGTCCATAGGGTTACTATGGTCCTGTGGTTAAAATTTTAGGGCATTTGGAAGACTTTAAATCCCTTAAATCTATAACCCTAGTTTAGGGCACTAGCTTTGAAATCATATGTTCTAATACCAAAACTCTCTGAAAAGGGGTGAGGTTTTGAATGGGTAGTTGTTTAGGGTACATACATCTCTGGAAATTTTATAATAAATTTTGGATGAATATTTTTGGTACTTTATTCACATAGTCATGTTTTACAATTTCCACTTAGGAATTTGTGGAGATAAATATACTTGATTAAATCTGATGAAACTTAGCAAAGGGGCTTGTAATACTAGAACCCATCTCTGTAAATTTTTATGAAATTTTTGAAGAATAATATTTAGTAGTTGCTTCTTTAATTATTTAATTCTATGGAACTTGGGTAAATTTAATAATGACATTTAGATGGTCTGAAAAATTTTAATTTCTTCATCATGATGTTTCTAGTTCCTTATGAAGCCCTAGTAATTTTTACATAATTATTGGAGACATATTTGTGGCACTTCCTTCATTATAGTTGATCCTGGGAATTATTTTCAATAAATCTTTTAGAGGTCAAAAACTACATGGAAAATTATGAAAATTGGCAACCAATAATATTTCTCTGTTATTTAGTGGATAAAAATTTTAGGAGGCCATTACCTGAGCAAATCTTATGGTTCATGTTCAAATTGACTATGGCCTAGCTGTTGAGGAAAATTCAATAAATAGTAGATTAATTAGGAAAAATATAATTTTCTGAATTTAGACTATAATTATCATAATAGACCTCTGGTAAAATTTGTAGAGTTATTGGAGGAGAATTTAGAGTATCACCTATTGAGTACATCATGAAGCTTAAGTGGTCTGCATATAGCAAAACTGCAGGATTTCATTTGAATGTGAATTAGGGCACGTAAGATGGGTCTTGATGGTTTGTTGCAAGAACAAGTGGAATGGGCTGCATCTCTGGAAGATGAGTGAGTAGGGTGTGGTTTTGTCTAGGGTTTAAAGGCGTTCGGGTCCGACGAAAGATCGTCCTACCCAAGGAGAGTTGGAGTCAAATCACCCTAGGATTAGCATATCGAAACAGGAGGAAATAATGGGTAAGGGAATCAACCAATAATAAAATAAGTACCTTGCGAAAGGGAACGCTGGGCGTAATCCCAACACAGTTCCTAGTGCCCCTTGAGAGCCCTTCACAGGGAATACCGGGGGCAGTCCTGGGTTAACGTAATCTGTTTAACAAGCTGAAAAGAGTAACTTAGTAATTAGGGTTGCACATTTCACAGACACTGATGGCACGGGATGTTAGCTGGGAGCTTCGGCTCGGATGGTTAAAGACGGACTTTGGGTCCGGGGAGCTTCGGCTCGATTGTTTGTGACGGACGTGTTGGTCCGGGGAGATTCGGCTCGGGTTTTGATTACGCTAAACTTGCATGTGCATAAAAGGAATGATATTAAGGTGGTGGGTCTCCGGTATTGGAGGATCTTAGCACAGACACCAATCCGTTGACTCGGCAAGTGTTGTGATAGCACTTCGCCAACAGAAGTCCGGTGCGCCAGCCGGCAAGAGTACGCAGGAGTCCGCTTGTGCACCAGCGTTGAGGCGTACGATAGGTCTGACCAGTAGTGCTATACTGGTTTAGAGGTGGGCGAGGCCCAACCCACCGCTTCCGTCTGCCACTACGGAGGTATCCTGGGAGGTGAGGCTCCAGAAAGGGGGAACTAAAGGTCTGTGTGCACAGAGTCGGGTGTGTGTGTTGCACTTGCTTGATCCATCATACCCACTTGCATGTCATAGCATAAGCGATTCATTTAACCTTCGACACCTAAAATATAAGTGGTATGGGACACTTATACATTAGGCCCTGCAAAACGACCCCTTGGTCTATAAGCTTGTGTGGGCAAGTTTATAAATTAAGGTTAATTTTCTTTACATATATATATTGCTGTTAATAACCGACACCCCAACGTATAAATTGGTATGGGACTCTTTATACGATGGGAGCCTTGCAAAAGACCCCTTGCTTATATGTACCCATATAAGTTAAGGTCATCTTACTTTACTTGTTTACATATATGATTAGTTACTATATAAATTGCTAGATTTAGGTCCACCGTCACCTGCATTTGATATACTCTCCACTTTCAAGTCCTCCCTTTCTTCCTCTCCGCTCGGTGCCTAGGAGCCACGGGGGAAGGGGTGGGGGATGATAGGACTTAGTCTTTTAGACTAACGGTTTTCGAACCACATCTTTTAGGGGATCGCGGAGCCCAGATTGGAGGAGCAGCCCCAGAGGTTGACACGCTTGGAGATAGGGCAGTCTAGCACGGGAGTTCAGACAGCTGGGACCGTGAGGCCCTTACTCTAGTAGTTTTTATTTTATTTCCTCATGAGAGATCTTGTGGTGAGGAATTGATGTATCGGGCATAAGCCCTTATTTACAGTGCTTGGTTTTGTGGACTCTCCCATCGTGGAGATATTTTTACTTGATGTGATATTTCTGTGGACTCTTTCTTAGAGTTTTGCTGCGCGTGATATTACTCTAATTTTGTTACTATGCTGCGATCGAATTGGCCGGCAGAAACGGCGTTTTGTGGTGATGCCGCTTCAAGGCGTGAAGGAGTCACCGCAAAACGGCGGTTCTGGGCCTAAGACCCCGGTGTCAAAAAAAAAAAAGGGGTCTTACAGCATGAGTCCTGACCGCAGAGGCCTTGTCAGACCGCAACGACTTGGACTTAGCCCGCATCCTTTTTGTCTTGTGATGAAATCTCTGGGGTCGGCTCGATTTATAGAAAACCTGTGAAAGTACAGTACTCAACGTCAAATCGCGGCTAGCCATCACGCTGAGCGACCTAAACCTACTGATAATACAGATCAGTGCAACGACTAAGGCACTGTTCAGTTCGTCAGTCCGCGCGGCTACTTTCCTGTACTTTGATATTTCAGAACAAAACACAGGCATGGTGATCGTAAATATAAATTGCATACGCCGCAAACAGTTCACAGCAGAGTAAAATTACAACGGTTTACAACAACCAAATTGTCTAACATCCAGCAGAGAAAACATATTACAACATACTAATCAATTATTCGCGCGACTTAGATCGTTCAAGTCGCTCAGCCTTGCTTATCGCCGTCAAGTTTGTCTCGTCCTATTCGCGCGACCTGTTCACCGGTTTGCACAATCGCAATGTACACCTGGCTAACCAGATTATGAAGCGAGTGAAGAGACCGATGAACCCGCGCAGTATAGCGTTCTACTCTCACAAATGGGATCATTAGAATCGACTGAACCCCCAGACCACTTGAAACTGCGGCCTGCCCGGGCTCCGCGGCCTCCGACGGATTTGAAGTCTCACCAGAGGCTGGGCGGCCAGTAACTGGTAACTTTCCAGAAATCGGCAGTGCAGGCCGTGGTTCTTCGTCGGTCTCGGCTGGCTAATCTTGGTCTTCGCCGTCCGCAAGATGTGGAATCTCTTCTCTGTCTCCTTCTAGCCGTCCAACCATCAGCAAATACTTGTCTACCCTCTCCTACTCCAAGGCGGCCTGCATCTCTGCAATGTTATTCTCAGCAGCCTCCAGCGCGATCTGGAGCCTGACAATCTCCTGCTCGAGCGTAGACTTCAATTTCGTGGTCTCCTTCTCCAGCACGGACTTCAACTTCGTGGTCTCCTACTCCAGCGCGGACTGCAGCCTTGTGGTCTCTTGCTCCAGGATGGTTTGCAACTCTTGGATCCTTTTCTCGGCGGCCTCCTGGGCAACCCGCTTTTCTTCGTCCTTAACCCGCAAAGCTTCGGTGTGCGCGTTCAAAGCTGCTTGCAAGGTGTCGACCTCCTTCTGGAAGTCGGCCATCTCTTTCTCGCGAACACTTGGCGGCGGCAGCATAGACAACAGTGATGTCAAGTCGCCCGGTTTCATCGTGGTCTCCGGTTCACCTGCAGAAGATAAACCGCAGTCAGGATCATCCGGATAATTGCGACCTTCTAGCAAGGGTATTGGTAGGATAAGACCGCCAGTTTGATTTTTATCTTCTTTAGAGGCTGCGATATGGTTTCTAAACACTGGCCGCGTGAATCGTTCGGGATCTATCCTCTTTAGCTTTTCTTTCCATAGCCGCTCGGCTTCTTTAGCTCGGCCATTCAGTTGAGCCGTTGTCAGGAAAAAGCTGGCCGGCGGATTTAATATTATATTCGCCCCCTTCTTCCTTGACCGCTACTTGTAGAAGTTAACAATTCGCCTAATTTCCCGGTGTTTACCTTGCAGCAATGGAAGTGTGGTCGGCATCGGCTTCTCGGCGATCAGCTTCTTCATCTCCTCCATCTTCTCTCGAAGCTTCAGTTTCTCGGCACCTTCAGAAGCCGTGGAAGCCAGACCGTCACGCTTCTCCCCAATGACCTCGACTTCAGGGCAGTTAACATCCTCAGAGGCCGCTGGAGTCGACAGTAGCGCAACTTGCTGCTGGAGGGTCTCCATGCCATTGAGGAGGTCGCTAAACGTCTCCCTAGCTGCGGATATATCCTCTGGCTCGTTCGGCTTGAAATCCGGTATGGACGAACTCTCGGGTACCTCCCTCTCGTGTCGCCTATGTTGAAGACTGTCCGCACCGGACTTCATGGAAATATTCTGGTTTCCGACCTGCATCTTCCTCATCTTCCTCTTTATCCTTTCCTCAAGGGTCTCGCTCCGTTACTTCTGTCGTTTCAAGGAGCCGAACACCATTTCTGTCTGTTTGCTCTATTCAGCCAAAATCTGTCCGGTCTCCAGCGCCTTCTCCG
The DNA here is from genome assembly GCA_039583875.1 of Platanthera guangdongensis. Classification (NCBI taxonomy): domain Eukaryota; kingdom Viridiplantae; phylum Streptophyta; class Magnoliopsida; order Asparagales; family Orchidaceae; genus Platanthera; species Platanthera guangdongensis. Next base: position 173,105,566 of record CM077150.1, on the reverse strand, counting down.
TCTCGTTGTCGTCCACAATGACTAGGTCGACCTTGGCCTCCAGTTCGTGCGGCTTGTCAGATTCAACACTTTTCTCGTCCATCTCACCTATTTTTAAGTGTGGTTCTCCCGATGGAGAGAAAGTCATTTCGAAGGATTTGGCAGTTCCGATTTGTGGTGGAGCAATCTTCGAAACCGCTTCAGCATCGGTTGCAGCCTGTGATGATTCGCTGATGGTCTACGTCGGCCTTTTTTCAGATCCAGAAGCCGCTGGAGTAACCGACTTCCCAATCTTCTTCGCAGGCTGACGGTCAGAGTCATCAGGTTTCTGGCTCCGGCTTTTCTTCTTTTCAGTCGATTTCTTGTCGCGGGCTAACATCAATGACATGACATCCATATTGTGTATTTCCACGTCGGTTTGAAAGATTCTGACCGCAAGTGGCGAGTAGCGACCTGTGGCTTGGCAGAGATCTTGAAGAATATCACGGGCCGGGGGATTTTATAGACGCCGATAAGGCAGTCGCGGTCTCCGGCATAGTTCTACATTTTCGAAGTTTTTTCGAAACTTAAAAATGTGCGGAGATTATGTTAAGCCCGGAATCCGCGACCTGTTCGCGCAGCTTTCAAGACCGGGCGGCCTGGTCTTTCTAGCCGTTAATTCTCCTAATCTGGGCGGTCTGCATGTCAGGCCGCTGCCAGTGCCGACCCTGCTCATCGACAAGGCCCAGGACCCAGACCATCATTTAATTATTAGCAAACACTTGCAAGCCTTCTCCACAGGTACTTGCAAGCTTCTTTCATATATATGTTTGCTTCTAACTCTTCTCCTTGCAGGAATTATCAAACACTTGCAAGCCTTCTCCACAGGTACTTGCAAGCTCCTTTCATATATATGTTTGTTTCTAACTCTTCTCCTTGCAGAGATTAGAAAACACTTGCAAGCCTTCTCCACAGGTACTTGCAAGCTTCTTTCATATATATGTTTGCTTCTAACTCTTCTCCTTACAGAGATTATCAAACACTTGCAAGCCTTCTCCACAGGTACTTGCAAGCTTCTTTCATATATGTGTTTGTTTCTAACTCTTCACCTTGCAGAGATTAGCAAACACTTGCAAGCCTTCTCCACAAGTACTTGCAAGCTTCTTTCATATATGTGTTTGCTTCTAACTCTTCTCCTTGTAGAGATTAGCAAACACTTGCAAGCCTTCTCCTCAGGTACTTGCAAGCTTCTTTCATATATGTGTTTGCTTCTAACTCTTCTCCTTGCAGAGATTAGCAAACACTTGCAAGCCTCCTCCACAGGTACTTGCAAGCTCCTTTCATATATATGTTTGCTTCTAACTCTTCTCCTTGCAGAGATTAGCAAACACTTGCAAGATTTCTCTCAGGAACACACCCGATGTACCACCCATACATGCCTACCATAACATTCCTCTTGCAGGAAAATAGACAGGGAGCACCAAACTCCTAAGGAGAGGCTTCAGGTTCTATCTCTCCTTGCCCCATTCTCTTTCCGTTGGGGCGGATCACGATTTTTGTGGGTCTCCAACTTTTTCCAAGTTCTATTCGGAACTTAAAAAAGTGCGGGGATTATGTTAACCCCGAAATCAGCGATCCTTCCCGAGGGAGCCATCTCGCTCATCGCGGCCTGCCCCGGGTTCCTCCTTAAGATCGTGATGCCCTAGGTTGGGCGGACATAACTCTTTGTCCGCTCAGGCCGCGCGGCCTGTGCCGTCTCAACGGTCTGACCCCCAGGCCGCGTGCCTTCCCTTGGTCGACAGGGTCCGCGGACTGCTTCCTCAGTCCGCCTCTGCAGGCCGCCCCCCTTTTTAGCTTAACCGCGAGGTTGTATCCGCAGGTCCCTCTCTGCTGGACTCAACTACCTATCCGCCCAGGCCGGCAACAGGTCGCATATCCCTTCACCCAGCCGCATGGGTAGCCGACTCCTCCAGTCCGCCTGCAGAGCGCGGACTCCAACTCCGGCTACCCTCCAAAACCAGTAGTAGTCCAAGTTCCTCGCGAGCTGGGCGGACTTCAAGTGCGGTCAAGACTTCCAGTCCGCATTCATTAGTGAAGCCCAACATCCTCAACATCAGGGCTCTCCATCTCCAGTGTAAGAGGACTTAGCTTTGCAGCAGCCGCGGACACAGCGGGCTTGGCGGACTCTATATGCAGTCCGACCTTCCCTTCGCCAGCATCAGCTTCTCGGCAGCAGTACCAGTTTCCTCCTCAGTTCGCAGGCCTTTCACTGGCTCAGCCAGTGGTAGCAGACTTCTCCCTCAATCCGCAGTCTTGGTGCGGACTCGGTCAGTGGTGGAGGACCCTTTCCAGCCCGCCAGGCAGCAGACCCTCCAGAAAGCAGTCCCAGTCCGCATAACCTCGTACGGCTCGCCGGACTCCGCGGGCACTCTCCTGCTCGCACCACTTGCAGCTCGCTCAGTTCAGCAGCGGCGAACTCAGCGGATTCTCCTTGCAGTCCGCCGCTTGTCCTCCAACATCCGCCACTACAGTAGTAGGCAGATAGCCCCAGTTCAGTAGTGACGGACTCCGCGAACCCACATCGCAGTCCGCCACTGAGTCTCCCATTTTGCCGACAGCAGCTCCGGCTTCAGTACCAAGTCTCAGTACGTGCGCCCTGTGGCAGACTCCGCGGACTCCGTCTCCATCTCGCTCAAGTTACCGTCTCACCGGGGGAAACATCACCGCAATTGTTACCTCCTCGGGCCTATAAATAGCCCCCCATGACTCTCATGGTGGGGTAGGTCTCTCGACATCACCAAGGTGCTCACGCCCGAAGTCAGCCAACTGGCCCGGCTCATGCGGACTCCGTTTCTCAGTCCGCGCGGTCTACCTTTTCCACGCGGCCTGCCGGCTTCGGTCTTCAGTTCGCGCGGCCTCCTCTGGCATTCTTCTTCCTTAGCCTCCAACTTCCTTCTTGTACCCTTTATTGTTTTGTTGTAAAGTTGTATTAGCAAGTTGTAACTCTCACTTTTAATCAAAGGAATGCCCGTCGCAAGAGAGGCATTCAGGTCGCGACGGGTGAAGTCGGGTGTTGTCGTGGTTCACGGCTCGGCTGTTCTTTTTTCTCCCGTCTGCTTAGTAGATGACGGCTTGCAGTCTGCCTCTTTTCCCTTCCTTCCCCCGTGCTCGAACCGTTAGCCGGTGGTGCTCGACCCCCTTTGCATTTTCGTGCATCAACAAATTTACTAAGCTTTAATATGCCCTAAAGAGTAGTGTGGCCAAGTAAAACAATTTCCCAATAAGATATAGTATTTATCATCTATTTATCAAAATAAGGTGCACTAGTTCACTTTGCACATGAAGTGCTAAGAGAAAATGCCTAATTATTCCAAATAATTTATCACTGCATATAAATGGTATTTGATTAATTTTGCCAGAGTTTCATAACATTATAAGACAATTATGCCATTGTTACTTCAATATCATCAAAAAGGGCAAGGTGAAGGTTATATTCTTCAAGTAAGAGCTACTGTTATCTAACGATCCTATATTGAATTTCAGAAGTTAACATTACTATAAAAGTACTCCTACCAAAATGTCATAAATATCCGAAGTCATAGGAACCCTTAATTATTCCATAAGGTGTGTAGAACTAAATAATTTTCAAATGATTAAAGTGGGGTGCATGTGTCCAAATACCACCAAATTCCTTTCTAGGGCATTTCACCAACCTAAGATCACATGGACTTATCACCAAGTCCATACAAGAGAATATCACCATATGTCCTTCATAAACACCTAAAGTTCAACGTTAGGGTTTGAACTAGGGTGATAGGGCAAATCCACCGTACTCCAACCCAAAATTCATGTGAGGGTGTTTAATTTCATAACAAATTAGTGGCCCAAGTTTTAACCTCTGTTGAGGTGATTTGGTCACTCAAAACCCATAAGGGACACTTGACCTAAATAACCTTTTGGGACAAGAATAGGGTTTACCAAATTCCAAACCAAATCATCTCCAAATGAGATGAAATTTTTTACAGAGTCCTATATTGACCCCCAGGACCACTCACCAACATGTGGGAATATTTGGAAGTCATTAGACCCTTTAATTAAACCTTAAACATAAAATGAATTGATTTCTAAAACTTATGAATTTTTTTTCCAAAAATTCCTATTTTTGAATATGTTATATATCTAGATATGAATAACTCATGATCCAAATTTCAAGTCATTTGGTGGTAAGGATTGATGGGGGCACCCCAAACAATCTCTAATCAACCCTAAGTTTAGATCTCACCAAAATGAGTGCGGTGGTCTAACCTGAACTCCCAATTTTTTTCAAATCAATTTTACAATAAACTAGAAATATAGGGCTACAAGTTTCATGTTGACCACTTTTTCTGAAAAGACATCTAAGTATTTGTAATTTAATTTCCAAAACAGGTGAATTTATGTGATAAAATATACATAAACAAAATTTAATATATCTAGATCTGCACAGATCTTAAAGAAAGATCGGGTGACTCCTGCTTTTCTTCTTCCTACAGCCAACGACCTAGATCTGCCCGGCCGGAGGTGGTTTGTCCGCCGGAGAAGGCATATTCCAGCGAACCCACAACATTTTCAAGGAAAAATAGTGGATAAATTCCACTGGATCATGCTCAATTGAGCCCGATTCTTATCTCTAAAGATTCCTAAGATATAACCAATGAAGAAGGAGTAGAGGAGGACCAGGTTTGAGGCTTGAATGTGTGTGCTTTGCCTCCTCGCCATTTTCGGCCACCAAGCTTTGGCTCCTCTGAAACTTCTACAACAACCTCAATGGAATTTAAATGGGAATGGGGGAACTGCATGCCCTTGCTCTGGTGAAGGTCCTTAAAGAAGGAATTTAGGAGGGGAGGCTTGTAACTCCCTAATTTCGTCAATCTCCATTAATGGCCAAAAACCAACTTTTAAGTTTCAGCCAAATTAAGGGGCTGAGGCACCCCAATGGCCGTCCACCTCCTGAAACCTTCACCTCTCCCTCGTAGGAGTAAAAGCCCCATAAAGTGGGGGGTTATGGAGCCTCCATGGCCATGATGGCCATTAAGCCCTCGCTTTCTCTCTCCTCCAAATTTGGGGAAACTCCCATTCACTCTATCCTAGTCACCAATATTTAAACTTGGTGGGCCCCAAAGCTGCCACTCCATCTCATAGAGCAGTGGGCCTCACTAGTTTGGGTTTAGCCCACTTGGATTGCGCTACGTTAGCCCAAATTGACCAAATTGAGCTATGGGTTGAGTTTGTCCAACTAAGCCACTTGGGTGACTTAGGCACGGGGCTTTTGGGGCCATTGGCCCTCATGACGCCAAGAGAGTAAGGGTGAGATCATTTGACACTTAGGTGGTCAATTGACCTTAGTCAACTTGGCCTATTTTGTTGGCTCCAATGAGCTTCTATGGCTCTAATATTCCCTCTAATTAGTTAGAGATGTTGTGGTGGGGTCATGGAGTCATGGTGAACCCATATAGTCATCCCTAATCTAGTAATTGGAATTCTACTATTTGTAGACCAAGGTGGTTCACACCCTAATTCCCATGCTCACTCAAACCCTTTAGTGCGTCCCAGGGTTTTGTCATGACCAAGTCATGACAAAACCATCCTAGGGCTCTAGAAGTCTGAGGTATGTTACAGTCTATCTTTGACTGGGGTGTAATCATGCAAAAGGATTCTTGTCCTGGTCATGTCTCAGAGCATCTGCTGTCTAAGTACCATATTGCATTCTACTGGCCTTTGGACATACCTGCAAAAATAAATCAGCTTACCTTACGAACCTAAACGTATTTGGGTCCTTGGTTCCTGGTCAGCTCACTCCCCTAGGAACCCACACGTCCTGGTCAGCTCCTTGCGAGTGGTCGATCTCACATAGCTAACTCTAGGAGTTACAAGATTGGTAGGATTATTATACCAACAATCTGTGCAAAAATGACCAATTTTGTCGCAGCACCAACATTTGTATCTGCTGTACCTCCTTTTGTACTCCTGCTTTAACCTTTGAACATGTGGTCAAGCAGGGGTAGGGTCCTTAGAGGTGGATGCCTCATTATTGCAGCATATAGAAGGTTTCTACATCTCCTTCATTTTAGACACAACAGATTTGGCATTCAGTGCCTTTTTGTTGTTATGGCCATGTACGTATGGACCATAACTATTCATTTGAATCTCTTCATAAGGTGCTTTGAACACGCTATCACCAAAGTCACAAGGATGAGTTCATCCCTGGTATCTGGCCATGGGCTCTATATAAGTAGGCCTTGCATGATGATCATAGGACGACTCAGGGTCAAACATCTTCGTCGGAAAGATTACTTTCCTGAACAAAGGTTGAAACATGGGTGCCATCCCCTTTTCTTTGGTGATAGCCTTCTTGGTAGCTGATGAGTCCACTTTATATACCTATTTTCGGACTCATCTGGGCTTGTTTTTCGTCGCTTGCACTTCACTTTTAGTTCATTATCATAGATATTTCATCTTGCCTATATTTCCATAGGAAGTGCACATTTATGCCCGTGGTTGTGTATTTTGTTATTCTTATAGTCTGTACTCCTTTTTTTATTGTCTGGAATGTCTGCCCAGATTAGTGATTTGTTTTTCCTATCGGTACAGGGGTCGTGTGCGTGTTCCGGGATGGTTGTGAAACAGGAATACTGCGCACGATCATGGGATATAATGCGGATGACCACTGGTCGTGCGCCCCTGATCGTGCGCACTACTCTACGTTTTCCAGAATCAGCCTGGGGTAAGCGCACGACCACTGGACATAATGCGCACGACCAACGGTCATGTACCTCTGATCGTGTGCATTGATTCCTCTTTTCTGGAGTCCTGTCTGGGGTAATCGCACGATCATTGGACTTAGTGCACACGACCACTGGTCGTGCGCCACTACTCATGCGCGTTATCCCAGTTCTTCTTCTAGATCTTCCATGCCACTGTGCAAGAGCACCAGACATAGTGCGCAGGACCACTGGTCGTACGCCTGTGATCATGCGTATTGTTCATTTCTGCTTTGTATAAATAGTGCAGGTCTCGCCCTAATTCGAGAGAGGATCCAGAGCTCGACATTTCTCCGCCGTTTTCCACCTTCTCCGCCGTTCCCCTTCATCTTCCACCCTAGGGAGGTGCTCCGGGCAAGCTTTCACTGCCAAATCCAAGCTGGAGCTTCCTCTCGGCCTTCTCCTTCATCCATGAGCTTCAAGTAGGGTTTGACGCCATAGCCATCAAGCAAAGGAAAGCTAGCAAACTTCGTCCGCTATCGTGAGACGAAGAAGGCGGGCCATTGGAAGGTGGTGACAGCCCTTCTCTATCCCTGACGCAGTTGAGGACCGAGCTTGGACGCGAAATGACAACCCGACGATTCCAACCTTGAATCCTCAGCAAGGCTTCGGATTCGGTCGATCTCTTGACTTGTTCTTGCTTTATTATTGAATATTGGTGTTTTTAAACCTATTTATATTGATGAAGTGCACTGTGGTTGTTTATGTTATGTGTTTCATGTCTATGTGATTCCTATTTCATATTATTGCCTAAGTTGCTTGAGTTGCGCCTTATATTCCATCCACCATCCATCCACCCTTGTTGCACTAGCAATTGCTAGTGGCGTGCGTTGCGAAGAGGTGCTCACGACCCTCATTCCGCCGTTCTAACCACCTCATCCGCTAGCCTTCTCGTCCATCCGCCTAGTGATTCGGTGCATAGCTGCCCGACTAGTCTTCCATCCCGCCTGGCGAAGCATCGCATAGCGGCGTTGCATAGGAGTAGTTGATAGTGTTTTATTTTCTTTGTCCGCAATATCAAAACCCCCCTTAGTTAGCTCCGACCTGAGGACTTCAATCTCAAGTCCTCCTCGAAATTAACTCCACCTTACTGTGTTCCTTGTGAGATCGATACTTGGGAAAACCACCATTTTATATTACTTGTGCGACCGGTTCACTGCCATGATCTTTAGCATCAGTAGCCTTACCCTTACAACCGACATGGCCAAGAGCACTACCCTTCTTTTGAGCTAAGAACTCATCGATGAGGGAGAACAGTCTTCGACTTTGAGTAGTTCTCAATGAGTTTTCTCACCACCGCGAGCTTTTCCACCAGCTCATCAAGATATTTTACCTTCAGCTTTAATGTCTCAGCCGAGTCCATGAGTACCTCTTTCAAGTAGTGGACTTCCATCTCTGAGAGGAAGTAATTGTGCAATTTCTTCCTTTAGATTTGCTTTCACTGCCTTGAGGGAGGCAATCTCTTAACTTGCTTTCAGACTACCTTTCGGCATTTGTGGAAAGCCTTTATCAAGTGCTCATGCTAAGCCATTAACTCTGATTCATTCTCATCGGAGGAGTAGTATTCATGACCATTCGAGGAAGTTTCTGATTCAGAAAGAATGGTGTGTGAGTTTACCTTCCCATAGTACTTGGAGTCGCCCGCTTACTCGTCAGATTGAGCCATAAGCCCAAAATACGCTTCTTCATTTTCCGAGCTCTACTCACTAGAGTCACTCTCGCTAAGAGTCTTCAACTTTTGGCGACGAAGCTCTTTTCTTCTTTCTTCATTTCTTTGAAGAATCTCTTCTCGTCCTTCCTGGAGCTCTCCTTCTTATAAGGACACTCTGCAATCTTGTAACCTGATTTGTTACAATAATAACAAACAACGTCAGAGGAAACCTATTTATTCGGTTTGGATTTATACCTATCCTCTTTATTGAAGCTTCTGGACGTTCGATTAGCATCACGACGCGATCTTCTTTAATCTAAAGAGGAAGACTTATTCTTCATTTATTTCCTCTTGCTCAGCAGCTTCTTGAACTGCCTGGAGAGGAGAGAGAATTCTGCATCCGACAACTCGGATCCCGACCTACTAGTCTCATAGTCTTTCGGGGTGTCTGGAGCTCGTGTAATTACAGGTCACACAGCTTTAGACTTTCTTGAACCTTCTGCCTTTAGTGCTGTAGACTTCTCTTTTCTTGAAGATCGATTTGCTCGCTCCTCCTTCTTTCTGGTGTTCATTTGGAGTTCGTAGGAGAGCAATTTGTCAAAAAGATTTCGTGGGTCGATCTCCGACAACTTTCCAAATTATCTGATGACGACAACGTTTGTGTCCCAGTCCTTTGTGAGGGATCTAAGGAACTTGTCATTCAGTTCACCATAAGGGAAGACGCGGCCGTAATTCCTGAGATCGTTAACATTCTTGAATAACTTTTCAAAGCTGTCAGCAATGGGGTCATTGACACCTTGCTTGAAGGCTTCGTACTCCTTGTTCAGCAACGATCTACGATGGTCTCTCACTTCTTCAGTACCTTCCATCAGGACAACATGATAGTCCCACATCTCTTTAGCAGACTTGCAGTGGAATAAGTTCTGGATCATGGAATCATCTACTGCACTCGCTATGATATTCTTCTCCTTCTTATCAAGGGAGACTAAGGATATCTCATCCTTTGTAAGATCCATCATCTTCTTTGGAATCATGATTGCAGGATTTATAGTCGATGGTTGTGTCTGGATGTGAGGTCCTTCTTCCACTATCTGAAAGATCCTTGGATCAACAGCTTCCATGAAGAATCGTACTCGCTCTTTCCACATGGGAATGTTTTCCTTGGCACACACTGGAAGCTTCATAGTTAATATATCTTTGCTTTGAATCATGGTGAAAGTGAGGAATCTCTGAACTCTAGATCAGGGATCTTGATCAAGGTTTTAACCTTATTTGATCAACCTCCCTCTGATACCACTTGAAAGTATCTAGCGTTAACCTAAATCACCTAGAGGGGGTGAATATGTGAAGTTTACGTCTTTTTGCCGAATAAAAATAATCGAAAATATCAAGCAGACAAACGCAAAGATTTTATAGTGGTTCCTCGAGTTAGGTACGTCCACTATCCCGTCTCGCCTATCTCCCACGAAGCGCAGATTCAGCTACTTCACCAAACTCAGATTTCGTCAAATCTTACACCTCAGAGTCCTAACTCCTACACCTCGGAGACGAAGCTCCTTCCACTCGTAGAACAAACTTTCCTACAACTCGATCCGTAAATCAGATCTACACACTCGATGCACAACCTGATCTACTCACTCGATCCACAAGAGGATCTACAAAACTTGGTGAAAAAACTCCTCCAATATTCCAAATAAAGTTACAACAACAACACACGATTCCAATCTTGATCCGACATTCTTTGATGGTGGGAAGTTGAATCTTGGAGAACTCAGAACCTTGAAATCTTGGTTCTTGAACCTTGATCTTCTACCAATTAGGACTGGAGAAAAGCAGATCTTGAACGAAGGAACAATCCATTCAACGAAGTTGTCGGCGAAGAAAAATGCTCGAGGTCTCGGCCGATCGGAAGAAAAATCGTGAAAATAGTAGGTCGGCTGATGGGATTCTCTTTCGGGAAATATGGGATTTTGATTTTTTGGAAATTAGGTTTTGGATCCTTGAGTCATTTCGAAATTACTCAAGGTATTTATAGATGAATTTAAAATGAAACGATTATAAAAGATTTTAAAAATAGAAACCTAGAAGAGTACTGTACATAGGCGTCGGTTTTGAACAAGGGAAAAATAGAAAAAGTGACGAGGAAAATTCTGCAAAATTCGTCGAGTATCTGGTATGATACTTGTCGAATTATAGTAATGAATTACGCCGAAAATATCCTAAGACATACTGGACAAGTATTGTTTGGGATACTCGTCGAATTCGGAGAGTATCACTGCCGAATTCGGCGAGTATCACTAGTGATACTCGACAAATTCGGCGAGTATCGCTAGTGATACTCGTCGAATTTGCCTTGGTCAAATACTGGAATCCATTAGAATTTATCCTAAGTATATACGACGAATCCGGCAAGTATCAGGAAGTATACAAGAGGAATTCAGCGACTATCAACGGGATACTCGACGAATTTGATGTGTATGACTCAGCATACTTGCCAAATTTTACTTAGGTAAAATTCTTCATTTCTGACTTTTTATCTTTGGCCTTCCTTGATCCTTCTGTATTACTTGGCATAGAAGTACACCCCAATAAAGAAATTACACGCAAGTCAATATATTGGCCTACATAATAAAGGATTACATTGTATAGTCCCGTGTTTAGTGACCCACTATAACCTGACATTGTTGTGTACTTGGCATTGTAAACCTGCAAGTACATAGATAAAAAGCAATATCAAATACAACCTCAATTCATCGTAGCTTGACTGGACCTTTCTTCAAATCAGGGTTATTATGGATACAATACCCAACAATCTCCCCCTATTTGAACAAGCCAAAATCCTATAAGCTAAGGTGAATTGCACATATCAAATAAAATTAAACTAGGACTTGAAAAGATAAGTGATCTGTGGATCAACAACCCTTTCTTTCTGGAAACTTAGAGAACATTATCTCTAGAGTCAAATATCATCAACAACCCTTTCTTTCTGCAGGATCCTTTGGATCTATATTATAAGCCTAGAATTACAAAGGCTAAGTGATAAGATCTTTTATAGATTTGAGGTAGGATCCCTGTGTGGATCTTAGGTAGGGAATGTGTGCCTGAGTTGTAGGACTTGTGCTCAAGTTTAAGATAGGATCCAGTTATGGATCTGAGGTAGGTCCTGTGTGCCTAATGTAGGATCTAGAGCAGATTTGAGGTAGGAGAGTTAATCTCTCTGAGTTGTAGGGCTTATCCTCCTAGCCTGAGTGTAGGGCGTCTTGTGTGCCTGAGGTAGGTGATCTGTGGATCACTGAGCTGTAGGAGATTTTATCTCTGAGTGTAGGGACTTGGGCCTGCGGCAGGACTTGGAGGAGTCTGACAGATCCTGCGGGATCTGTGTTTTAAGCTCATTGAGTTGAGATTGGAGAAGTTGGCCTTATCTAATACACTATTAGAATGGTGGGAGGGAAAGTGGATGTACCCATACCTTGGGGAACCATTATAAATACATGTGTGTTATTGCGTGTCTTGAAAGCTAAGTAACCAAACTAAATCACAACACGCCAAAGCAAAATATAGTCATAAAAGACTAAGAAACTTATTCACCCCCCCTCCATCTAAGTGCAAAACTACTCTTGAATTAATGACTTTCAACATCATTTATATTTTAGCGATATCGATTGGCGATACTGGATATCGCCTACAAGCAATATTATATCTTCTTTGCACATGTCCCATGGATTTGAAACTTCTGTGAGATGAATAGGTCTGGCCAATCGTGCGCTATCGCCTATTGGTGATAGTGGATATTGCCAGGCGATATCACCTTAACACCTCTGTTAAAACCCAAATCAAATCCTAAATTATTATAGTGTTAGACCTGTGATATATGTACATCATAAACACCCTATGATCAAATACAAACGAGATTTGTGGAATGCAAGCTCCAACAATCTTCCCCCTTTGATAATAACAAATCCACTTATAAAGAAATCATGAATGACCTATAAAGTGATAGAAAACATGATTAGCAAGATGAAACATTTGTATGTACCCAAAATCTTCTTAGATGTAACTCGCCCTACATGTATACTCCCAATAAATAAAAGCAGATGGAACCATTGAATTTTTTAAGTTTTAAACTAAAGTAATCTTAATGAAGTAATCCGAAGGAATGATTTCTCAGAAAATTCTCCCCCTTTTGGTATTATCAAAAGAAAAGCAGAGTGATTGTAGAAGCCAAACTGGAAAAACCACAAATAGAAAAATCAAGTGTCGAACATGTGAACCAATGTATAGTGATGAGTAATATGAGTGAACACAAACATTGGTGAATTCATATAGATATATCATAGTTATATGCACTAGTGAACATAATTAGAATAATTTACGGTCCAATTCTTATGAGAAGAAATATTAGAGAGGATAATGCATTGTACAAGTGAAAGTTAGAGGAAAATTTCATATATAGAAACTTAAAACATGAACATCAAAATGTTAAAAACCTAACCAAGAAATATACACAATTAACCGTACTTGTACCCAAGAATTCAAAACACAAAGATTAAATCAATAGCGATATAAAGTTTACACAAGACTCTTTACAATTTTGTCCAAGGTGCTCATCCTCATAATGCTTATGAAGACTTATCGGGAGGGTGAGTAGTGTTTGGTGGATGTTCCTTATAAGCCATTTTTTGTTATTTTGTTGTATCTTTTGTTGTATTTTTGTATTTTCTTAATAAGAATAAACTACTTCTTTTAGGCTTGACACCGGACTCTGAATTCACTTGTGCGACATTATTTGATAAGCAAATTTGTATTGCACAAAGGAAACAAGGATAAAGCAATAGTTTCATCATGACTTTTCAGTGGTTATGGTAGAACACTCACAATTCACATAGGTAGTAATTGTAAATACATATGAAAATTTTCACAATTGTGTGTGAGAGAGCATTATAATAAATATAATATATCTTATAGTTAGAGGCATGCGAAAACAATTTATTAATTAAAATATACTAGGAGAGTTGTACATACAAAACGATAAAAAAAGTTTGAAGAGAACACAATGTTAGAGCTAACACCATATAATAGAATATATATTGTACAACGCCTAAACAAGAGTAAGAAATTATCTGGATGAGAATACTAATCGAAATTAACTAAAAATGGAGATAGGACCAGGAAGGGTAGATGAGTAATTTTTTGCTATCTCCCGGTGATATCGGATATCGCCAATCGGTGATAGCTCAAAAATATATAAGACGCCAGATCTGGATCTAAGGCATTGTTTATGTCATTTTCTCCTAAAGTCCTCGAGCAAAACTCTCTCTGGTCATCGGCAAAAACTCCAATCAAGGTATGATTATGGAAATTTTTGTCTCCTTTCTCTATTATTTGTAGATTCCAATGTATTTAGTGATTAGTTAAGAGATTTCATGAAGTTGTAAGGGACAAAATTTAAGATTTGTAGGTGATTTTATATGTTTAGGCTTGAGTTAAAAAATGTAATTTTGAGAGAATAGAACATAGATCCACGGGATTGATGAAGTGCAAACATAGGTCTAATATTTGAAGTACACAAAATCATAGATCTAGGCTTTTTAGAAGAGAGTTCCAGAGAAAAATTGAACTTTTGATGAAGAAGATGATGAATAGTAGTTGTGATTTATTTCTTGAATTTGTTAAGCCGCATTGGAAACAAATTTATCTATGTGTGATATCTTGTATGTAGTGATGTTGAAATATGGAAGTGCATGTTGAATCGAGAATTTTATGATTTTAGATATTGCTCGGGGACAGTGAGTGTCGCCTGGCGATATTTGCAGTTCATACAATTAATGTTTATGTCACTATATGCAGATATGACTTCAAGTTCTAAGGCCAGGAGGAGCAGAAGCAGTGATACTCATACTGTATCAAACATTTCCGGGGATCGAAAATGCAAACATTGGTGTGGGTAAAGTGATTGAATTTTGTCAAGTCCGGCACGCACATATACACGACCTATTAGCAATGACAGGTATAATGTTAGTTATACTGCCAGATATGTTTTCTTCGTTATTAATTAGAGAATTTTGCAACCAATTAAGGGTTCCAAATTTTACTGAATTGAACGACAGAGTTAGATCTAAAATCCAAGGACAAACTGTGGAAATAACTCACCAAGACATAAGAGATTTGTTTTTTTTGTTGAGCGGGATTATGTATTTGATGTAGTGGAAAACTACAAGAACGATAGGAATTGGACCCTTTTAAATATGGTTTTACATGGTAATTCCATTAAAAACCTAATCCAAAACACAACCACACTCACCTTAGATGCACGTTTAGTGTATGATATCTTGAGATATATAATTATGCACAAGTATGGGGACACTAGAAAGATAACGTCTCAACTGAGTTATGTAACTTACATGATGCTGAAGAGGGAACCATTTGACGTGGCAGACTTGATTGTATCAAATATTCAATACAAGTATAGACTTAGGAGTCCAATGTGGAAAAAACTGAACACACTATCGATAGGTGCAATCATCCAACGTATCCTATACAGGAAATACAGTTGGAACGACCAGGAATTTTACTTTGATAAATGTGCACCAACAGTGGTTTATATGGGTACCATTCATGCTAGTGCTCGTTTGTCAAGAGGTGGATCCATGTGGAGTTGTGAGCCCTCATCAAGTATTAGAAATCCACCACTCCCAAGAGGTGGATTACTACGAGAATGACTGGATGACTTGCGAGATTCATTCGAGGAACATAAGCGAGAAGTGAAAAAGCACCACACAGGAATGCAGAATTTTATTAAAATTCTAAAAGAGCCTTAAACTAAAACCAACTCCAGCAGAGGTGGCAGAGTGGGAAAACCTAGTCGTGGAGCCTCCACAACAGTCAATGCGCCGACCTCATCGAACACAGAGTAGTGGTCAGAGCTCCACTAAAGACTAGGAGGATATCCGTGTTGGGGATAGCCGAGATTTCTGTGGTTTCAGACAGAAAACGGCTTCTGGGGAAATCGCCAGGCGACATCTAGTATAGCCGGGCGATAGTGATTTTTATGTTATTTTCTAATTCTACGTTAAATAGTTGTTGTAATAATTCTAATAGACTATGAAGTGACATATTTGTGTGATGTTCAGAACAATTATGAGGAAATATGCTTGTTAATTAATTTATTTAATTTATTTTTTGTCATAATAGTTAATTTAAGTCATCAACTTGAAATGTCTAGGATTCCTAATTCTAGTCTTTAATTGAAAATGGTAATCTAGAATTGGTTTTGTGAAAATGTCCGCAAGCTGCGAATATGTGCTTATAAAATTTAAGTTTACTGAATTTTGTTTTATATGATCTCTAATGAAATAATGACGAACATCTATATATTTAGATCTACAATGGTGAAACTAACTATTCGTTAAATCAATTGTACTTTTATTTTCACAACTTAATTCTGTAGTTTCTTGATGTATTCCAAAGTATTCTAAGGTTTATTTCATCCAAAGAGCTTGTGCACAATAACTACCTAGTGTAAGTATTAGGCCTCAATAGTGCATGGGGTAACAAAATTCTATTTCCTACATGACCATGACATAAGTGATGGACATAGAAAGTGACAAGTGCCACTAGTGCTATTACTATTTAATGAAGTTCAAATATAATTGGAATCAGAATAACCATGCAAAACGAAAATATCATTATGTGGATACCACAAACCTATTTTGGAAGTACCAATAAGATAACTAAAAATACGGTTAACAACTTTTAAATGTGATTATTTAGGATTATCCTGAAATCTAGCACATATAAAAAACTGCAAACATAATATTAGGTCTATATGCAGTTATATATAAAAGTGATCTTATTATTTCTTTATATAATGTCTGATGTACAGATATTACACTTTCATCTTTTCCTAATTTCAAAGAAACACTTATAGAGGTATTTGCTTGCTTTAGATTTTCAAATCTAAATCTTTTCAAAACATCATGAATATATTTAGATTGACAAATAAAAATAACATTATGTCTTTGTGTAAATTAAAAACCAAGAAAATAAGTAAGTTCTCATACCATGCTCATTTCAAACTCATTTTTCATAATTTTTTACGACATTATCACATAACTCTTCATTAGTGGCTCCAAAAATAATGTCATCAACATAAATTTGCAAAACTATTAAATCATCATGAACATGCTTAATGAATAGTGTACAATCATCACTACCCATTTTGTAATCATTTTTTAATAAATATAAAGTCAATATATCATATCATGCTCGGGGTGCTTGCTTTAAATCATCATGGGCCTTTTCTAATTTATATAGATGATCAAGAAATTTTCATTAACCAAGCCTGAAGGTTGTTCTACATAAACCTCTTCCTTAATATACCCGTTAAGAAAAGCAGTTTTTTCATCCAATTGAAACAATTTAAATCGTTTAAAGCTATCAAATGCAAGAAACATTCTAGCTACTTTTAAATGTGCTAGGAGTGTAAAAGTTTCATTAAAATCCATCCCCTCTTTTAACCCTAGAATCCACAATGACCAGCAGGTTAGACCCTTCTCCTCTTCCGGCGGACTCGACTTTCTCAATCCGCTCAGGTCGACTAGACCTTGCAGATCAAAATTTCCCCAGCAGCGGACTCCATAGTCAGTCCGCATAGGTCAGCCACCAGATTTCCAGCCAGCCTCATTTATCAGCGGACTCATTCTATATTCGATCAATAATCATTGTCGACTAACTAGTCCATGTAACTTAGATTTTAGGCCGCCTGCTTAGGATGAGTATAACTTGACGATAACTCAGGTCGACAATAATCCAGGCCGCGATATTTTATTTGCAGCTCGCCAAGTCCTTATAACTTGTCAAAAAAGACATAACTGGGGAACTCTGATGGATACCAATTCCAATCCGCATGTAAATTAATTAAATAAATTTTTTCGAGTTAAGAAAGATCGATGTTTGTTGTTGCGAACTGAGAAAATTATAAATAGGATTCTGCGGGCTGAGAGTGATTGGTTGCAGACTTAAATGACCGAGCAGGTAGGTGCATGTAGCATTGCTTTTCTCATAGTTGGGTCACAAAAGCTTCAAGATCAATCCGAACTTGGCGGACTGTTCGGATACTAACATACAGTCTGCTCCAAGACATGATCTACAACCTAACCTAGCGGGCAGGTGCATAATGCATTGCTTTCCTCGCAAGATCAGTTACAAGATTCCGGCATAAATGGCGGACTGCGCGGATAACCAAGTACAGTCTTTGAGGATAAAAATTCCAAACCTAACCAAGCGGGCAGGTGCATAATGCATTGCTTTCCTCGCAAGGTAAGATACAGGAAAATTGGAAATAGTTGGCGGACTGCGCAGACACCATAATGTAGTCCATTATAGAGATTGAAATGATTCACAGCACTAGGTGACCAAGCAGGCAGGTGCGGCCGAAGCGGCATTGCTTTCCTCGCTGGGTGGTCACAGGCAGTAAGATCAATCCAGAGTACTGGCGGACTGAGCGGTCTCAAATTTTGCAGTCCGCGCCATGTCAATTTCCTATGAAGAATGAGCTACAGGCCTGTGTGACCAAGTGGGCAGGTGCGGCCGGAGCGACATTGCTTTCCTCACGGGGTCAGAGAAGCTGTAAGCTCAACGGAAAGGTTTATTGCCCTCTTGCCTGGAGTACAGCCTAAATTGATCTTATGGGCATGTGCGACTGGAGCGACATTGCTTTCCTCTGAGATCAACAAGGTTGTGGGTCTCCTGTAGGCACCGCTTGAGGGTACCAGAGAGTATTTGAGGGTGCAAAATTGGATGATCTATGTGCAGGTGCCGGATGGCATTGCTCTCCTCAAAGAGATCATCAAGGTGTACGCTATACTTAGCAAGCTTAGTAGAGTTGTCAACCACCTTGTCCCTCCAAAAATACAGAGGTGGAGTCAGGTACTAGTTGGGATCCAAACTCCAGTAGCCCACCGCGCAAGAATCTGCAAGCTCCCACTACACGGTGCGAAATCTCCCCGTAACACGTGATCATCGTGGTGTTATGCTAATGACAACAATTCTCGGGTACGAAAAAATTATTAGCCAGAAATTCTTATGCCATAATCATTGAAATGAATACAGATGATAAGTGTTTTCTTAGGCATAAAACTGCTTTAAATCATCGCCATTCCAAGTATGGGGGACATCTTCTCCGTCATAGGTCTGTAGTTGATATGCTCCATTCATCAGGACTTTCTTAATGATGAATGGTCCATTCCAATTCAGGTTCAGCTTGACCACTGAACCAGTTCTTGCGGCTGCATCTAATGTTTTCAAGACGAGATCTCCCAATGAAAATGACTGATCCTGATATTCTTGTCAAATGTCTAGCCATTCTTCGCTTGACTTCCTCTTGCCTGATGGTGGATTCATCTCACATTTCTTCAATTTGATCCAAGCTATGTCTCATATTCTCGTCATTAATCTCAAGCCAGTATTCCCAACTTTGCCTGGCCAGTAAGACCCTAGGAGTCGGAACCACGAATTCCACCGGGATGAGAGCCTCTGAACCGTGAGATAGCTTGAAAGGAGTTTCTCCGATAGTTGTGGAAGGGGTTATTCTGAGGGTCCATAGAACTGAAGGAAGCTCCTCTGCCCAGTTGCCCCTCAGATTCTGCACTTCCTCTTTTAGCAAATTATGTATCAGTTTATTCGCAGCTTCTACCTGGCCATTGCTTCTGGGATGATGAACTGACGAGAATCGCAGCTCTATGCTGACTTGTTTGCAAAAGTTCTTCATCTCTTCATTGTTGAACTGCGACCCATTATCCGTAATTATTGCCATCGAGATCTCATGCCTGCAAATTATCTCCCACAATAAAAATTTTTTTATTACCTGGGTTGTTGTCTTTGCTAGTGCTTGGCTTTAATCCATTTGCTGAAGTAATCAATCATAACCAAGATAAAGCATCGCTGTCCGCTCGCCATGGGAAATGGCCCAAGGAGGTCCATTCCCCAAACTGCGAAAGGCCGTGGCGTGGTGATTGACACAAGTCGCTGCGATGATTGCAGTTGAAGTGGAGCAAATTTTTGGCATTGGGCACACTTCTTTGCATAGGATTCAAAATCTTTTCTCATTGTGGGCCAGAAGTATCCTTGCCGCAATATTCGTCTCTCCAAAGTTTTGGCACCTGAATGGCTGCCACACTCTCCAGAGTGAATTTCTCGGAGCACCACATGAACTTCTTCTTTAGATACGCATCTCGCCATTGTAGAGAGGAAAGTCTTTCTATAGAGAATTCCGGAGATAAGCATGTAATTGGCTGCTTTCATTCTGAATCTTCTTTATCTTTCAAAGCCTGCGGCAATTCTCCTATCGAGAGATATGATTTGAATGAGTCCATCCAAGAAGGTCGTTGTTCTATTTGCATCAATTCCCCTTCTTCCGTAGCTGGGTAAAAAAGCACTGAAGTTGTCTCTCCCGAGGGGAGGCCAAACTTTGCTAGCTCGTCTGCCTCTGCATTGTATACTCTTGAAACATACTCAATAGTGAACCTCTTAAACGTTCCAATTTCCGCCTTTACCAACATTAAGTATTTCTTCAGGGTAGGTTCTTTGGTTTCAAAATTTCCAAATACTTGGGATGCCATTACTAGCGAGTCGGTTTAAATATGCGCATAGTCTATTCCTAACTCTTTTGCAAACCGCAGGCCTGCTAAAAGTGCTTCATATTCTGCTTGGTTATTGGTGGTTGGTAAAGTGAACCTTATGGCCTGTTTTAATTTGATCCAGTTGGGGTTAATGAGGGCTACTCCCGCTCCCGAGGAGTTTTTGCCTGAAGCTCCATCTATGTAGATTGTCCATGCTAGGTGGATTGATCGACTTGTTTAGCATTAGACTCAGTTGTGTCTATTAAAAAATCTGCTAATACTTGCGCTTTGATAGCCGTTCGAGGTACATATGAAATATCAAACTCACTGAGTTCAATCGCCCATTTTGCTAGTCTCCCAGAGTGCTCCGGTTTTTCAAGGATACTTTTTAATGGTTGATCTGTAATCACCCTGATTGAGTGCGCTTGGATGTATGTTCGAAGCCTTCTTGCAGACATTACTAATGCTAGTGTGAGCTTCTCAAGGATTGGATACCTAGTTTCAGCATTCTTCAATATGTGGCTGATATAATATATTGGATATTTCCTTCTCCCTTCCTCTCTAACAAGGACTGAGCTTATTGATTCCGAGCCCACTCCCAGATAGATGAATAGCATTTCTCCAGTACGAGGACTTTGAAGTAAAGGAGTGGAGGTAAGCTGCTTTTTGATTTGCTCAAAAGGTTCTTCGCACTCTTTGGTCAATTCAAATTTGGACCCTCCACGAAGAGTCTTGAAGAACGAGGTACTCTTATCCCGTACTCTGGAAATAAATCTTACAAGGCCTGCAAGCCTTCCCCCTAATTGTTGAACTTCTTTAGGGGAGCGAGGTGACGACATGTTGAGGATTGCTTTAACCTTATCTGGGTTAGGGGTGAGCCCTTCGGGGGTAAGGAGATGACCGAGGAATTTTCCTTTACTTGCTCCAAAGATACATTTCACCGGATTTAGCCTCATGTTATACCTTCGTAAAGTAGTGAATGTTTCTGTGAGGTCTTGCAAATACAAAGCAAAGGTTTTACTTTTAATAAGAAGGTCATCGACATATACTTCAAGATTCTTTCCTTTTTGTTTTTTAAACACAAAATCCATCATGCGTTGATAGGTAGCGCCTGCATTTTTTAATCCGAAGGGAATTACTAGATAACAGTAACAACCATTGTCTGTGATAAAAGACGTATGGGGGATGTCAGGCTTATGCATCCTAATCTGGTGATAACCAGAAAATGCATCTAAAAGACTCATAAAAGGATATCCAACTGCAAAATCTACTAAAGCATCTATTCAAGGCAGCGGATAGCAATCTTTGGGGCATGCTTTATTTAACTTGGTAAAGTCAACACACATCCTCCATTTTCCTCCCCGCTTCCTTACCATTACAACATTTGATACCCAATCTGGGTATTGGATTTCACGAATGAACTTAGCCTTTAGAAGCTTCGCAACCTCTTAATTGATTGGCTCGGCTAGCTTCGTCGCCACCTCCCGCTTATTTTGTTGAACAGGTTTGAAGTCGGGAGAAATATTGAGGTGATGGCAAGCATATCAGGATCCACTCCTGGCATGTCTTCTGCATCCCGGGCGAAAACATCGAGGTTATTCAATAAGCAAGCGATCAACTCATCTTTTTCGTCTTCGGGGAGCTCTGAGTTGATTGTATGTATTTTCTCTTCATCTGCGCCAATTGAGATTTGGGTTGCTTGAGCAGGCTCCAGGTGAACCCCCTCCTGGATTTCTTCCTGATCTTCGCGCTCTTCTTGGGGAGCTTTCTCTTCTGAGGCGGCGACTAGAGTCGCCTGAGGAGGCATTTGCTCGATCATGTTAACTATTTTGGAATAGCACTCTCGCACCTCCATTGGGTTGCTTCTAACCAGGTATTGCTTTCCTCCTGCTGTGAACTTGATTGCCAAATGGTAGGTGGAAACTATTTCCTGATATTCATTAAGGAGGGGTCTTCCAAAGATGGCGCAATAATTGCTGGCCGCATCAACTATTACAAATGTGATAAGCTTTGTCACCCCCCGAGCGTTACTGACAGTGTAACGCTTCCTTCAACTTACTTCTTCTCGCCCGCGAAGCCATACAGTGGCCCTTCGGTGGAGAGCAAAGTCTTTCCAGACCTTAGGGCCTCATAAGCACTTTTGAATATAAGATTGACTGAAATTCCGGTGTCAACCAAAATTCTCAGAACTGTGTAGTTCTCAATGATTGCTCTGATTACAACCGCATCGTTGAACGGGTTGGCCGTCTTCGGGATTGTTAACCCCGAAATCGGCGATCCTTCCCAAGGGAGCCAGCTTGCTCATCGCAGTCTGCCCCGGGTTCCTCCTGGAGGCCGTGATTTCCCAGGGAGGGCGGACATAATTTTTTATTCGCTCAGGACGCGCAGTCTCAGCGGTCGAGACTTCCAGTCCCCCTTCATTGGTGAACCCCAACAGCCTCAACAGCCAGGCTCTCCATCTCCAACGTAAGCGGACTCAGTGTTGCAGACTCTGCGGGCTTGGCGGGCTTGGCAGACTCTCTTTGCAGTACGCCCTTCCCTTCTCCAGCAACAGCATCTCGGCAGCAGTACCAGCATCCTCATCAGTCTGCAGGCCTTTCACAGCCTCAGCCAGTGGTAGCAGACTTCTCCCTCAGTCCGCGGTCTTGGTGCGGACTCGGTCAATAGTGGCGGACTCTTTCCAGCCCGCCAGGCAGTAGACCTTCCAGAAAGCAGTCCCAGTCCGCATAACCTCGTGCGGACTTGCTGGACTCCGCGGGCACTCTCCTGCTTGCACCCCTTGCAGCTCGCTCAGTTCAGCAGTGGCGGACTCAGCAGATTCTCCTTGCTGTCTTCCGCTTGTACTCCAGCATCCGCCACCCCGGCTGTAGGCAGATAGTCCCAGCTCAGCTGTGATGGACTCCGCGAACCCGCATCGCAGTCCGCCACTAAGTCTCTCATTTTGCCGATAGCAGCTCCGGCTTCAGTACCAATCCCAGTCTGCGCGGCTTATGGCAGGCTCGGCGGACTCCGTCTCCATCTTGCTCAAGTTACCATCTCACCGGGAGTAATGTCACCGCAAGCCGTTACCTCCTCGGGCCTATAAATTTCCCCCCACGCCTCTCATAGATGGGGCTCTCATCATCGCCAAGGTGCTCATGCCCGAAGTCAGCCAGCCAGCCCAGCTCCTACGGACTCCGTTTCTCAGTCCGCATCCCCCTCTGCGCCTTGAGTCGCGCGACCTGCCGGCCTCTGGTTTTGCAGTCTGTGTGGTCTTCCGTTGACCTTAACTACGCGGCCTACCGACCTCGCTCTTCAGTCCGTGCGGCCTCCTCTGGCATTCTTTTTCCTTAGCCGCCAGCTTCACCCTTGTACACTTTATCGCTTTCTTGTGAAGATTTATTAGCAAGTTGTAACTCTCACTTTTAATCAAAGGAGAGTCTGTCGCAAGAGAGGCATTCAGGCCGGGAAGGGCGAAGTCGGGCTTTGTCATGGTTCACGGCTCGGCTGTTCTTTTGTCCCTCGTCCGCTTAGTAGATAACGGCTTGCAGTCTTCCTCTTTTCCCTTCCTTCCTTCCCCCGTGCTCGAACCGTTAGCTGGTGGTGCTCGACCCCCTATCCGCTTTCATGCATCGACAGTGAGGGCGCATTTCGTGCATCAACAGTTAACACGCAATCTTTAGATCAAGACGTTTTTTGAAGTCTGCAGGCAGAATGTCAGATCACCAGACCGCTCAACCTGACCTTCAACCCGGCAAGGATCACCTTTGGGAAGCAGTCGTGCGGTTAGCGCAAGAAACTGACAAAATCTCTCATGTCGTCGGTTTGCAGTTCGCCACGGTGTACGACGTCTTGGGAGCTATTGTTAAGCGGCTAGACTTACAGTCCGCACCAACACCGGTCTCCTCCGTCAACTCGGTGCCCGCAGTGGACATTCCGCCTGTTAATCCACTTGCTTGTCTGCAAGGAATACAAGCCTACACGCGGCCCTATCCGCGCGCCTACTCGCAAAACCGCCCGACATCCTACTCGCCTATACAGTCGGCAGCCCCTCCGCAGGCTGAAAAACCAGCTCCTTAGTTCGTCGCTTATTCTCCTAATCACTGGAGGACAATGCAAGATACTTCTGCTTTGGCTTCTGCGAAAAGGAAAAAGCACGTGTCAGTTTTATTCCAGGAAAAACAGGGTGAAAAAGAGACTCTCTCTCATTTCATCAGATGATTTCAGAGGAGGTTCTTGAAGTTGGGGAAGCCAATCCAGAAGTGTACAAAATTGCTCTAATTGAGGGATTAAAGGAAGGACCATTCAAGTTCGAAGCCACCCTCAGAAAGGAAAAAAATATATCAGGAGCTAATCAACCTCACTGATCAGTACTCTCGTGCTGGGAGAGGCACTTTTGACTGTGTCATGAAAAGCAAAGCAAGTTCCAAGGAATCATTTCAGACTCTATGCCAGAAATCCAAGGACTCTAACCAATATTGTGAATATCACAAAGGAAATGGTCATTTGACAGAAGATTGTAAAGCTCTTAAGCAACTAGTGGAGAGGATGATGAAGCAGTGAAAGTTTGGTGATGCCGTCCTAAGGATCTTTACATCCCCCTCCGAAGCCTGAGAAGACAAAGGCATGCTGGACACCCTCTCCAGCTTGGAATAAATAGGCTAAAAGATCCTCATCTTGAATCATGGAAGTAAACACAAGCACGCTAGTTTGTCTTTATTACCGATTCATTTCCTGAGATTTCTATATCGAATATGATTTTATTTCATATCTCAAAACCTCATACTAACACCTTTTCAAATGTTCCTTTTTTCCCAAACGCCTTGAGAAATAATGATAACTGACTCCAAGAGACATCGCCGAGTTCAGCGTAAACCTCCCTTAGAACTGTTGTCATTGGCGTAACACCACAAAGACCACGTGTTGCGGGGATATTTCGCACCGTGTAGCGGGAGCCTGCAGGTTCTAGTGCGGTAGGACACTGAATTTTGTATCCCGGCTACTACCTGACCCCACCTTTGCATTATGGAGGACAGGGTGGGAGAAAAGCTCTACTTTGCTACTTTAGGGGATATCGTTACAACTTTGAGGATCGCATGTGGAAAGCACTGCCATGCGCACCTCCCCACCGATCCTCTTAGTTCGTGACCCTCGAACACTCTTTGGAACCCTCAAGCTGTGCCTGCAGGAGACCCACAACTGGGTTGATATTATAGGAAATCAATGCCACACGCACCTACAGAAAGTTCAACTTGGGCTATACTCCAGGCAAGAGGGCAGTGAATCCTTCCCCTCTTTTTGAGCAGGCAGCCTTTGTGACCTTGCGAGGAAAGCACTGCCACGCGCACCTGCCCGCTTCGTCATCCAATTCTGAAGTGGGTTGATTGCGTAACTCCTGTGACCCTGTGAGGAAAGCAATGTTTCATGCACCTGCCCACTTGGTCACATTGGTTATGAATCATTTCTTTTAGCAGACAAAGGTGTGGACTTAAACTGGTGTTCGCTAAGTCTGCAAGCCTTCGGTTTTCAATTCAGCTAGACTTTGCTATGGTATTCAGCTAATCCGCAGAGCTTGGATTATTTTTTTTGTTGAGCCTACTTGGGTGATGTGAGTTACAGTTTTCGCGACCCTGCGTGGAAAGCAATGGGCTTCGTGCGCACCTGCCCGCTTGGTCGCTTGAGTCTGTAACCCATCTTTCTCAGGTCAAAAGAAAGATTTTCAATTCAGTTACAGACCGCGCGGTTTGATATGTAGGTTTATATTGTCCGGCTTCTGTATACCTACATATTGGTTAATTCTTTATATAATCGGACAGTCGGCCGACCTGTTTCTTGCTTAGATTGTTTGGCTTCCATGTGCCTATCTGCCGGCTTATTACTCATATTCTCGTGAAGTCGGCCGACCTATTTCTGGCTTAAATTATTTTGTTTCTATGTACCTGTTGGGTACATTGGTTCTAATGTACCTGATTTGAAGAAGCCTCACCCTACTCAATGATATACATCAAAATGTATTTGATGTATTTTGAGTTGCCTTGTGCAGGTTAAGTATTTGCAGGAAAGATGAAAAGTTTCTAAGTCCATGTGTCGACACCCAGGAGTAAAGTGTCGACACTTAAGAAGACTTGTGTCGACACCCAGGCAAGCAGTGTCGACACTTGGAGTACTTGTGTCGACACCAGGGTTGCAGAGTCGACACCAGACAGAAAGTGTCGACACAAGGAGCTGTGTCGACACTCAATGAAGAAAAGTCCAGTGAAGTTGTGTCGACACTTAGCAGTTGTGTCGACACCCTGAGGAACTGTGCATACATCAGAAAGTGTCGACACTTGGAGGCTGTGTTGACACTTAGCAAAAGTCAGCAAAGTCAAAGTATAAGTGTCGACATAATAAAGAATGTGTCGACACTCAGCAAAAGAGTCAACACTTGAAGAAAGTGTCGACACAAGAAAGAATGTGTCGACACTTAGCAGAAGACTCAACACTTGAAGAAAGTCTCGACACAAGGAGCTGTGTCGACACTTAACAAAGTTCAACAAAATTCTAAGTACAATTGTCGACACAAAGGAGATGTGTCGACACTCAGCAAAAAGTCTCAACATAAGACGATGTGTCGACACAAGGAGCAGTGTCGACACTCAGCAAGTATCAACACAAAAGGCATGTGTCGACACCAAGAAGATGTGCCGACACTGAACAAGTTCAACACATGAAGATGTGTCGACACAAAGGTGTTGTGTCGACACTTACAAGAATTCAACTAAGTGCTGAAGAACAAGGAGTTGTGTCGACACTCAATATCAGTGTCGACACATGATGAAGAAGCTGTGTCGAGAAGTGAATTCTACAACACAAGGAGTTGTGTCGACACCTTGAAGGCTAGTGTCGACACTTAGTTAACTTGTGTCGACACTTAGTCTATAAGTGTCGACACTTAAAGACAGACAGTCTCGACACTTTCAGACAGTTACAGTTATTTCAAGAACTGACTGGATGACTTGACAGCTGCCATTCCAGCCAGTCTACTGCACCTGTCAGAGTTGTCAGAAATCAGTTATGAACCGGACCAGCCGGTTACCATGAAGAAGGCCTATATATAGGCTTATACTGTCTACAGAAACAGATGATCAAAGTTGTTGTAAAAGCAATTCATTGAAGACTTTCAAGTGAAGTTCTAAGTAGTTGGAGAGAGAGAGCTCCATCCAAGAATACAGCCGTTGGAACCAGGCTGAGAAGAAGGGTTCAGACTTTGTTCTGAATCTTAAGTTGCAGAGATCAAGGATCAGCTGCAGAGAAGATCAACCCTATTGTGTTCTACATTCAAGAAGCTTTGAAGAAAAGCCATGTGAGGTTGATCTCAGCAGAGTTCTTCCAAGAACTCATCAAGAACCTATCAACTCATCTCTCTATTCATAATTGTAGGTATATACACTTTGTATTTTATATTTCTTGTAGGATCCTTAGGGATCTGAGTTGTAAGACTGCAATTATAAAGGCTGAGTGTAGGGCATGTGTGCCTGAGTGTAGGAGATTTGTATCTCTGAGTGTAGGCCTGTTGTGGCTGAGTGTAGGCCTGTTGTGGCTGAGTGTAGGCCTGCTGTGGCTGAGTGTAGGCTTTGTGAAGAAGCTGAGTGTAGGTCTTTGGAGAAGACTGAGTTGTAGGGGCTTGGGCCTGAGCTGTAGGAACCTGTTTTGGGGTTCTGAGTGTAAGATCTGAGGATCTGAGATAGTGGAGGAGTTTGGCCGAATCTAGTACACTGCTAGATAGGCGAAGGGGGAAAGTGGATGTACCCAAACCTTAGGGAACCACTATAAATTTGTGTGTTCACTGTGTGCTTGATTGATTGTTGTGATTGCTGATTGACTGCAGTGTAGAATTAGTTATAACTCTGAGATATATACTGTAATCTGCCTAAAAAGTTAAAAAAGATTAAGTCACCTATTAACCCCCCCCCCCCCCCCCTCTAGGTGATTAGGTACAATTTCTTTCAGTACCTATCCGCTCTCATGCGGTTTTGGTCACTATTATTCGGTCGGCTTAGATGCCGACTAAGTATGATTAAGTATGTTTGGTTACCGACTTATGCTATCATGTCAGAAGCCGCAGACCATTTCTCTATCCTTGTCCCTTTCATCATAAGGGTGATCGATATGAGAGTTCGCCCTGACCGCAAACTTATACTACATTATCAAGGATTTTCGGTGGCTAAGATTCGTAGCAGTGCGGCTTATAGGTCATAGTTTATGTACAGTTAAGCTGCGGCTAATGGCAGTATAATCTATTAGCCGCACGACTTGTAGTCGATCTGTATTCTATAATTAGTCGCAGGAATATCTCTATCTCTCTTGCGGATGACTCCATGAAAGTCGCAGTATGGCTTCAGACCGGTTTATATGTTAACTATCTATTAAATCGGAAGTTATGCTGAGACCGTGCGGACTTGAACAAGTAAGAAAAATGAGAAGTGAATTAAGCTGCACGTCAAAGGTGAAGGTTTCCTTTTCTATTAATATTTCATTGAATGTTACAAAACGTTAATCGCGCGATTTACAACAAATACCGTCGATTTCCCAAAAAGATCAAAATACAAGTAACAAATTAAAAAGTTCCTAATCAGCCGGCTTGAGATTTTTAGCCGCAGGAGAACCTGAATCACCCCAATCATTGATGTCGACGGAGGATTCAGAGTACCCGCTGCTGCTAGCCGTCGAGCTGCCTGAACTGCCAGAAGTCGCCGAATCTGCCCGCACGGACTCGGATGCTTGACTTCCAAACTCAGACGATGCGCCTCCACTCCGGCTTTCCTTGCCACCCCCTTCCTCATCGTCTTCCTCCTCTTCGCCGTCTTCCTCGCCGACCTTACCTTTACCTTCGATCGCTCTGTAGACGGCGACCACCTTCTTTTTCATGGTGGGGTAAATGTCGGCACATGTGAAGTCGGCGAAGACGGTCTCCAAGCCGCCAAGGTCTCGGAGGCGGTTAAGCGCTCCATCAATCCCCTGGATGACGTGCGGGAAGACGTGGTCTTGGAAGGTGCGGTTGGCCGGGTCATACATTGCCTGCAAAAGAAGTAAAGGTAAGTCGTGCAGTTTAATAATGCTAACCGCACGAGTATCTAGTGACGACTTACCGCCTCCCTTTCTTTCAGTCGCTTGTTTTCTTCTTCTATTTCCTCTAACTGCCTCTCCAGGCCGCTCTTTTCTTTCATTAACTACTTGTAGGCAAGGCCCATGAAGTGGCTTGTCACGAAGCTCCTTGCCCTGACTTGCGAGGCTAGCCGTGATAGGTCGTCTGCGGGAACTCGGCGTAGCGCCTTCAGGTTGCGCTTACCGTACAGTACAGCGCCAACCATGTTCGCATGGCGGGTTACTTCTTCCCTCCCCTAGTAAGGGAGGTCGGTGGAGACCGTCATGGACTCGCCATCCGGACTCCACAACACAGTCGGGTTGCCATAGACGTCCTTCAGGCCGCTGCCCCTTCCCTGCAACATAAACTCGCCGGAGGAGGTCGACTCCTCCTCCACAGCCCGCGGCGGCTTGGCCCGCCTGGCTCATTTCTCACTTTGGGTGAGAGTCAGGCCTCCAGGCGTCAGCGGCATGTTCTATGGGACCGCTACAGCAGCTGCAAAGATAAAGTCAAAGTCAGTTTCCAAGCCGCGCGGCTAAAAGTTCAGTTCGGCCGGTTTGGAGCTTACTATCTTCCGCTTCGATTCCATCTAAGGACGGCAGCAGCAGGATGTAATGATTTACATCAAGCCGCTCCCCCTTGAAGAAGGTGTAGATGTCCTTCTCCACGCCATCCAAGCCGCCGCTGCCGAAGGAGTCCTCTTCGCGGATTTGCGGGTTGACTGGCAGCAACCCCTGATTTCCCTCAAAAATAAGAAACCGCTCCGACAAGTTGGCGATCTTGTTTGCCAGGTTGACGATCTTCAGCCCCCTGCAGCCAAAGTACAAGTGCCCCCGGAAGATCCTTGTCCCGGAGTCCGGGATAGACCTTACCGAGAAGCATTCCCGGAACAGCCTCATAGAAAATCGGACTCTTTCCGACCTTAAGTATGAAATGAAGCAGTATATGGCGGCTATCGAGTTTGGTGGCAGTTGTCCTGGCACAACGCCATAATGGTCGAAGACCGCCACGGCCTCCATCATGACCGGAAAGCGAAAACCGTCGTCAAAGTGGTCGATGGGGATGGCGATCTGATTTGCGTTGGATGTATTAATCCGCTCGTCTTGCAGCGGAAGCCGCATGACTAGCGGGCTTCCCTGCATGTGTTTCTCTACAAAATCGTCTAGCTCGGCTTTTGTAAGCCGACATTCTTTATGGTCTGCGGAGTGGAATGCGGAGGCCGTATCAGTCCTGACGGCAGAGGCCTTGTCAGACCGCAACGACTTGGACTTAGCCCGCATCCTTTCTGTATTGTGATGAAATCTCTGGAGTCGTCCCTATTTATAGAAAACCTATGAAAGTACACTGCTCAATTACAAATTGCGGCTAGCCATCACGTCGCGCGACCTAAACCTACAGGAAATACAGATCAGTGCAACGACTAAGCCGCAGTTTAGTTCGTCAGTCCGCACGGCTATATCCCTGCGCTTAGAATAATTTCATGACAAACCATGTGGATATCAAACTTTCAAGTCGGCGATCTGTTCGCCAGACCGCACGGCTACTTTCTTGTACTTGGATATTTCAAAACCAAACACGTTTATGGTGATCATAAAATACAAATCGCATATGCCGCAAACAGTTCGCAGTAGAGTAAAAATACAACAGTTCACAGCAACCAAACTGTCCAACATCTAGCAGAGAAAATATATTACAACATGATATTTAATTATTCGCGCGGCTTAGATCGCTCTAGTCGATCAGCCTTGCTTATCACCATCCAGTCTGTCTCATCCTATTCGCGCAACCTGTTCACCGGTTTGCACAATCGCAACATACACCTGGCTAACCAGGTTATGAAGCAGGTGCAGAGACCGATGAACCCGCGCAGTGTCGCGTTCTACTCTCGCATATGGGATCATTGGAATCGCCCGAACCCCCAGACCGCTTGAAACTGTGGCCTGCCCGGCGCCGCGACCTCCGGCGAATTTGAAGTCTCACCAGAGGCCGGGCGGCCAGTAACCGGCAACTTTCCAGAAGTCGGCAGTGCAGGCCGTGGATCTTCGTCGGTCTCGGCTGGCAGATCTTAGTCTTCGCCGTCTTCAAGATGTGGAATCTCTTCTTTGTCTCCTTCTAGCCGTCTGGGCATCAGCAAATACTTCTCTGCCCTCTCCTGTTCCAAGGCGGCCTGCATCTCTGCAATATTAATCTCTGCGGCCTCCAGCGTGGCCTGCAGCCTGGCAGTCTCTTTCTCCTGTGCGGACTTCAACTTTATGGTCTCCTACCCCAGCGCGGACTGCAGCCTTGTGGTCTCTTGCTCTAGGATGGTTTGCAACTCTTGGATCCTTTTCTCGGCGCCCTCCTGGGCAACCCGCTTTTATTCGTCCTTAACCGCAGAGCTTCTGTGTGCGCGTTCAACGCCGCTTGTAATGTGTTGACCTCCTTATGGAAGTCAGCCATCTCTTTCTCGCGAACACTTGGCGGAGGCGGCGGAGGCATAGACAAAAGTGATGTCAAGTTGCCTGGTTTCATCGCGGTCTTCGGTTCACCTGCAGAAGATAAACCGCAGTCAGGTTCAAGCCGATAATTGCGACCTTCTTGCAAGGGAATTAGTAGGATAAGACTGCCTGTTTGATTTTTATCTCCTTCAGAGGCCGCGGTATGGTTTTTAAACACTGTCCGCCTGAATCGTTTGGGATCTATCGTCTTTAGCTTTTCTTTCCATAGCCGCTCATCTTCTTTAGCTCGATTTTTTAGTTGAGCCTTGGTCAGGAAAAAGCTGGCCTACGGATTTAATAATGTGTTCGCCCCCTTCTACCTTGCAGCAAAGGAAGTGTGGTCGTCACCGGCTTCTCGGCGATCAGCTTCTTCATCTCCTCCATCTTCTCTCGAAGTTTCAGCTTCTCGGCTCCTTCAGAAACCGTGGAAGCTGGATCGCCAAGCTTCTCCGCAAGGACTTGGACTTCGTGGCGGTCAACCTCTTCAGAAGCTGCTGGGTTCGACAATTGCACATCCTGCTGCTGGAGGATCTCCATGCCCTTGAGGAGGTCGCTTAGAGTCTCGCTAGCCGCAGATACATCCTCCGGCTCATTCGGCTTGAAATCCGGTGTGGACGAACTCTCGGGTACCTCTTTCTCGTGCGGCCTATGTTGAAGACTGTCAGCACGGGTCTTCACGGAAATATTCCGGTTTTCGGCCTGCATCTTCCTCATCTTCCTCTTCATCCTTTCCTCAAGGGTCTCGCTCCGTTGCTTCTGCCGTTTCAAGGAGCCGAACACCATTTCTGTCTGTTTGCTCTATTCAGCCAAACTCTGTCGGGTCTCCAGCGCCTTATCCGGCTCGTTGTCATCTACAACGACTAGGTCGATTTTGTCCTGCAATTCGCGCGGCTTGCCAGATTCAACACTTTTCTCCTCTATATCACCTATTTTTAAGTGTGGTTCGCCCAATGGAGAGAAAGTCATATCAAAGGATTTGGCAGTTCCGGTTTGTGGTGGAGCAATCTTCGAAACTGCTTAGGGATCGGTTGCGACCTGCGATGATTCGCCGACGGTCTGCGTCGGCCTCTTTTCAGATCTAGAAGCCTCTAGAGTAACCGGCTTCCCAATCTTCTTCGCAGGCTGGCGATCAAAGTCATCATGTTTTTGGCTCCGGCTTTTCTTCTTTTCAGTCGATTTCTTGTCGCGTGCTAACATCAATGACATGACATCCATCTCGTGAAACACCGCGTCGGCTTGAAAGATTCTGACCACAAGTGGCGAGTAGCGACCCGTGGCTTGGTAGAGATCTTGAAGAATGTCAAGGGCCAAGGGATTTTATAGACGCCGATAAAGCAGTCGCGGTCTCCGGTTTAGTTCTATATTTTTGAAGTTTTTTTGAAACTTAAAAATGTGCGGGGTTATGTTAATCCCGGAATCCGCGACCTGTTCGCGCAGCTTTCCAGACCGGGCGGCCTGGTTGTTCTAGCCTCCAAGTCTCCGATTCGGATGCTCACCAGAGGGCGGCCTGGTCGGCTAGACACATCTCAGATCAACTCATCTGGTCATCACCAAAGCCGGGCAGTCTCAAATCTAGTGCCTGGCGGCTTGCAGTCCGGCCGGCCTGTTAATCTTTACTTACTCTCATCTTTTATTCACTGCCTGCTTAAGCGCTATCAGATGAAGATTCACAGAGCTATTCACTACTCTCACCAAATGTTATGGCATCAAACATTGATTAAGGAATCTTACTCCCTTTGATCATCAAACCCTGCTATTGCAATCTGGTTCAGATTAGCAGAATTCGCAAGTTACTTCTCTGCTAATCTGATCATGTCCATCTAGCCATATCAACAGTTAACGCTCAATTTATTGATCTGGACTTCATGATAAAGAGTTCATCAGGCATTTTCCTTGCCGTTTGGTCATATCGACCTTATCTCATCAACAGTTAACACTTGCAAGCCTTCTCTCAGGTACTTGCAAGCTCCTCATATATATGTCTGCTCCTAACTCTTTTCTTGCAGAGATCAGCAGACCCTTGGAAGCCTTCTTCACAGGTACCTGCAAGCTATTTACATGTTTTGTCTGCTTCTAAATCTTTTCTTGCAGAGATCAGTAGACCCTTGCAAGCCTTCTCACAGGTACTTGCAAGCTATTTACATGTTTTGTTTGTTCCTAACTCTTTTCTTGCAGAGATCATCAGACCCTTGCAAGCCTTCTCACAGGTACTTGCAAGCTATTTACATGTTTTGTCTGCTCCTAACTCTTTTCTTGTAGAGACCAGCAGACCCTTACAAACCGTCTTCACAGGTACTTGCAAGCTATTTACATGTTTTGCCTGCTCCTAACTCTTTTCCTGCAAAGATCAGTAAACCCTTGCAAGCCTTCTTCACAGGTACTTGCAAGTTATTTACATGTTTTGTCTGCTCCTAACTCTTTTCTTGCAGAGATCAGCAGACCCTTGCAAGCCTTCTTCACAGGAACTTGCAAGCTATTTACATGTTTTGTCTGCTTCTAACTCTTTTCTTGCAGAGATTAGCAAACACTTGCATGCCCTCTCACAGGTACTTGCAAGCTCCTTTCACATATATATGTCTGCTCCTAACTCTCTTCTTGCAGAGATTAACAGACACTTGCAGGCCTTCTCTCAGGTACTTGCATGCTCCTTTCATATATATGTCTGCTCCTAACTCTTTTCTTTGCAGTGATTAACAAACACCTGCAAGTCTCATTCAGGTACTTACAGCTTATTCTTTATATACAATACCTGCTTCTAACCCTCACTTTGTAGAAATCAGTAGACCCTTGCGAGTTTCTTCATAGGTACTTGCAAGCTACTCATATATGTCATGTTTGTTCCTAACTCTCATTTTGCAGAGATCATCCGAACCTTACAAGTTCCTTTCAGGTACTTGCAACTTACTATCATATACAGTGCCTACTTTTAACTCTACTTTTGCGGAGACCAGCAGATACCTGCAAGTTGCATTCTGGTATTTGTAGCATTCTCTACTCCTGAATTTGTTTCTAAACCTCACTTTTGCAGAAACCAGCAAAGACTTGCAAGTCCCTTACAGGTACTTGCAACTCATTTTTCCTTCTGTATACCCTTCATCCTTCCTTTTTTGCAGAGTATAACAGGTACTTGCAAGCCTCCATCAGGTACTTGCAAGTCATTATGCTTCTGTGCTTTGCTCACCATCATTTTGCAGAACTTAGTAGAAGATATACCTTCTTCGTTTTGCAAAGGCAAACTCAGGTACACACACGATGTACCACCCATACATGCCTACCCTAACTTTCCTCTTGCAGGAAAATAGACAGGCAACACCAAAATCCTAAGGAGAGGCTTCAGTTTCCATCTCTCCTTGCCCCCTTCTCTTTCCTTTGGGGTGGATCACGATTTTCGTGGGTCTCCAACTTTTTCGAAGTTCTATTCAGAACTTAAAAAAGTGCGGGGATTATGTTAACACCGAAATCGACGATCCTTCCCAAGGGAGCCAGCTTGTTAACCCCTCAGTCCGCAATATCCTTCGAGATGCCAAGACCCCCTTTTCAACAGGCGCGGACTCAATTAGGTAGTCCGCACAGTCCGACAAAGCAGCGATAATCAGCCACCAAGGATGGTTCCCAGCGGCGGATTCGAGGCTCTGTTCGCTCAGTACGCCGTGCCTTGGGATCTGGATTCTCTACAAAAGCGGACACAGTGTCCCGTCCGCCCAGGCCGCTGTCCTCCAGCAGGATCGCGCATAGCAGCAGCAGATGGAAGCTCCAGCCCGCGCGCCCAGTCCGCCCCTTCTGCGCGGACTGGCGTGTTCTTTCATTTTGCTTCCCGTCACCGCTGTCCGGTTCTCCTGTACCCCGGGCAGTCGGTTATTTTAGCCCTGCCCGTTTGGGCAGGCCCCCTATCCTATAAATAGGGGGGAGGTGGTGCACCCAAGGCACGCTGACTCGTGCCCAGGAGCCTACTTGTTAAAGGCTGCGGACTCGAATCTTGTGCCTTGCAGACTCCGGCTTGCTCTGCTCTTGTCTTCCTTTTCCCTTCACTTGTAACCGAAACCTTTCTTCAATCAAGGAAAAGCCCGTCGTAAGAGAGGCATTCAGGTCATGACGGGCGAAGTCTGTTCTTATCGTGGCTTACGGCCCTACTGTTTTGTCCTGCTCTCGTCCACTTAGTAGATTACTACTTGTAGTCTCTCCTTTCCCTTATTTTCCCTTGTTCTCGAACCGTTAGCTGGTGGTGCCCGACTCCGTGTGCATTTTCGTTCATCAACAGTTAACACGCGACCTTCAGATTCGAGTGTCATTTCAAATTCAGCGGACAGAAATGTCAGACCACAGAGCCCACTTTTCAGACCGCTCCAGTTCTTCAGAGGACTCTCTTTGGGATGCAATTGAACAAGCTCGCGTTGAGGCCGAGCAGTCCCGCCGGCAGACTGACCAGCATCTCGACGCAATCAGACAAGCCCTGCTCGTGGTAGCCCAGCGGCTTGCTCCTCAGGCCGCAGCAGAACCAGCGGACTCGCCAGTCTGCCAGACTCCAGCTCGCCGAACTCCGCTTCGGCAGTCTCCAGCCGCTCCCCGAGATCCTGTGCAGTCCGCCGCCCATCTGCGCCCTCAGGAGGAGCAGTTTGCTTTCAGAAATTTCTTCAGAGAAGCTGCCAGGGGCACTCCTGCCTGCCAGCTTCATTTTGCTGACTGCCAGTCCGCCGAGCCCGCGGACTCCCCTGATTCAGTCCGCCCCTTCTACCCTACTGAGTTCGAGACTCCGTCTACCTTCGTTGATCGAATCCGATGGTAGTAGGCTCCGAACAACTTCAGGGAGCCCCGCCTTCCCTTCTATTCAGGAGAGACTGATCCAGTCTCTCACCTCCAAGCATTTGAGGGGGCAGTTGCTTTGAAATGCCTCTCAGATGCAATCAACTGTAAACTCCTGGTGACTACTCTCGAAGGACAGGCGAGAGAGTAGTTCTATGAGCTGCCTGAGGGCACAATTTCTTCTTTCGCTGAGATTCGCAGCGAGTTGTTGCTGAGGTTTGCTACCTCAAGGAAGAGGAAGGATGGGCCAGCTGCCCTCTTTGAAATCAGACAAAGGGACAATAAGTCAGTGGCGCGATTCGTTGATCGCTTTCAAAAATAGATCCAAGGGGTAAGGAATGTGAACCACGATTATTACAAGGTCGCCTTGATCCATGGCCTCCGGGAAGGCCCCCTGAAGTTTAAAGAAACAACCAAGGCACCTGAGACTTATCAAGAGCTGATTGTCATGGTGAATCGCTTCATAGAAGGCGAGAACGCCAATCCAACCTATATTTCATCCCCGACAGCTAAGGCTGAAGGAAGGGATTCCTCCGCTTCTTCCTCTCACAGCAAGCCCCCTCGCCCAGATTTCCAGCCTCATTCTCAGAGAGGCCGGAACTTCCACCACAAGAAACCATTCCTTGGCCATCAACAGTTTCATGAGCAGAGACTGCCTTTGGCCGACACTCCCGCCATTCCATTGTAAGCTCTTCCAATCCTCCAGCAGGCAGCCTTGCCTACTCCAAGCCGATCTGATGCAAGCCCATGGAGGATATAACAGATCTGGACCTTGACGAAGTCATCCAGATCTTGCAAAAGAGGTCGGAAGAAAAGAAGCAAGAGCCTCAAAGAATGTGGAGGCCAAGGAACAATACGCAGTATTGCCAGTTCCACAAAGATAAGGGCCACTTGACCGAGGATTGCAAGGTCCTTCGCATGCTGATAGAGAAGCTGCTTGCCGAGGGCAAGATTGACTTGGCCAAGAAGGATTCTTCTTCTTCGAAGCCATCCACCTCAAAGGGCAAAGAAGTAGCTAAAGCATACAAGGAATGTGTGGATGTAGAGGACGAAGGCCGTCTGGGGCCGATCAACGTCCGGTGGAGTGCTTCGATGCAAATGATGAAGGGGTCCTGGGATGCCTTTTCTTCATCCATGGTGGAGCAGGGACCGAGTCTACTCGAAAGTCTTCAATTTCAAGGGTCACTCGAGCAGAGGTGGCCTCTTCTTCTTCTATTTCTCCTCCAAGTGAGGTTGTCACCTTTGGTCCAGCAGATCTACCCCAAACAGCCAATCTGTTTGATGACGCAGTTGTAATTCAGGCTGTTATTGGGGATTTTACAGTTGATAGAATTCTAGTTGATACCGGAAGCTCGGTCAACCTCCTGTTCAAGTCTACTTTTGAGGGCCTGAGGAATGGAAAGCTTCTGCTTTCCACCGAAGGGCCACTCTATGGCTTCTCCGGAGAGAGAAAGGAAGTTGAAGGTAGCGTCATCCTGCCCGTGAAGCTTGGAGGGGCAGTTAAGCAGGTGCAATTCATAGTGGTTGACGCTCCTAGTAGTTATCATGTCATCTTCGGCAGGCCCCTGTTAAACAAGTATCAAGCGGTGGTTTCAACTTACCACCTTGCCATCAAGTTCTTCGCAGATGGAAGGATGTGCCGGGTCAGGAGTGACCCAAGGAGAGCAAGGGAGTGCTACGTTCGCACT
Organism: Platanthera guangdongensis; assembly: GCA_039583875.1. Lineage (NCBI taxonomy): Eukaryota > Viridiplantae > Streptophyta > Magnoliopsida > Asparagales > Orchidaceae > Platanthera > Platanthera guangdongensis. The sequence goes on along the minus strand of CM077150.1, from coordinate 173,067,468 downwards.
GTCAACATGGTTAATGCCAGCCCTCCCTTTGCTCCAGCAGCAGCTGCAGAAGCCTCGCCAAATTCAGAAGCTGTTGCTGATAGTGGTGCTCACCTAGAACCTGCCCAGGTGACGCAAGGAGTACCCATTGCTGAGGGGGAGGAGAGGAAGCTCTCCATCAACTCGGAGCTGCCTGAAGATAAAAAAGCCGAGCTGATCTCCTGCCTGCTGAGGAACCTGGATGTCTTCGCCTGGTCAGCAGAACACATGCCAGGAGTGGATCCTGATGTTGCATGCCACCACTTGAATGTTGATCCCGGCTGCAAGCCTATACAACAAAAGAAGAGGGACATAGCTACAAAGCTTGCAGAGACAATAAGGGAGGAGGTCGCAAAGCTCCTCAAGGCCAATTTTATTAAAGAAATTCAATATCCCACCTGGATATCAAACGTTGTAATGGTTAAAAAGCAAGGGGGAAAATTGCGAATGTGTGTAGATTTTACCAAAGTTAATAAAGCATGCCCTAAAGATTGCTACCCCTTGCCTCGGATAGATTCTTTAGTTGATTCCGCGGTAGGGTACTCTTGCATGAGCTTTTTAGATGCGTTTTCTGGTTATCACCAGATAAGAATGCATAAGCCCGACGTTCCTCATAAGTCGTTTATAACCAATGATGCTTGTTATTGCTACCTTGTCATGACCTTTGGGCTTAAAAATGCCGGTACAACCTACCAACGGATGATGGACCGTGTGTTTAACCATCAGAAGGGGAGAAAACTAGAAGTCTATGTAGTCGATCTCTTGTTCAAGAGTAAGTCGTTTTCGCTGCACTTGCAAGATCTAGCAGAGACGTTCGCTACTCTGCGTAGATACAAAATGAAACTCAACACTTTGAAATGCACTTTTAGGGCGAGTAAGGGGACGTTTCTTGGTCATCTCCTTACTCCGGAAGGACTTGCCCCCAATCCTGATAAAGTGAAAGTCATTCTTGATATGCCTACCCCTCGTTCACCGGAGGAGGTTCAGCAGCTAGGGGGGAGGCTAGCAGGTCTTGCGAGATTTCTTTCTCGAGTTGGAGATAGGACTGCTCCTTTCTTTAAGACTCTTCGAGGAGCATCCAAGTTTGAGTGGACAGAAGAATGCTCCCAAGCCTTTGAGCAGTTGAAGAAGCAACTGACCTCAACCCCTCTGCTTCAAAGTCCCCGGCCAGGAGAGATTCTTTTCTTGTACTTAGGGGTTGGCCCTGAGGCAGTCAGCTCCGTTCTTCTTCGGGAAGAGAGCAGGAAGTAGTTCCCAATTTACTATGTTAGCCATATCCTGAAGAGTGCTGAGACACGGTATCCGATCTTGGAGAAGTTAGCCTTGGCACTAGTCATGTCAGCTCGCAGACTCCGTCCTTATTTCCAAGCACAGTCGATCCAGGTCGTCACCGATCAACCTTTGAAAAGTGTGCTGGAAAAACCGGAGCACTCAGGCCGGCTAGCTAAATGGGCAATAGAGTTGAGTGAATTTGAGATCTCTTATGTGCCCAAGTCAGCCATCAAGGCTCAAGTCCTAGCAGACTTTCTAATTGACATGCCAGAGTCCAGTTCTGATCGAGCAGAAAGGTCACCTTTGGCTTGGACCATCTTTGTTGATGGAGCCTCGGTCAGAAGTTCTTCTGGAGCAGGGGTGGTCCTCATTAATCCAAACGGCGTCAAACTGGAGCAGGCCATCAAGTTTTACTTCCAAGTAACCAATAACCAGGCCGAGTATGAAGCTCTGCTAGCAGGCTTGAGACTTGCAAGGGAACTCGGAATCAATCATGTTCACATTAAAACCGATTCTCTTGTAATGGCGTCCCAAGTCCTTGGCAACTTTGAGACAAGAGAGGCTATATTGAAGAGGTATCTGGCTCTTGTGAAGATAGAGATCGGCAAGTTTAAGAGCTTCATCATTGAGCATATTTCTAGAAACGAGAATGAGGAGGCAGATGTTCTTGCTAAGCATGGACTGTCATCAGGAGGAACAACTTCCGAGCTCCTCCGCCCGGCAGTGGAGGAAGGATAATTGATGCAAGTAGATCAACGTCCTTCCTGGATGGACCCATTCATTCTCTATCTGTCAATAGGAGATTTTCATCATTCGATCAAAGATAAGAAGAAGTTCAGAATAAAAGCAGCTCATTATTTCTTAGTGGCGGGAATCCTTTACAGAAGAACCTTCCTCTCTACCATGGCCCGGTGTGTTTCAGAAGAAGAAGCTCCCCTCGTTTTGCAAGAAGTACATTTAGGAGATTGTGGAAGTCACTCGGGAGCAAGAACCTTGGAAAGACGGATCCTGCGACAGGGATATTTCTGGCCCACTATGAAGAGAGACTCTGAGGTCTATGCTAGAAAGTGTGTTCAGTACCATAAGTTTGCTCCGCTTCAACTCCAAGCAGCTCAGTCACTCAGATCGATCGCAACTCCTTGGCCCTTCGCAGTTTGGGGAATGGATCTCATTGGTCCTTTTCCCATGGCAAGCGGTCAACGGTGTTTCATCATCGTAATGATCGACTACTTTAGGAAGTGGATTTAAGCCAAGGCACTAGCTAAGACAACTACTGAAGTCATCAAAAACTTCATTTGGGGGGAGATTGTCTGCCGACATGGGATACCTATGGCAATAATCACTGATAATGGGCCACAATTCAACAACTCAGAGATGATAGATTTTTGCAAACAGGTCAGAACGGAGCTGCGGTTTGCATCAGTTCATCATCCCAGAAGCAATGGCCAATTTGAAGCAGCCAACAAGCAGATCCTCAATTTGCTCAAGAAGAAAGTGTAGAATCTAATGGGTAGCTGGGCTGATCAGCTTCCATCAGTCCTCTGGTCCCTTAGGACAACGCCTTCATCCGCAACTGGTGAGACTCCGTTCAAGCTTTCTCATGGATCAGAGGCACTCATTTCAGTTGAGTTTGAAGTCCCGTCACCTAGAGTTCTGCTTGCAAGAGAAGGCATTGAGGACTGGCTTGAGCTGAATAATGAAGAGATGAGATTCAGCGTGGAACACATCGAGGAAATCAGAGATCAAGCAGCCATAAGGAAAGAGGAGGTTAAAAGGAGGATGGCCCGTTACTTTGATCAGAACATAAGGATCAAACACTTTCAAGTGGGAGATCTAGTTCTAAAGAAAGTTGATGCTGCTGCAAGAGCTGGCTCAGTTTGAAAACTCAATCCAAATTGGGCCGGCCCTTTCATTATCAAAGAAGCATTAAGGAGTGGCGCATACCGCTTGCAGACATATGAAGGAGAGGATATGCCACATACATGGAGCGGGGATGATCTCAAACGGTTCTATTCCTGAACCTCCTCTTTTTTGTTTTTTGTATCCTCTTCAAGAACTATTATGAATAGAAACTGCTTGCTAATGCTTCTTCAAATGTTTTGTCTGTGTAAGCATAACAGATGACATGCTAAGAAAGATTTCAAAAACAGTTCTGCCCTTGAACTTTCTTTTCTTTCTTATGCTTGCTTTGAAAAAACATTTTATTAATCAAAGGATTCATACTGACACTTTTTCCTAGTATTCTCACTCTCTCCCAAAGATCTTTAACGGTTCCCTGATACCAGGACACATCGCCGAGTTCAGCTAGACCTCTCCTAGATCTATTGTCATTAGCGTAACACCACGAAGACCATGTGTTGCGAGGAGTTTTCGCATCGTGTATTGGGAGCTTACAGGCTCTAGTGCGGTAGGATTCTGGACTTCGGATCCCGTCTAGTACCTGACCCCACCTCTGCATTTTGGAGGGCAGTGTGGGTGTAAAGCTCTACCATACCGCATTTGGGATGTCGTTACAACTTTGATGATCTGGTGAGGAAAGCAATGCCATGCGCACCTGCCCACCGATCATCTTAGCTTGTAACCCTCGAACACTCCATGGTACCCTCAAGCACTGCCTACAGGAGACCCACAGCTGAGACTGTACTCTAGGCAAGAGGGCAGGGAACCGTTTCGCCAAGTCGGCATCTTGCTCTTCGCAGGGAATCTACTTAGCGCGGACTGGTTTTCTTTATCCGCGCAGTCCTCCTGTTTCCTCTGGGTTGACTATATAGCTTATGGCCTGGTGAGGAAAACAATGTCATGCGCACCTGCCCACCTGGTCGCAAGCTATAAGTCATTTCTACTTCTTAGAGCGGACTGGTTTTCTTTATCCGCGCAGTCCGCCTGTTTTCTCTTTGGGTTGATCTTATGGCTTGTGACCTGGTGAGGAAAGCAATGCCATGTGCACCTGCCCACCTGGTCGCAAGCTGTAGATCATTTCTTGTCCCGGGCGGACTGGTTTTCTTTTTCCGCGTAGTCCGCCAGTTTCCTTGGGTTGATTTTATAGCTTGTGACCTGGTGAGGAAAGCAATGTCATGTGCACCTGCCCACCTAGTCGTAAGCTATAGATCATTTCTATTGGCATATGCGCGAACTGTGAAATTATATCAGACCAGTCCGCCAAATGGATTCCATATACTATTTTGAATCGCGGACTGCTTCTAGAACTCAATAAAGTCCGCCTGATATTGTTATCAGCCGATTATTTTCATTCATTTTTAAGGCGGATAATGACTGGATTGAAAATTGGAATTCCCTAAGCAAGACTCATTATAGATGATCTTTGTATCTCGCGGACTGCAATTGGAACTCAACGGAGTCTGCCTGACATTTTCTTCTCATTTGTACGGCGGACAATGGTCGTCTAATCAGCAAGTTAAAAAGCTCAGTATAATCTATCAGCGTGTCGCGCGGACTGCTAAGTGTCAGATCGAACTTAATTGCATTAAACGCAGAAAAAGAAGAACATTGCTGGAAGCACAGATACAAGAATATCCTTTCTATTTCATCAAAAAAATTCTTACATCTTTCTATCTATTTGGCGGACTGCGATCTTGTGTCCACCCCATTTACAAAATCAAAAAAAGGCAAAAATACATTAATCATCTGCAGTCTTTTGTTTCTTTTCTGGAGGTGCAGGGCTTACACTGTCGATGTCGACTTCCGGAGAGTAGCCCCCCGAGACACTTCCACTACTATCCGATCCTGTGCCTGAGGAGGACTAGTTATGCGAGCTCCTGACAGCAGAGGAGGATGCAGAGGTGCTGGACTCGGCGGACTGTTCTCCGCCTCGCTAGCTTGGGCCAGTGTCGTCCGCTGTCTCCATGGCACCATGACCTTGGTCTTGCTCTCCGCCTTCTTCTTCTTATTATTCTTTTTCTTCGCGTTCCTCTTCCTCGATGTTGTCTTTGCCCTTTTTAGCCCCCTCCATCGCTGCGACCTGCGGTGCCAACTCTGGGAAGAGCTCCAGGAAGGGGACGCCATCCACTCCCTCCTTTGTAAAGCCGTCGCGGATAAGTCACTCTGTGGCGACCTCGACGGTTTCCTTCACGAAAGGGAGCATGGCGGCCTGAAAGTTGTTGTTCTCTAAGTCGTAGGCGGCCTGAAAGTTGTTTTTCTCTAAGTCGTAGGCGACCTGTGCAAAACAAGAGCAAACATCAGACAGATCGCGGCGGACTGCAAATTAAAGCCGCTGCGAATTCAACTCACCCCGAGCTCTTCTTTTTGCTGAGCAACCTTTTTTCCTAACCGCGTGTTCCTCTCCTTTAGCACCTTATTTTGTTTTTGAAACTGCTCGTTTTCCTTTAGCAGGTCTCTGGCCAAGGTGGCTACATAGTGGGTTGTCACCACACTATTCGCGCCAGCCTGAGAGGCTAGCAGGGGGAGGTCGGCAGCGGGCACTTTCTTCAGTTCGCTCAGATTGTGCTTTCCGTAAAGGGCGGAAATCGCAATATGGGCATGGCGGGGTATTCGCGGACTCTTCCAGGAAGGGAGCGTGGTGCATAAGCAGGCGTGCTTATTCTTGCTGTGCCAGTGGATCATTGGGTTTCCCCTAAGGTCCTTCTGGCGGATTCCGAAGCCGCTCATCGTAAAGCTTTCGGAAGAGGAGTAGCACGCCGCGGGATCCCCTTCTTCCTTTCTCTTCCTTGCAACTTCTTCTTTCTTCTCTCTTTGTGTAGGGATAAAGCCGCTTGGAGTTTGCGGCAGGTTGGCGGGTACCGCCAAGATCGCTGCAAAGACATATGAGTTAACACCAAGGTCGCTGCGGATGCAAAATGCTAGTTCGCAAAAAGCTTACTCTCTTCAGGCAAAACATCTGCCAAGCTCGCCAGTTGCGGAATATAGTGCTCAATATCGAGCCTGGCATCAGCGAGGAACTCGACAATAGCAGACTCCACTGCGTCCAGCAGCACGCTCTTGAAGGCGGAGTCCACGCGCACTTGCGGATAGGTGTGCCCAAACCCTAGGTCGCCCTCAAAGATCAAGAACCTAGAGGTCCAGTTGTGGATCTTCTTCGGAAGGCCCACAACCTTCATCCCTCTGTAGTAGAAATATATCACCCCCTTGTAGGGGCGACCTCCAGAAGCGGTTATGGAGCGGACAGAGAACATCTTGCGGAAGACGTTCACGGTGAAGGCAATTTTTTCGGACCGCAAGTAGGAAATGAAGCTGCAGATCGCAGCGAGTGTGTTGGGCGCGAGCTGGCCCGGCACCATTCCATAGTGCTCGAAGATTTCGGCAAGTTTCCATAGCAACGAAAACTTGAATCCGCTGTCAAAATGGTCTACAGGAAATGCGATCTGAGTCGTGGTTGAAAAGTTCAGCCTTTCTTCGTGGGCTGGAAGGCGGACAAGAATATTTGAATTCGCCATCTGTTTCTCAACAAAGGCCTCCAGGTCGGCCTCAGTTAAGGTACACTTTCAGTGGTCGGTGGAGTGTAAGGCAACAGCAGCATCTGTTCTGGCGGACACCATTTTTGTAGGCCGCAGGGTTCTTTTACTTCAACTGTTTTCCTGCATGAAAGAAGCGGCAGGGCCATATTTATAGCTAAAGGGTCTGACAGCTTTTTGGCCAGGTCGCGCAGCTCGCAATTTAAATCCACATAGTTCGCAAAAATCCAATCATTCACGCAGCAAAAGCTAACGATAACGTGGACACAAATATAGATTCACATGCCAAGAAAAATTCAAAGCAAAAATTATGGCGGACACAGCTTTTGTCCGCCCAGTTCACGCCGTTTCCTTCCTGCAGACAAGTCAAACATGGGAGGCGGACACAGTTTCAGTCCACTTAGCTCGAAGAATTTCCCACCTGCAGAAGTTAAAATACGTGAAGCGGACACAACATTAGTCCGCACAGTTCGCCACAGATAACAACAAAAACAAGCAATAGCATTTGCGGATATATTATTTAATCTGCACGGATCGCAACATAGTTCAATCTACAACAGCATTGTTCAGATAACGCAGACAATTATACAATCAAACAAATTAATAGTTCATGGCATCACGGACTCAACGGTCCCTAGTTTCAGTCCGTGCCGGCCTTTCCGTCCTGTCTCTGCACAAGTGAGCAGCTTGGTCTCTAATTTGAAGAATCCCGCTGTACCGGCGGCAGATATGATGATGGATGACGTTTACAGTCCGGTGCATGTGGGCAGCCTCCCGTTCTACCCGGCTAAGGGGCACCATTGGCTCCTCTACCGGCCTCGGCTCATCGTCTGCAACCTGTTGACCGCCTGCCGGTGCTGCGAGCTTCAGAGCAGCGCGATCTTGCAATCGCGACCTCTGCATGGCGACCTCAGCAACCCGCTTCCCTTTCTCTTCCCTCGCTGACGCCAAGTGTTTCCCCTTGTAGAAGCGGACGTCGTCCGCGAGCCTCTTCTTCTCCCTATCGGACCTCTCCAGTACCCTGTAGATGCTGGCGATCTGGTCTTTTAGGGCTTTCTCCCGCTCCGTGGACACCTTCTCGCGCTCTTCTGCCTTATTTAACTCTGCTTTGATATTCTGAAATTCATCTTGAAATTTCTTTTCTAACTCTTTGATAATGTTCAGGCTGGGCAGCTCATCCCCCGCGGATTCCTCATGCGAGACAGCGCCAACACCAGTATTCGGTGTGACCGCGATCTCGCCACTCTCGACGGAGCCCGGCGGCGATTTTCTACCTGCAAGAAAGAAGGTCAACTTCATCATTCAAAGACAGTCCGCGGCGGACTCAAAGAAAGGATGAAAGATCACATTTGGATATAGCCGCAGTGATTTGCCGACTATCGAAAAAGACAGGCCGCCTAGCCCGCTCCGGGTCAAAAACGCTTAACTGCTTCTTCCATTCGCGATGGACCCTAGCTCTTTTCTCAGCAGCAGAACTTTTTGAAACCACGATGTCCTCAGTTTCGGTGATGATCTTGATTAGTCTCGACTTCCGCAGCGGCGACCTGTAAAGCCATTGACGCTTAAAATACTTAGGCGCTGGTTGAAGTTTACCTGACCGCAATAGCTCCGCAGTAGTCCGCAGATCCTCAGCGCGCTTGTCCGCCGCGACCTGCTTTGAGGCCGCCTCCACCACAGCTACTTGAGCAGCGATTTGTTTCTTCTGCTCCTCTATCTTCTGCTTCAGTCTCTCCCTCTCTTCTTCCTCCGCAGCGGACAAAGAAGGGAGTTCGCTATCTTTTTTCCCAGTGGCTTCCGCCTCAGATTGCTGCAGTATAATCAACAAGGATTGGTTGATTAGATCAACTTCGTTGACGTCTATAGAGTCAAGCATCTCATCCGTGGTTAAACTGACCGTGGAGAGGGAATTGTCTCCCTGAATTTGTGCCTCTGGTGTAATCAAATCGCTGTCCGGAACTTCTTTGTCGCGTGGTCTTTGTTGTAAGACCGCTTCTCCAGTCCGCTTGGAGATATTCTTCTCTTTCATCGCACGCAGTTTCTTCTCAACCCGCTCGGCAACGGTCGACCCGTCCCTCTTCCTCTTCTTTCTTTTAGCTCTCTTCTCGGCAGAGTCCGCGGCGGCCTCTCCTAAGTCGGGCTGACTCTCGCGGACAGTCTCAGGGTTCACAGCAATCAATTCCTTTGAAGGCGCATCCTTGCCAACCTCTTCTCCTGAAGTCCGCCTATCTTCTTCATCCAGGTTAACGATGGGCACCTAGGCATTGGGGGAAGATATTTCGGACTCATTATGTTCACCAACGGTGTCCGCTGAGTTCGCATTTTTCTGGGAAGGGGCAGAGTCCGACAGAGTCACCATCTTTTCACTTCTCAGTGGTTCAACATCAAGAACTGTGGCATCCTCGCACAAGGATACATAAGCGCGGCGGATTGCTTTCTCAGCAGGCTTCTGGCTGTGGGAACCTTCTCCAGTAGAGTGGACAGGATCCTTTCTTGTCGGCCTTTTTTTATCTTCTTGGTCTTCATAGCCGTTGTTAATGCCGTCTCGCCTTTTGCAGTAAGACTAGAGAAGAAAGCACCAAGCCTTGCCATGCCGGACTGGAAAGTTGAGACCGCAAGTGGTGAATAGCACCCCGTGTCGATCGGAATTTCCAACAGTTTTAGGCCCTCCAGCGATATTTATAGCGCTGGCGACATTTATGAGGCTTGCGGACTCCGCGGTTAAGGAAACATTTTCGAAGTTTTCTAGAAACTTAAAAATGTGCGGGGATTATGTTAACTGCTCAGTCCACAACATCCTTCGAGATGCCAAGACCCCCTTTTCAACAGGCGCGGACTCAATTAGGCAGTCCGCACAGTCCGGCAAAGCAGCGGTAATCAGCCACCAAGGATGGTTCCCAGCGTCGGATTCGAGGCTCTGTTCGCTCAGTCCGCCGTGCCTTGGGATCTGGATTCTCTACAACAGCGGACATAGTGTCCCGTCTGCCCAGGTCGCCGTCCTCCAGCAGGATCGTGCCTAGCAGCAGCAGATGGAAGCTCCAGCCCGCGAGCCCAGTCTGCCCCTTCTGTGCGGACTGGCGTGTTCTTTCTATTTGCTTCCTGTCACCGCTGCCCGGATCTCCTGTACCCCGGGCAATCGGTTATTTTATCCCTGCCCGTTTGGGCAGGCCCCCTATCCTATAAATAGGGGGGAGGTGGTGCACCCAAGGTACGCTGACTCATGCCCAGGAGCCTACTTGTTAAAGGCTGCGGACTCGAATCTTGTGCCTTGCGGACTCCGGCTTGCTCTGCTCTTGTCTTCCTTTTCCCTTCACTTGTAACCCAAACCTTTCTTCAATCAAGGAAAAGCCCATCGCAAGAGAGGCATTCAGGCCGCGACGGGCAAAGTCTGTTGTTATCGTGGCTTACGGCCCTACTGTTTTGTCCTGCTCTCGTCCGCTTAGTAGATTGCTACTAACAGTCTCTCCTTTCCCTTCTTTTCCATTGTGCTCGAACTGTTAGCTGGTGGTGCCCAACTCCAGGTGCGTTTTCGTGCATCAACACATCTCGCTCGTCACGGTCTGCCCCGGGTCCCTCTTGGAGGCTGTGATTCCCCGGGGAGGGCGGACAGAATTTTCTGTCCGCTCAGGGCGCGCGGTCTCAGCGGTCTGACCCCCCAGGTCGCGCGCTGATGAATTGTAAATATGCATTTTTTTGTGCACATTAATTTAGTCATTTTCATTTATTTTCGTCATTTTTACTAATTTTTGTTCAATAAAATGCTCCTATTCTTGTAAATTTATTACTAACTTGTTTTATTTTATTTTGCAGAAAAATTTCCAAATCTGCCAAAATTAGGCAGTACACGCCCGTGACAATTTGGTCACGCCCGTGACAGGGCCGTGACATTGCATTTCCCGTGAAATCGGATGATTTCTGAAGTAAAAAGCTCGACACGCCTAGTGTCATGCCCGTGTCACCCGACACGGGGCGTGACCCAAGCCCGTGTCCTCTCCTCTCGACACTTTCCGCTCGACATTCGTCGAGTGTCGACACCAACCGACACGCCCCGAGACATGCCCGTGACCTGGGGCATGACCTTTCCAGCTAGCCCGACAAGATGCTGCCGAAGACTTTCGGCGCAACCCGCGCCCGGTTCTACCTCCCCGACACGCCCAGAGTCACGCCCGTGACCTGGGGCGTGACTGACGCGAACTCAGCCCGAAGTCAACTTTCCTGTCCAATCGACGACCGCCTTCATGAATAGTACTGTCACGCCCCCGCTACACGCCCGTGACCTAGGACGTGTACTTAGAATTTTTTGCCTATAAATTGCCCATTTCTGTAAGGTCCAAGGGTTCAGATTTTTGGGCCATTTTAGTGTCTTTTTGTGGGCTGCATCCGTGATTTCTAGAGCTATGTAAGGAGATTTCTCCCTCCTTTCTTTCATGTTTGTTTTTGCTTTAGCTTTAGCTCTTGTAATAGCTTGTAATAGTTTCCTTTAAGTAATAAAAATGTTAGATTTTCTCTTCTTATTTGGCTTTGGAATGAACACTTGTGCCCACTTTCCTTCTCCTTTTTATCCTTGGTTTCATCTTTGTTCTTCATTTATGAAATGTGTGTGTGTGTGTATGAGTGTAACATGCTTAATATTCATGTTTTTAACTTGTCTTTATGCTTAGGTATGATAGGTTTTCCTCTTTTTCACCATGTCTTTTTCTTGATAGAATTAGGATTTCATTCTTATGAATTCACAAAAGAGATTTGAAAAGTGATTTTGTTCTTTTTTTTACTTAGATTTTCTTTTAGGATTGTAAAACCTCTTTTGTTTTTTTTTATTTTCTCTTCACCTTTTTTATCACTTTTATGAATTCTTAAAAATGAAAAAGTTATAATTTTAATTTTTGAGCACCTTTGATTTTGACTTTATTTTGTAAACTTTTTGCTCATTCTCTTCTTATTTGTTCTTTTTATGTGTTTTGGGTAAGCTTTAGGAGTAGAAATCTTGTTATTTTAATTTATAAGCAACTTTGATTTTTCTTTGTTATTAGTGTGTGTGAGTGTATGAGAATAAATTTTCTTTTGTTCTTCTTAATGTTCATGTTGTGTGTGTGAGTGTATGAGTATTACTTTTTATTGCTTTCCTCAAATTATGTAGGGTGTGTGAGTGTAGGTGTTAAATTTTAATGCTTTCTTTTAATGCTTTGTTCAAATTATGTAGAGTGTGTGAGTGTAGGTGTTAGCTTTATTGCTTTCTTGAAATTCGTATGGAGTGTGTGTGTTTGTGTGTATTTATTTCCGCCTACTCGTTAAGAGTTAAATGACGCATCGTTTTCATTTTCAGTCCTACTCGTTTGAGTAGGACTTGTTATTTTCTTTCTTTATTTTTCCGCCTACTCACTTGAGTCAAATGGCCGGACTTTATTTCCCTCCTACTCGTTTGAGTAGGACTTGTAATTTTCTTTCTTTATTTTTCCGCCTACTCACTTGAGTTAAATGGACGGATCTTTTTCTCCCTGTAAATATTTGAGAAAGCCCTGTAATCGCATTTATGTTCTCCTACTCATTTGAGTAGGACTCGCTTTCATTTTAGTCCTACTCGGTTGAGTAGGACTTGCAGTTTTAAGCTTTTATTTCCCGCCCCCACTCGTTTGAGTGGGACTCGCAAATTTTAATTATGCAAATTTCTTTTATGTGTAACATAGTTTCTGTTTAATTTATAATTTGGAGTGTGCGTGAGTTCTCGTTTTAGTTAACTTTTTAGCTTTCTAAATGTTTGTTTTGTTTTTATGTCCCCTTCTTATAATCATTAGCGTTTAATTTCGAACTCACGCCTCACTAAATTATAAGCCGTCCCCACACCGATGTGTGGCTAATCGCTATTAGCCTCGGCATCGAAGAGCATTGGGACATTTAAAATGATTTCTAATAATTGAAGCTCTTTATTTTCATTTTAATTTAAGGACTTAAGGTTTACCCCGGGTTAACGACGCGTAGGACCACATATCGATGTGTGGGCCCTATTTCCGTAGTCCATATGCTAGCTAGCCGAGAGGCCGTGCATATGAACCGATCACCCCTGGGTAAATAGAGTTGCGTGCATACCCTCGAAAGAGGACAAGCGTAATTCTACCGGATTGGGTTCCCCACCCAATAGCGGGGTTCTTAGCGTAAAGCGGGCGTTAAGAGGAATCCTTCGTCGGACTAACGTTCGGTCGAAAAGTCTTAACGTTTAGGTGAGCGATATCCCTATAGCTAGGTGAGCTCACATTTGTGGAACCTCCACGGCCAAGTTGCCTGAGTATTAATTTGAAAACTAAGTCCTATAATTATTAAAAATTGTTTTAGTCTATGCCGAGCGTTAATCCTTCATCGAATATTTTCTAAATCGTTTTTTCGCTCCTTTGCTTTTTTCGTCTTTACTTTACTAAAAAAAATCCACCTTACTTTCAGTAAAATAATAGTTCTCTCGGAGGAGTAAGAATAGTCAACACGACCCCGAGAACAATACGACCTCGGTATTCCCCCGAATATCGAGTACTACTTGCGATAGGTGCACTTGCCTACCCGAGCAAGCCCGCGGCGATCGACTCACCGAACCAACCACAGTAAGAGTCTGTTCGCGGGCCCATCAAGTTTTTGGCGCCGTTGCTGGGGAGTCTTTTCGAGTTGCTATTTCAAATTCCGGAGTCTATTACTTTTACTTATTTTCTATAAAAAAAAAGGTAAAAATTTTATTTTAAAACAAAAAAAGAGTTTATTTTGTTTTATTTTTGTTTGGGTGTATGACCCGTGGACAACCCTCCGAGTCTGAAGATTTTGACTTCGACCCTGAGATCGAACGCTCTCTTGCGCGTATCCGATCTCAACGCCGAAATCCTTCTTTAGATCCCGAGGAATCTGTCGGAGAACCCACTGTTGTAGTTATGGCCGCGCCTAACCTTCCCCCGGCGGCCGAGCGTACTATGTCTTATTACGCCCGACCTAACCTGGATGATTCTGGGTCGAGTATTGTTCGCCCTGCGGTGGCGAATAATAATTTTGAAATAAAGTCAAGTGTCATTCAAATGGTCCAAAACGCCGTGCGGTTCGATGGACTGCCGGATGAGGACCCGAATGTCCACATGTCCAATTTCTTGGAGATATGCGACACCTTCAAGAATAATGGCGTCACTGATGACGCCATTCGTTTGCGCTTATTTCCTTTTTCCCTTAAGTCCAAAGCCAAGGCGTGGTTGAATGCCCTCCCGCGAGGATGTATCACCACGTGGGCTGAGTTGACGGAACGGTTCCTAACGAAGTACTTTCCGCCCGCCAAAACTGCAAAGTTGCGGGCGGACATTTCTTCGTTTGTGCAAAACGATCCGGAGTCTCTATACGAGACTTGGGAACGGTTTAAGGAATTCCTCCGCCGTTGCCTGCACCACGCGCTGCCAACGTGGTTGCAAGTTCAAATTTTTTATAATGGGCTGAATTTTCAGACGCGTCAAATGATTGACGCGGCTGCCGGGGGTACGCTTAACAACAAAACCCCCGAGGCCGCCCAGGCTTTATTCGAAGAGATGGCTATGAACGCCTATCAATGGAACGTCCCGTTGGGACGCCCAAAGCCGGCGGCTGGTCTTTTTGAAGTGGATGCCACAGCTCTCTTGACACTTCAAGTTGAAAGGTTAACAAAGCAGGTGGCGGAGATGTCTGCTGCCTCCTCCACTCCGCCTTGTTTTATTCCCCCTAACGTCTGTGTAGCTGAAGAGTTCGTGGACTTCATGGGAAATAAGGGTCGTCCTCCCTTCAACCCCAATAACAACCCTTATAGTAATAACTATAATCCGGGTTGGAGGAATCACCCCAACTTCTCGTGGAGCAACCCGAATAATGCTCAGCGTCCCCCTATTTCTTATGCGCCCGGATTTCTTCCTCCTCCTCCTCCTCTTCCGAAACCCTCCCCGATGGAGGAAAATTTTTCGAAGTATATTGCGTCTAACGAGTCAAATATCCGGAACATTACCGGATCGCTAAAAACACTCGAACAACAGGTTGGACAGCTGGCGAGGATGATGTATGAGAGCGTGCTCGGGGCACTGCCGGGAAACACAGAGCCCAATCCGCCGGAGAACGCCAACGCTATAACCCTCCGTAGCAGAAAGGAGGTGGTCGATCCAAAACGGACCGACCCTCAGGTACATATTTCACCTCCGACCCCTCTTCCCCTTTCTTCGCTTACGCCGCCTTTACCAATTATAAAAGAAAAAATTATTTTAAACAAGGCCCTTCCATATCCGCATAAGTTAGATAACGAGCGTCAGGACGCGCAATATGAAAAATTTATTTTATTATTAAAACAAATTCACATTAATGTTCCTTTTTGCAAGGCTATCTCGCAAATGCCCAAATATGCGAAATTTTTAAAAGAACTACTTTCTAATAAACGCAAATTAGAGGATATCTCGCATGTATCTCTCAACGCCGTCTGCTCGGCGGCACTTACTAATAAATTGCCCACAAAACAAAATGACCCGGGACGGTTTTCCATCCCGTGCCTTTTTGGCGATATATTTGTAAAGTACGCCTTAGCTGATTTAGGGGCTAGCATTAATCTGATGCCGTTCTCGCTCTTTTCACGTTTAGGTTTGGGTACTCCTAGTCCTACGAATATGCACATCCAATTAGCGGATTGCTCGGTTAAGTTCCCTATCGGGGTAGTGGAGGACGTCCTTGTCCGAGTCGACAAGTTTACCTTCCCGGTAGACTTCGTCATCTTAGATATCGAGGAGGACGGCGAGGTACCAATAATACTCGGTCGCCCTTTTCTCGCCACCTCCCGCGCACTAATAGATGTTATTAATGGTAGTCTTCTCCTCCGAGTAGGCGATGATCAGGTTACTTTCTCTATTAATCCCTCGATGGACAATTTGTCATCGAGCGACGATTTCTGCTACTCTTTAGATACCTTTTTTGGAGATCGTTCTTCTCCCGTTTTCGAGTCCGTATTTTTAAACGACGATATTTATGCGCTCGAAAATTTTAAATGCGATGAGGATACTTCTTTAGACTTGCCTTTCGAACCAATTGGTAAGAAAGACATAGGCATTAAAACCTCCCTAGAAGAACCACCCATCCTAGACCTCAAACCCTTACCTGCATCGCTCAAATACGCTTTTTTGGGAAAAGGCGATACGCTTCCCGTTATCATTTGTTCAGACTTGAGTGATTCGGAGACTTCCGATTTATTGGAAGTTTTATTTAAACATCTCCACGCAATTGCGTGGCAAATCTCTGACTTAAAGGGGATTAGCCCCTCCTTTTGCACCCATAAGATTTTTCTTAACGATAATTGCCGCAAAACGATTCAGCCGCAACGTCGTCTTAACCCAAACATGAAAGGCGTCGTTAAAGCCGAAATTATTAAGTTATTAGATGCGGGGATTATCTACCCTTTTTCGGACAGTGCATGGGTTAGACCCGTGCATGTCGTGCCCAAGAAGGGCGGCCTTACCGTAGTGGCGAATGAGCATAACGAGCTCGTCCCAACTCGTACTGTTACGGGTTGGCGAGTGTGCATCGATTATAGAAAACTTAATGATGCCACCCGCAAGGACCATTTCCCTCTGCCATTTTTGGACCAGATTTTAGAGCGTTTATCCGGTCATCCGTATTATTGTTTTCTTGATGGTTTATCGGGGTTTTTCCAAATCCCCATTTCCCCCGATGATCAAGAGAAAACAACTTTTACTTGCCCGTTTGACACCTTCGCATATCGAAGAATGCCATTTGGACTCTGCAATGCGTCGGGTACATTCCAAAGATGTATGCTAGCGATCTTTGGCGAGCTAGTAGAAGACATTATGGAAGTCTTTATGGATGACTTTTCTGTTTTCGGACGCTCTTTTCCCGATTGCCTTCACAATTTAGATCGTGTCCTTCAACGGTGCGAGGACACAAGCCTTGTTTTAAATTGGGAAAAATGCAACTTTATAGTTCGAGGAGGTTTGGTCCTCGGCCATATGATTTCGTCTAAGGGGATAGAGGTGGATAAGGCCAAGATAGAAATTATAGAAAAACTTCCGCATCCAACAAACGTAAAATCTATTAGGAGTTTCTTAGGCCATGCGGGCTTTTATCGATGCTTCATTCAAGACTTTTCAAAAATAACAAAGTCACTAACTCACCTCTTGGAAAAGGAATCACGTTTCATCTTTAGTAGCGAATGCGAGTCCGCCTTTAATTTAATAAAACAAAAACTTATCACTTCACCAATTTTAGTGGCCCCGAATTGGTCTCTTCCGTTCGAAATAATGTGCGACGCTAGTGATATTGCCTTAGGTGCCGTTCTTGGCCAACGCGTAGACAAACATTTTCATCCTATTTATTACGCTAGCAAGACGCTCACTTCCGCACAAGTAAATTACACGACAACGGAAAAGGAACTCTTAGCAGTCGTTTTCGCTTTTGATAAGTTTCGCTCGTATATAACGCTATCTAAAGTTATCGTTTTTACCGATCACTCTGCGCTTAAGTATTTATTAACTAAAAATGATGCGAAGCCCCGCCTTCTTCGATGGATTCTCCTCCTACAAGAGTTTGATTTGGAGATCCGCGATAAGCGGGGAGCGGAAAATCTAGCGGCAGACCACCTCTCCCGTTTAGAAAATCCGGGTGCGGAAGCGCTCGTCGAATCTGAAATAAATGACAGATTCCCCGAGGAACGCCTTCTTGCCATTAATACATCTTCGTCATCTTCGCCTTGGTTCGCAGATTTTGCAAATTTCTTAGTAGCGCGGGTGCTTCCAAAAGAGTTTTCAAGTCATCAAAAGAAGAAATTCTCTTCTGACTTGAAAAATTTCTTTTGGGAGGACCCATTTCTTTTTCGTATCTGCGCGGACCAAGCGGTCCGAAGATGCGTTGCGGGTGTGGAGTGCTTGCAAATTCTTAAGCACTGCCACGAGGGTCCAGCCGGTGGGCATTATCAAGCCAACCGGAACGCTCGGAAGGCGCTAGAGGCGGGCTACTTTTGGCCCACTCTCTTCAAAGACGTGCATAATTTTGTGCACGCATGCGATAGCTGTCAGCGGTCGGGAAACATCTCTCGTCGCGACGAGATGCCCCAAAACATGTTTTTAGAGTGCGAAGTCTTCGATTTATGGGGCATAGATTTTGTTGGCCCCCTACCTCCATCTTTCAAAAATATGTATATTTTAGTGGCGGTCGACTACGTATCAAGGTGCGCAGAAGCGCAAGCTCTCCCCACCAACGATGCGCGAGTCGTCGTTACATTTCTTAAAAAATTATTTTCTCGCTTCGGCATGCCTCGCGCAATTATTAGTGATAGGGGAACGCATTTCTGTAACGCTCTTATGGCTAAGACGTTAGCTAAATACGGAGTCACGCACAAGCTTGCCACCCCCTACCACCCGCAAACAAGTGGCCGAAGTTGATGTAGTAAATCGAGAGATTAAGCGAATTTTAGAAAAAACCGTTTCACTAAATAGGAAAGATTGGTCCGTTAAACTCGACGATGCGTTGTGGGCGTATCAGACGGCATACAAAACCGCAATTTGTTGTACGCCGTTCCGGTTAGTCTACGGCAAAGCGTGCCATTTACCCGTAGAATTAGAGCATCGCGCTCTTTGGGCTTTAAAACTCTTAAACCTCGACTCCAACTTAGCCGCTCAGAATAGAAAACTGCAACTAAACGAGCTCGATGAATGGCGTGCGAACGCTTACGAGAGCAATAAATTCTATAAGGAGCGCTCTAAGTTATATCACGATCGAAAAATCAAGTCCCAAAAATTATTTTCTCCGGGCGATCTTGTCCTTCTTTACAATTCACGTCTTAGGCTTTTTCCAGGTAAATTAAAATCTAGATGGTCCGGTCCCTTACTAGTTGAAGAAGTTTTTCCATATGGAATCGTACTCGTCTCCCACCCGGAAAAAGGTTCATTTAAGGTAAACGGTCATCGGTTAAAGTCTTATATAGCAGGCGACCCAGTGATCGGTTTTAGCGAAACCATAACTTTCCTCCACATTATAAACCCGCCAAAATAGTCAAGCTACACGACTATAAATAAAGCGCTCCTGGGAGGCACCCCTCGCTTATCTTTTTCGCTCTTTCCTTATTACCTTTGCTGTTTTTTTCTAATAAACGCTGGGTTTCTGATTGGACTTCCCCGAACGCGTTTCAGGGACGTTTCTACCCCCCTCTCTTTACTTTTGTACATATCGCATTTTATTTAATTTTTGTTCCGCATACTTACGTTACAACATTGGGGACAATGATGGACTTAAGTATGGGGGTATTTTCGTGCTTTACTTTCTGCACTTCATTTTTTTCTGCATTTCAAAAATACAAAAAAAATACATATAACAACAAAACAAAAACAAAAAAAAATTAAAAAACATCTTAAAATGAAAAAAAAATTTAAATGAAAAATCCAAAAAAAAAAATTTCTCTTTCTTTCTTTTTTCAAAAACTCAAAAACAAATTAAAAAAAATATATAACAAAACAAAAAAAACAATAATATTTAGTTTCACTTTGTAAATATTTTTTCTATGTTTTGTACATACTCTTTTCTCTCTCCCCCCTCCTCATTCTTGTAAAAACCTCTTTTTTTCTCCCTTGATTTTGTACATATTATGAAAATTCTCTTAAAAAATAATTTTGTACATATAATGAAAATTCTCTTAAAAAATACAAAAAAAGATAATAGGTCAAAACAAAATTCAAAAAAATTGAGAAAAACAAAAATACAAAAAAAAGATAATAAATGAAAAACAAAAAAAATGTTGATAAAAACCATAAAAATTAAAAATAAAAAAAATGTTTTGCAAAAAATAAATCAAATATTTCATCCTTAAATTTTTCTGCTATCCAAAAATTCTGTTCTGAGTTTATTTATATGTGAATACTATTAATTCTTTGTTCACTACCCATTTGTTAATTATTGATTGAAAAATTTAAATACCCGTGGTTAAGTTTTAAAGAATTTTTAATGCTTTGTTAAAAATAGCGAACTCGTTTTAGACACTACTTCTAATTTTTCATTGATAAGAGCACGTATATTATGTTAGGAAATAACGACTATAGAATTCAATTATACTTACTTTTAGCTTTCTGAAAAAAAAAATTGGAACGTACAAATTATTAAGGTTGCTCTCAAAAATTTTTAGGATTACAATCTAGTTTTCCTTTCTCCCCTTACTTTTCATGACCTACTTGGCATGAAAAATTTTATCCTTAAAAGATCCTATATCAATGGGAATAAGATTTTGTTCCGTAAACATATGCACCCAATAATTTTAAAAGATTATATATGGAGTAAGAGAATAAAATTCATTACTCCTACAAATATACATTGGGTTAATTTTATTCTTATGAAGTTGAAAAACAAAAATTATATTAGGAAAATAAGATTTCGTTTTCCTAATAATCCAAAAGAAAAAAAAATGGAGGTTCGAGAAAAAAATACCTCACCTCAAATATCAAAACACTCTTCATAAACCCACTACCCCCTTAGCCAATTACACGATTCTAGAATTAATTCAAAAATCTTTTTGAGAGCATAATTAGTAAATTGTATTATTTCCAGTAGCACTCGTATAAGCTAGAGTTCTTATAATTCCAAACTATTTTCGTTAATCTAACCATTACAAATGTTGCCTTCAATTTGATTACATCAAGAAGTCTTTTGGCCAAAACTTTTGCGCTATTTAAATCATCTACATAATTTTAGGACTTAACTCTTACACCCCGTATATTTATTTCGATCTCTCTTATAATTGATTAAGCGGTAGCTAAACTTAGAGTTTTTTTTATTCCTTATAGATTCACCTCAAACTTTTGCTCTGGAATAGCAAAAGCCTAAGTATGGGGGTATTTGATGAATTGTAAATATGCGTTTTTTTATGCACATTAATTTAGTCATTTTCATTTATTTTCGTAGTTTTTACTTATTTTTGTTCAATAAAATGCTCCTATTCTTGTAAATTTATTACTAACTTGTTTTATTTTATTTTGCAGAAAAATTTCCAAATCTGCCAAAATTGGGCAGTACACGTCCGTGACAATTTGGTCACGCCCGTGACAAGGCCGTGACATTGCATTTCCCGTGAAATCGGATGATTTCTGAAGTAAAAAGCTCGACACGCCTAGTGTCACGCCCGTGTCACCCGACACGGGGCGTGACCCAAGCCCGTGTCCTCTCCTCTCGACACTTTCCGCTCGACATTCGTCGAGTGTCGACACCAACCGACACGCCCCGAGTCACGCCCGTGACCTGGGGCGTGACCTTTCCAGCTAGCCCGACAAGATGCTGCCGAAGACTTTCGGCGCAACCCGCGCCCGGTTCTACCTCCCCGACACGCCCAGAGTCACGCCCGTGACCTGGGGCGTGACTGCCGCGAACTCAGCCCAAAGTCAACTTTCCTGTCCAATCGACGACCGCCTTCATGAATAGTACTGTCACGCCGCCCCTACACGCCCGTGACCTATGGCGTGTACTTAGAATTTTTTGCCAATAAATTGCCCATTTCTGTAAGGTCCAAGGGTTCAGATTTTTGGGCCATTTTAGTGTCTTTTTGTGGGCTGCATCCGTGATTTCTAGAGCTATGTAAGGAGATTTCTCCCTCCTTTCTTTCATGTTTGTTTTTGCTTTAGCTTTAGCTCTTGTAATAGCTTGTAATAGTTTCCTTTAAGTAATAAAAATGTTAGATTTTCTCTTCTTATTTGGCTTTGGAATGAACACTTGTGCCCACTATCCTTCTCCTTTTTATCCTTGATTTCATCTTTGTTCTTCATTTATGAAATGTGTGTGTGTGTGTATGAGTGTAACATGCTTAATATTCATGTTTTTAACTTGTCTTCATGCTTAGGTATGATAGGTTTTTCTCTTTTTCACCATGTCTTTTTCTTGATAGAATTAGGATTTCATTCTTATGAATTCACAAAAGAGATTTGAAAAGTGATTTTGTTCTTTTTTTTTACTTAGTTTTTCTTTTAGGATTGTAAAACCTCTTTTGTTCTTTTTATTTTCTCTTCACCTTTTTTATCACTTTTATGAATTCTTAAGAATGAAAAAGTTATAATTTTAATTTTTGAGCACCTTTGATTTTGACTTTATTTTGTAAAACTTTTTGCTCATTCTCTTCTTATTTGTTCTTTTTATGTGTTTTGGGTAAGTTTTAGGAGTAGAAATCTTGTTATTTTAATTTATAAGCAACTTTGATTTTTCTTTGTTATTAGTGTGTGTGAGTGTATGAGAATAAATTTTCTTTTGTTCTTCTTAATTTTCATGTTGTGTGTGTGAGTGTATGAGTATAAATTTTTATTGCTTTCCTCAAATTATGTAGAGTGTGTGAGTGTAGGTGTTAAATTTTAATGCTTTCTTTTAATGCTTTGTTCAAATTATGTAGAGTGTATGAGTGTAGGTGTTAGCTTTATTGTTTTCTTGAAATTCGTATGGAGTGTGTGTGTTTGTGTGTATTTATTTCCGCCTACTCGTTAAGAGTTAAATGGCGCATCGTTTTTATTTTCAGTCCTACTCGTTTGAGTAGGACTTGTTATTTTCTTTCTTTATTTTTCCTCTTACTCACTTGAGTCAAATGGCCGGACTTTATTTCCCGCCTACTCGTTTGAGTAGGACTTGTAATTTTCTTTCTTTATTTTTCCGCCTACTCACTTGATTTAAATGGACGGATCTTTTTCTCCCTGTAAATATTTGAGAAAGCCCTGTAATCGCATTTATGTTCTCCTACTCATTTGAGTAGGACTCGCTTTCATTTTAGTCCTACTCAGTTGAGTAGGACTTGCAGTTTTAAGATTTTATTTCCCGCCCCCACTCGTTTGAGTGGGACTCGCAAATTTTAATTATGCAAATTTCTTTTATGTGTAACTTAGTTTCTGTTTAATTTATAATTTGGAGTGTGCGTGAGTTCTCGTTTTAGTTAACTTTTTAGCTTTCTAAATGTTTGTTTTGTTTTTATGTCCCCTTCTTATAATCATTAGCGTTTAATTTCGAACTCACGCCTCACTAAATTATAAGCCGTCCCCATACCGATGTGTGGCTAATTGCTATTAGCCTCGGCATCGAAGAGCATTGGGACATTTAAAATGATTTCTAATAATTGAAGCTCTTTATTTTCATTTTAATTTAAGGACTTAAGGATTACCCCGGGTTAACGACGCGTAGGACCACATATCGATGTGTGGGCCCTATTTTTGTAGTCCATATGCTAGCTAGCCGAGAGGCCGTCATATGGACCGATCACCCTAGGTAAATAGAGTTGCGTGCATACCCTCGAAAGAGGACAAGCGTAATTCTACCGGATTGGGTTCCCCACCCAATAGCGGGGTTCTTAGAGTAAAGCGGGCGTTAAGAGGAATCCTTCGTCAGACTAACGTTCGGTCGAATAGTCTTAACGTTTAGGTGAGCGATATCCCTATAGCTAGGTGAGCTCACATTTGTGGAACCTCCACGACCAACTTGCCTTAGTATTAATTTGAAAACTAAGTCCTATAATTATTAAAAATTGTTTTAGTCTTAATCTGATTCGATGCCGAGCGTTAACCCTTCATCGAATATTTTCTAAATTGTTTTTTCGCTCCTTTGCTTTTTCCGTCTTTACTTTACTAAAAAAATCCACCTTACTTTCAGTAAAATAATAGTCCTCCCGGAGGAGTAAGAATAGTCAACACGACCCCGAGAACAATACGACCTCGGTATTCCCCCGAATATCGAGTACTACTTGCGATAGGTGCACTTGCCTACCCGAGCAAGCCCACGGCGATCGACTCACTGAACCAACCACAGTAAGAGTCTGTTCGCGGGCCCATCACGCGCCATCCCTTGGTCGGCAGGGTCCGCGGACTGCTCCAGCAGTCTGCCCCTGCAGGCCACTCCTTTTTTCAGCTTAACCGCAAGGTTGTCTCTGTAGGACCCTCTCTGCCGGACTCAACTACCTATCGACCCAGGCCGGCAACAGGTCGCATATCCCTTCACCCAGCCGCATAGGCAGCCGACTCCTCCTGTCCGCATGTAGAGTGCGGACTCCAACTCTGGCTACCCGCCAAGACCAGCAGCATTCCAAGATCCTCGCGAGCTGGGCGAACTCGAAGTGCGGTCGAGACTTCCAGTCCGACTTCATTGGTGAACCCCAACAGCCTCAACAATTAGGATCTTCATCTCCAACGTAAACGGCCTCAGCTTTGCAGCAGCTGCGGACTCGGCTGGCTTGGAGGACTCTCTATGCAGTACTCCCTTCCCTTCGCCAGCACTAGCTTCTCGGCAGTAGTACCAGCTTACTCCTCAGTCCGCAGGCCTTTCACAGGCCCAGCCAGTGGTAGCAGACTTATCCATCAGTCTGCAGACTATGTGCGGACTCGGTCAGTAGTGGCAGACTCTTTCCAGCCGCCAGGCAGCAGACCCTCCAGAAAGCAGTCCCAGTCCGCATAACCTCGTGCGGACTCGCCGGACTCCGCGGGCACTCTCCTGCTCGCACCCCTTACAGCTCGCTCAGTTCAGCAGCGGCGGACTCAGCAAATTCTCCTTGCAGTCTGCCGCTTGCCCTCCAGCATGCTCCACCCCAGCAATAGGCGGATAGTCCCAGCTCAGCAGTGACGGACTCCGCGAACACGCATCGCAGTCCGCCACTAAGTCTCTCATTTTGCTGACAGCAGCTCCGGCTTCAGTACCAAGCCCCAGTCCGCGCGGCCTATGGCGGGCTCGGTGGACTCCATCTCCATCTCGCTCAAGTTACCGTCTCACCGGCAATAACATCACAGCAATCTGTTACCTCCTCGGGCCTATAAATATCCCTCGTACCTCTCATAGAGGGGGCTCTCGTCATCACCAAGGTGCTCATGCCCGAAGTCATCCAGCCAGCCGAGCTCCTGCGAACTCCGTTTCTCAGTCCGCATCCCCCTCTGCACCTTAAGTCGTGCGACCTGCCGGCCTCTGGTTTTGCAGTCCGCGTGGTCTCCCGTTGACTTTAACAACGCGGCCTGCCGACCTCGCTCTTCAGTCCGTGCGGCCTCCTCTGGCATTCTTCTTCGTTAGCCGCCAGCTTCCCCCTTGTACCCTTTATCGCTTTCTTGTAAAGGTCTGTTAGCAAGTTGTAACTCTCACTTTTAATCAAAGGAGAGCCCATCGCAGGAGACGCATTCAGGCTGTGACGGGCGAAGTCGGGTGTTGTCGTAGTTCACGGCTCAGCTGTTCTTTTGTCTCTTGTCCTCTAAGTAGATAACGGCTTCCAGTCTGCCTCTTATCCCTTCCTTCCTTCACTCGTGCTCGAACCGTTAGCTGGTGGTGCTCGACCCCCAATCCGCTTTCGTACATCGATAGTGAGGGTGCATTTCTTGTACCAATAGGGAGATCGTCTGGACCAAAAGTAATGATTCCCATTGGTGGAGCTGTGGAATTCATAGCTACTTCATGTTGTGAGATCTTTGCCAAAGAAGACTTCCTGCTTGATTCTGCACCCGCTCCTCCGTGGATGCAAAAGAGATCACCGAGGATGCCTACATCGTCTGCATCGATGCTTTCTGATAACTTCTAAAAAGAAGTTATCTATGCGGTTATTTCCAACAACTTATTCAGTTAAAACAATTAAAATAAGTTTAAATGATATGGAAATGAAAGTAAACTCTTATTTATTTGAATTGTGGCTAATTTGGTTTTGTTTCGATGTATTTGTATCAGATGCGCCAAAGAAATTTGCCTGGAAAAGGAAATTCGCCAAAACTTCATAGCTTGAAAGAGAGGTTGCAACGTCCATAAATAATTAGTTGCAACTATCAGGTTTCGGAGGGAAAGGCAGGCGCAGGCGCAGAAGTTGCAACGTGTAGAAAAACAAGGTTGCAACAACCTGGGGCGAAATTAAAATCCGAAATTTGAATTTTGGGGCTGGACGAAAACATGGAAGGGTGCATCTCTTGGGGATTTTTGGGGGGAATTTAGACAACAGTTATGGCAAGTAATAAAAGGGAGAGAAATTCGAAAAAGGAGGGGAAGAGGGGGGGCGGAACTCGTCTAGGGCTGGAGATCAGGAGGAAGAAGAAGCCGCGCAGCAAATCCAGATCCGTGCAAGGGGAGGCGACAACATCCTTTGTAGGGGCATTCGTAGAGATCAATTGGTTGGCTTGTTCTAACTCCTATTCATCATATTTGTTGAATTCTCGCTCCGATTTCTCAAACTTTTGACTATGATGAACTAATTCGCTTGCGAGTCTTATATGTTGTGAACTATTCGACGTTTGCTTTGATATTTACATGAACAATTGAGTTAAATTTGGTTTGTATCTTAAATTTCATTCTCTTCTTCAGTGATGACGTTAAGAGATTACCATCTAGTGCTTCATACTGCGTTCTATATGCGAGAGCTGCGTTCGTAAGTCTCGAGAATTTAATTTGGCTACATATGATTTAGCGTATCGCTATCATTCTAGTTGTGGAGTTAAGATCCATAATTTTATACGTATGTTTACTTGTGTAGTCTTGATCTAAGGCTACTCACTAAATATGCATAGTGCGATGATGAAATCGAGAGATGCTCACCGCGAGTTTAGGATTTCCACAAGTTAAAAACTGAGTTGAATTCAATTGTATTTCTCATCACAAAAAGGCAAACTAAGATTAGGGATCAATATATGAGACTCGTTCTTCTCATCATTATATTCTCATCTTACTTTAGTTTCGTTATTTAGTTTACTTACTCTCAAAACCTTGTGATTTTGCTTGACTTATAAGAAAAGATCATTACTAGTACTCATAAGCTGAGGAAAAATATTGTCTCTGTGGGTTCGACACTCTACTTCCATTTTGTAACTTGACACGACACGTACACTTGCGTAGCACTTATATATTCACACAACAAAGCGTGCATCAAGTTTTCTGGCGCCGTTGCCGGGGACAAGTTTTTTTTTCTAAGTGTTATCTTGTGATATTAGTAATTCTGAGTAATCTGAGTTCAAGTATTGTTGTCATTTTTACTCGTTAACTACTGGATATCAGTGTATGTCCAGATATCGAAACACTGAAATTTTACCATTGAATTCTGAAATCGAGAGAACTTGTAGGCTGAATAGAAGGAATCTGAGAAATAACAATACTATTAATCTTGAGATGGATGTTAACGGACAAAATAATGTGGTTAACAATGAGGAGCGAGTAGAACCTAATGCGCAAGTTGACCAGAATGTTCAACCAAATGTTCCTAGAATGACTTGTCGAGACTATAACACACCCTTGCGAGGAGGATTGCATTTTAGCATAGCCCGACCTACCATAGCCGCTAATAAGTTTAAAATTGACTCCACTATTATGCAACTAATTCAACATAACAAGTTTGGGGTCTCAACAACGAAGATGCTAATTCTCATTTAAGGTCATTCTTAGAAATTTGTGATATGTATAAAGTAAATGGGGCCTCAAGTGAAGCGATTCAGCTAATGTTATTTCCATTCTCCCTAGAAGGAAAAGCTAAAGATTGGCTTAACTCGTTACCACATGGTTCTATAACCACTTGGGAGCAGTTAGTAGATAAATTTTTAAACAAATATTTCCCTCCCTCTAAAACCGCTAAGTTGATTAGAGACATCACCACTTTTATGCAAAATCACGGAGAGACTCTTTACGACGCTTGGGAGCGTTTTAAGGAGTTGTTGAGAAGATGTCCACATCATGGTTTACAACAACACCAACAGGTATCCACATTCTATAATGGGTTACAAACGGCTACCATGATCTTAGTAGATGGTGTTGTGGGGGGGTCATTGATGAAAAAGTATCCCGAGGATGCTTATGCTATCCTTGAAGATCTTACTTCTAACAACTACCAATCTTTTGAGAGACAAGGGAATAACAATCCAACTGGAGTCCATCATGTTGATCAAATCACTTCGTTAGCCGCACAGATGGCTTCACAGTTCAATATGATAAATAAACGTTTAGATTCCTTGAGTCAAAATTCAGTAATGCCATCAATTAGTAGCCTTCAATTGTCTAATCCTAACACCTCCTTCACCATAGAACAATTGAATCAAGTTTCTGAAGAAGCCAACTATATAGGTGGTCAAAGACAACATATTCTTCCAAATCATTACAATCCTGAGTGGCGGAACCACCCTAACTTCTCGTGGAGAAATAATCAAAATGTTAATCACCCACCTGGATTTAATCATATTCCACATAACAATCAAGGGAATTCAAGAAAATTAACAGATGAAGTAATCTTAGAAATGTTCCAAAAGAATGACGCAAGGGTAGTAGGTATAGAATTATCTCTTAGATCATTAGAGAATTCCATTGGACAGATTGCTAATGCATTAAACCTAAGCCGGTTGGAACATTACCCGCCGATACCACTCCTAATCCAAAAAGAGATGACCCATCTAGTCAATGCAACTTTGTTACCCTAAGAAGTGGGAATAAGATTCCGGGTGGGGACTTGTTACTAGAAAAGTTAAAGAATGATGAAAAGAGAAAACATGAAGATAAGATGAAAAAGGTAGAGGACCCTCGGGCTAAAGAAGGAGTAGAAATTGTAGATTTAGAAGAGGAAAGAAAAGTCTATCAACCTCCGCCTTTTCCATCTAGGCTCACTAAGACAAGGCTTGATGCACAATTCCAAAAATTCATGGAAATTTTTAAGAAGTTGACGATAAATATCCCTTTTGCTGAAGCTATAGAGCAGATGCCGAGTTATGCAAAATTCATGAAGGATATTCTTTCTAAAAAGAGAAAATTTGCTGAAAAGGAAGTAGTGGCATTAACTGAGGAATGTAGTGCTATTCTACAAAAGAAGCTACCCCCTAAATTAAAAGACCCAGGAAGTTTTACCATACCCTGTTCCATAGGTGTTAAATTTACGGGTAAGGCTTTATGTGACTTAGGGGCTAGTATCAATCTCATGCCGCTCTCTATTTATAATTCATTAGGCCTTGGAGAGATAGCTCCTACTTCTTTAACCCTTCAGTTAGCAGATAGGACGTTAGCATTCCCTAAAGGCATAGTTGAAGATGTTTTAGTAAAGGTTGAAAAATTTATTTTTCCTGCAGACTTCGTGGTTCTGGATATGGAAGAGGATAGGGATGTGCCTATCATTCTTGGTAGACCTTTTCTAGCTACAGGAAGGACTCTTATTGACGTTCAAAAAGGAGAGCTTACCATGAGAGTTAATGACGAAGAGGTAACGTTCAACATCCTTAAGGCAATTAAATACCCCAATGATAAAGAGGAATGTCATTCTATTGATAACATAGATATTCCAAATAAAGCTTTTAAACAGAATGATCATTGGGAGAAAACATTGCTAGCAATCCTTAATAATGAAGAGTGGAACGAGGAAGAAGAATATAGTAAATTAGCTAAGGTTTTTAATGTTAGTGAAAGGTGGAGAACATATAGGAATGTTGAAGCACTTGAGAGATCAAGTGAAACTAAAATTCTGAAACGATCTATTATGGAACCACCTCAATTGGAATTAAAACCTTTACCCAGCAATCTAAAGTATGCTTTCTTAGGAGAAGATAAAACTTTGCCGGTAATAATTGATGCATCCTTAGAACAGAGTAAGGAAGATGAATTGTTAGAAGTCCTTAAGAAATACAAAGGGGCTATGGGGTGGACTATTGCCGACATACAAGGCATTAGTCCCACTATATGTATGCATAAGATATTATTGGAGGATGATTCAAAGACCTCCATTGAACATCAAAGAAGACTTAGCCCTCCGATGAAGGAGGTAGTAAAAAAAGAAATTATTAAATGGTTAGACGCTGGAATTATTTATCCCATTTCTGATAGTAAATGGGTCAGTCCGGTCCAATGCGTGCCAAAGAAGGGTGGGATGACCGTAGTGAAAAATGAGAATAATGAATTGATTCCTACTAGGACAGTGACCGGATGGCGTATATGCATGGATTATAGAAAGTTAAATCAATCGACTAGGAAGGATCACTTCCCTCTTTCATTCTTAGATCAAGTGCTGGATAAGTTGGCAGGGAATGAATATTTCTGTTTCTTAGACGGGTATTCAGGTTATAATCAAATAATGGTTGCCCCTGAAGTCCAAGAAAAGAACACATTTACTTGCCCTTATGGTACATTTGCGTTCCGCAAAATGCCCTTTGGGTTATGTAATGCTCCTGCTACGTTTCAGCGTTGTATGATTTCTATTTTTTCTGACTTGATGGATGAGGGAATTGAAATTTTTATGGATGATTTTTCAGTATTTGGCAAGTCTTTTGATGAGTGTTTGGAGTCTTTAAAAAAGGTTTTGAAAAGGTGTATGCAAACCAATTTAGTCTTAAATTGGGAAAAGTGTCACTTCATGGCAAGAGAAGGCATAGTCCTAGGTCATAAAATCTCCAATAGGGGTCTAGAAGTAGATCGTTCCAAAATTGAAGTAATTGAGAAACTCCCACCCCCTACAAATATTAAAGGTATAAGAAGCTTTCTAGGACATGCAGGTTTCTATAGGAGGTTTATAAACAATTTTTCTGCAATATCTAAGCCTCTTAGCCATCTACTTGAAAAAGACACGCCTTTTCATTTTGATCAATCATGTCTCGAGTCTTTTAACACATTAAAGAAAAGTCTGATTTCATCACCTATTATAATAACACCTGATTGGAATTTACCATTCATTCTGATGTGTGACGCTAGTAATTATGCTCTAGGGGCGGTTTTAGGGCAAGCCCATAATAAAATATTTCATACCATTTACTATGCAAGTAAGACCTTAAATGAAGCCCAAATAAACTATACAACCACGGAGAAAGAATTATTATCAATAGTATTCGCGTTTGATAAATTCCGCTCGTATTTGATTAACTCGAAAGTTATAGTTTAGACGGATCACGCTGCAATAAGGTATTTGGTAGATAAGAAAGAAACCAAGCCTAGGCTTATAAGATGGATGTTGCTATTACAAGAATTTGATCTTGAAATTAAAGATAGGAAAGGGGCAGAAAATCCAGTAGCAGACCATCTGTCTAGGTTAGAGCAAATTGAGGAGAAAGATAAAGAAATAGTAATTAAGGAAAATTTTCCTGATGAAAGTATCTTAGCAATATCAGAAAATATTACACCATGGTATGCAGACTTAGTAAATTATATTGTGAGTAGAGTATTACCACCGAAGATGAGTTATCAACAAAGGAAGAGGTTTTTACAACAAGTTAGGACATACTTCTGGGATACACCTTATTTATTTAAACATTGTGCGGACCAAATCATAAGACGATGTATCCCTGAAGTGGAAGTACCTAAAATTCTAGAAAGGTGTCATGCTTCTCCATATGGAGGACATTTTATGGGACATAAAACGGCATTGAAAGTACTAGAGGCGGGATTTTATTGGCCAACATTATTCAAAGATGCGCATAACTTTGCAAAATGTTGTGATGCATGTCAAAGAATTGGAAATATAGGCCAACGAGATAGTATGCCCCTACATAATATATTAGAGATAGAGATATTTGATATGTGGGGAATAGACTTTATGGGTCCGTTCGTAAATTCAAATGGAAACTTATACATTCTAGTAGCGGTGGACTACGTATCAAAATGGATAGAAGCCGTTGCGACCAAAAATAATGATGCCCAAACTGTACTTAAATTTTTAAAGAATATTTTTAACAGATTTGGCACTCCTAGGGCCATCATCAGTGATGGAGGGTCACATTTCTGCAATTGGCAATTTAAATCATTGTTGAAGAAATATGGTGTGAATCATAAGATTGCTCTGGCCTATCATCCACAAACCAATGGATTAGCTGAGGTGTCTAATAGAGAAATTAAAACAATCTTGGAGAAAACAGTAAACATTACCAGAAAAGATTGGGCTCATAAACTCAATGATGCCCTTTGGGCATATAGAACTGCATACAAAACACCTCTAGGATTGACTCCGTATAAATTAATTTATGGGAAAGCTTGTCGGTTACCCGTAGAGCTAGAGCACAAGGCATATTGGGCGGTTAAAAAACTAAACTTTGATTTTCAAAATGCCGGCAGACAGAGGTTTTTCCAACTAAATGAACTAGAGGAAATTCGGATGAATGCCTATGACAATTCTGAAATTTATAAAGAGAGAACTAAAAGATGGCATGACTCAAAATTAAGGAAGAAGGATTTTAAACCGGGGCAATTGGTTTTATTATACAACTCAAGATTGAGATTGTTCCCGGGTAAACTGAAATCTAGATGGTCAGGACCATTTTTGATCAAGAAAGTTCACCCTTATGGAGCAGTAACAATTTATAATGAAGTAAGTGGGTCGGAGTTCAAAGTTAATGGTCAAAGACTAAAAATTTATATGAGCAACAATGAGGATTTACAGAAATCCTCATTTATTTTTGAAAACTAAGTGGAAAGGGAAGTCCTGCCGGGACTAAAAATTAGGCGCTAGGCGGGAGGCAACCCACCATTTTATCTATATTTTAATCTTAAGCTAATTTTGTTTTAGTTAGTTCTTCAAGTTATGAGTCATGTTGTGGAAAGAAATCGCAAGGTGAGAAAGTCAGCAGTGCAGTTCTGGAAGTTGCAACGTGCGAAAAAAAATTAGTTGCAACCTCTCCTTTTCGGGTCTCATATAAGCGTTATACTTGGCGCCGGTTTAGCTGAACCGTTCCGCCTTTTCACATATCCGTGGGGCCTAGGTAGACACGTGGCGTCAGTTTAAGTGAGTCGGTCTGCCTTCTTATTCAAAAGGCGTGAGGCATTATGTCGGCATTTCCTCCATGCTCTAAACCCTAAGTTTGCGATCAAGAAGACGACTGCGTCAACCCTCGCCTACCAGGCGATTCACGACGGAAGGGCGTTTGCTCGGCGTCGAAAGGGAGGAGATCGGGAAGAACGAGAAAGCAAGCAGTGCCTCTGCCTGACACTCTGCGGCCCTATATCTCTAGATGCGGTAAGTTCTTGCGTGCCTCCCTCAACATTTTACCTCAAGTTCGAATAATGGACAGTGAAATTTTCCCCTTTTCTAAACCTATCCCTCCATTTACCCTTAATGTAGAAAATGTCATCTAAGAAAAAAGGGAAGACCATAGCAAGGAAGCCCTTAAAGTTTATAAATGAGGCTGCTAAGGAGCGATTTGAGATGTTAAAGTCTATCCCCATGATTTTTGAGCGGGGTTTTAAGATGGAAAAGAGAGCATGGAGTTTAAGCTATACACTACAAATCCAGGCTCTGCAATGGGAAACCCTCTGCCACCCGCGAGATGAAGCCATCCTTCCATGGGTGTACGAGTTCTATTCAAATGCAAGGTTCTCCGAAAGTGAATCAGTGATGGTGAGAGGAAAGGTAATCGATTTTTCTGCGAACTCCATTAACATGCTGTATGATTTGGGATGTGAAGAAGATTTCTATAGTCTGAACCATCTGATCGACAACTCTGAAGTAGCTACGTTGGTATGCAACTCCCCCGACCTTGCATGGTCCAATGCATCGACAGGATTGCTTAAGTCTACATCTCTGTCAAGGGAGGCTAAGGTTTGGTTGTTATTTATTAATGCCAGCATTATGCCGACACGACACTTGAACAATGTGACATTAGACCGAGCAACTCTAACTTATCATATCTTGAAGGGAAACAGGGTTAACATGGGGGAAGTGATTAGTACTCATCTGAAAATGAAGATCAAGGAGAACATGGTCAGGCAATTGTGGTTCCCGGTGCTAATCACTGAGTTATGTCGAAGTGTGGGGGTGGTGCAGAGCATGGAGGACTTGGTGACACATGTAGGCCGGGAGATAACTGAGCGAGTCGTGAAGATAAACATTAAGGTAGGGAATGAGTTTGATGATGGGATCAACAAGCCTAGAAAGAGGAGCATGGGGATCCCTTCCTCTTCGGGCGGCAAACCAGATGATGTTGTGATACCAGGGGGAGAGGGAGCAACACTAGACGATATTCTAGGCAATATTGAATATATGAAAGTCTACAACCGATGCCAGCACCGCTACTTCAGATCTAGACTGGATTATCTGCAGAATAGTCTAGATAATTTATCACGGAAAGCAAAACAGCCAATCGAGGAAGCCCAATTCGAATATCAATGGCAGTTTGATGATCAGGGGAACCTGGTGGACATGGATGGTAATAGCCTCGACCCGACTGAAATGACTGAAGATAAGGACGACGAAGCA
Source organism: Platanthera guangdongensis (assembly GCA_039583875.1). Lineage (NCBI taxonomy): Eukaryota > Viridiplantae > Streptophyta > Magnoliopsida > Asparagales > Orchidaceae > Platanthera > Platanthera guangdongensis. The sequence goes on along the minus strand of CM077150.1, from coordinate 173,033,625 downwards.
CAAGATGATGATGAAGGCTAGCATTCACATGCTTATAGCTTACCACTGTTCCGATTGCACAAACAATCTTTTGCATATTTTGTTCTACTGCTTAAGTATATGACAGTTCAGTTTGTCTGTAAAAAAAAACTATATTTTGCATATTTTGTGCTGGGTTAATTTTTGGACTGCACTGTTAATTCTATATGCTTGAATATATGATATTTTTGTGGACTTCATTGGCATCTGTGATCTACATATGGCTACTTCTATATGCTTGAGTATACGATATCTTTATGGATTTCATTGATGTCTGTGGTTTACAGATGCTGAATAGTTTATGTGATAGATTCAATCATATCTTTAATATTATTAAAGTGCCCTCCATTATTCTTTTCTTTTGTCCATATATGTGCATGCTCGCCAGCAACAGGGCATCGTTTTGGAGTCGGGATCGGGAGGACTTATACAAGCATGGGCATTGAGGATAGAAAGACAGCAACTTCCCTGGATGGTCAGCTTGAGAAACTCTAGGGGAGTACTTCCGTTTCAACTATATTTTCTGAAATTCTCTTATATGACCCAACCTTGCTAGAAGCTAGTAACGTTTTAAGTAGGAATTGATCGTGATTTTGGTGATTCAAAATTCTTGCATTACTTAATGAGTAAGTTATCCTAGAGATCCAATGATAACTAATTGGTATGGCTAAACAATCGTAAGAGCTCGGATTTTTAAATTGAAGTTAGTATGATTTTTTTTGGTAAAGCGCTCTTAAGCGTCCGTATCATGCATAACTTTCTTTAATTCATTTTTACTCCCCGCAATATTTTAAATTGACTTTCAAAAAATTTGGGAGGGGTGAGAAGAACTGAGTTGATGATGTAAACTTAGATAAGTGTTTAAGTGGCTACTTCATTCTGATCACTCATGAAACCCTTTGAGCTTGTTCCTTATCATTTTGCTAGACACTAGTGAATCTAAGTTCCCTATATTCCAACTAGTTGTATCTTAATGCACTATTCAATTATGGGTGTTCGACTCAACATTTTGATGATAAGATTATAAGTCATAGTGATATGCGGCCTGAGTATGTACGAGCCTACTCGGAATGATCCCAACTGTGACCAAAAAAAAGGGAGAGAGAACTAAAAAGAGAAATAAAAGAAAAGTAAGGAACAATTTGGTCATAGTGATATGTGGCCCAGGTATGCACTTACGTACTTAGAATGATCCCAACTATGAGCTTTATATTTATAAATACTTATTGCATAAGAGTTGAACTTCATAAGATGAGGGAGTATTAAGATTATTAACTAGGGAATTACCACTCCATTATTAATGCATGTCCATGGATAGCTAATCTAATCAAGCCAAGGCCAACCTTACTTTCACGTGTGCTACTAACGCTTGTCCAAGTCCAATCAAAAACTTGGCTTATTCTTATCCTTCCAAATTAGTGCGGAGGCTCAATAAGAAAATTTTTGCGTGGGAGTGAATAATTTGAAGAAGGCACACACAACACCGAAATTCTTAATTTCGCTTTATTTTTCATCAACTAACGGATTTGTGATGTTTGAGCTCTCAATGATTGATAAGCTTATCAGTTGGAGAAATTGGATTTCTTAAGTATGCTTTGTTTAATTTCTGTTAAGATAAAAAAATCATCGAACTCTCATCTTGGTAATTATTCTTTCACCTAATTCACTATTAGGAATTGTCTTGCTAGGGACTAGCAAGGGTTAAAGTGTGGGGGTTTGACAACTTCTAAAAAGAAGTTATCTATGCGGTTATTTCCAACAACTTATTCAGTTAAAACAATTAAAATAAGTTTAAATGATATGGAAATGAAAGTAAACTCTTATTTATTTGAATTGTGGCTAATTTGGTTTTGTTTCGATGTATTTGTATCAGATGCGCCAAAGAAATTTGCCTGGAAAAGGAAATTCGCCAAAACTTCATAGCTTGAAAGAGAGGTTGCAACGTCCACAAATAATTAGTTGCAACTATCAGGTTTCGGAGGGGAAAGGCAGGCGCAGGCGCAGAAGTTGCAACGTGCAGAAAAACAAGGTTGCAACAACCTGGGGCGAAATTAAAATCCGAAATTTGAATTTTGGGGCTGGACGAAAACATGGAAGGGTGCATCTCTTGGGGATTTTTGGGGGGAATTTAGACAACAGTTATGGCAAGTAATAAAAGGGAGAGAAATTCGAAAAAGGAGGGGAAGAGGGGGGGCGGAACTCGTCTAGGGCTGGAGATCGGGAGGAAGAAGAAGCCGCGCAGCAAATCCAGATCCGTGCAAGGGGAGGCGACAACATCCTTTGTAGGGGCATTCGTAGAGATCAATTGGCTGGCTTGTTCTAACTCTTATTCATCATGTTTGTTGAATTCTCGCTCCGATTTCTCAAACTTTTGACTATGATGAACTAATTCGCTTGCGAGTCTTATATGTTGTGAACTATTCGACGTTTGCTTTGATATTTACATGAACAATTGAGTTAAATTTGGTTTGTATCTTAAATTTCATTCTCTTCTTCAGTGATGACGTTAAGAGATTACCATCTAGTGCTTCATACTGCGTTCTATATGCGAGAGCTGCGTTCGTAAGTCTCGAGAATTTAATTTGGCTACATATGATTTAGCGTATCGCTATCATTCTAGTTGTGGAGTTAAGATCCATAATTTTATACATATGTTTACTTGTGTAGTCTTGATCTAAGGCTACTCACTAAATATGCATAGTGCGATGATGAAATCGAGAGATGCTCACCGCGAGTTTAGGATTTCCACAAGTTAAAAACTGAGTTGAATTCAATTGTATTTCTCATCACAAAAAGGCAAACTAAGATTAGGGATCAATATATGAGACTCGTTCTTCTCATCATTATATTCTCATCTTACTTTAGTTTCGTTATTTAGTTTACTTACTCTCAAAATCTTGTGATTTTGCTTGACTTATAAGAAAAGATCATTACTAGTACTCATAAGCTGAGGAAAAATATTGTCTCTGTGGGTTCGACACTCTACTTCCATTTTGTAACTTGACACGACACGTACACTTGCGTAGCACTTATATATTCACACAACAAAGCGTGCATCACTTTCTCCAGTCTTTATGTTGCCATAGTATCCCACTCTCTCAATGTCTTCATTCTCCAAGAAGGCTTCAGCTACCTCCTTGCCTTTAGAGGTGGACGGCTTTGATGAGGCCTCTTTTACTCCAAGACCCTTCATTTTCCCTGCGGCAAGTAGTCGCTCCACAACATGTCGGAAAGCTCTGCAATCCTCAGTTGGGTGCACTTTCTCCTTGTGGAATGCACAAAAAAGATCCGAGTTTCGATTCTTTCCTTCTGCATTCAGGAATTCTTTCTTTAACTCAGTCTTTTTCTACAGGATCTGGAGAACTTCATCTACTGTCAGGCCTAAAGCAGCAAGCTCTTCCATAGGACTGTGGCTTTGCTGATCATCTGAGAATGAGTCATCCCGAACTTGAAGGATAGGCAGGATCCGAGGAGCAGCAGGAGCAAGGGTAGCGGCCAGCGGTGGTTTCTGCTCATGAAACTATTGATGATTTTGATAAGGCCGCTTGTGCCAGAAATTTCTTCCCCTGTGTGCCCGAGGCTGATACTCTAGTAAAGGGGGTCTGGATGGGCGATTACTTGTAGAGGAATTTATGGTGTCCCTACTTTCGGCCTTTGCCATTAAGTTGGATACATATGAAGGGTTGGCACTCTCTCCTTCAAAGAAGGTGTTAGCCAAGGCTATTAGATCCTGGAAGGTGGCCGGTTCTTTTGTGGTTACTTCAAACTTCAACGGCCCTTCCTTGAGTCTGTTGATTAGGGCAATCATATAGAACTCGGGATCCACATTCTTGACCCCTAGTTTCTCTTTCTGGAAGCGATCCACAAACTGTGCTACCGACTCATTTTCTGCTTGCTGGCTCTTGAAGAGGGCAGTTGGCCCACTCTTCCTCTTCCTGGAAGTGGTAAACCTTAGCAGGTGCTCTTGGCGTAGCTCGGCAAAACTGGCGATGGATCCGGAATATAGTTCATGAAACCATTCTCGAGCCTGGCCGTCGAAAGTGGTTACTAAGAACTTGCAGTTCACACCATCTAACAAGCACCTCATTGCTACAGCATCTTCAAAGGCCTAGAGATGAGCGACCAGATCTTTTTCTCCATTGTAAAATGGGATGCGAGGTTTTCTGAAGTTATTAGGAGCCTGCTACTAACGGATCTTATCAACAAAAGGGGACTCCCCGGCTTGAGCTACAGCAGAAATCACAGGAGGCTGCTCGACCTGGTTATCCTCAGAAAAGTTAAGTCTGCGGGCTGGAGTACCTCTGGCTACTTCACGGAAAAAATCCATAAGTGGAGCGAGCTTGTCAGTCTGCGGCCTCGGTGGAACTGCGGGCTGGATGGGCGCGCTGGCTGGCAGTGGCGTCGCAGCAGGCGCTTGGCAGACTGGGGTTTGGCGGACTGCCTCATCCGCGAAGGCCACTCTAGGCTGATTGAGTCGCTAAGTAAGTGCGACCAGGGCCTGGCTGATTGCGTCGAGGCACTGGTCGGTCTCTCTCCGGGACTGTTCAGCATCTCTCCGGTATCAGTCGAGCGCATCCCGCAGGTCATCGGAGGTGCTCGAGCGACCTGAACGGGCATGGTAATGAGATGATCGGCGATCTGACATCTCGGTTCGTGAGTTTCAACAATAGCTTGGATCTGAAGCCGCGTGTTGATGTTGATGCAGAAAATGCGCCCTCAAATTCCGGTAAAAAGGGAAAAAGAGAGAAGGAAACTGCAAGCATCTGTTTACTAATGGACCAAGGAAAAAGGGTGATCAAGACAGGTTCGAGACCACAAAGTCCGAGATCCGAGTCCGCAGCTTTCACTCAATGGGCCTCTGGACTCGAGTCAGCGTGCTTTGGGTGGACCACTTCCCCCTATTTATAGGTTTGGGGGCCTGCCCAAATGGGCAGTGCTAAAATAACCGGTTGCCTGATGTACAGGAGAATCGGGCAGCGGTGACGGGAAACAAAAAGTATAGACAAGCAGTCCGCGCAAGAGGGGAGGATTGCGCTCGCGAGCTGGAGCTTCCACAGCTATAGGGCGCTATCCTGGCTGAAGGCACGCAACCTGTGCGGACTGGCTCTTGAATCCTCTTGAAGTGTTTGGCGGACGATCTGAAAGATAAACTGAGGCTGGACGAACTAGGCGGACTGGAGGAACGAGTCCGCCGATAAATGAGGCTGGCTGGAAATCTGGTGGCCGACCTTTGCGGACTAACTCTGGATTCCGCTGCTGTGGAAATTCTGATCTGCAAGATCTAGTCGACCTGAGCAGACTGAGAAAGTTGAGTCTGCCGGAAGAGGAGAAGGGTCTAACCTGATGGTCGTTGTGGATTCCAGGGTCATCAAAGCATAAAGGAAGCAAAAAATGAGCAATAAAAAGTAGCATAATGAGCAGGCTGAACAAAATATCCTTTATATTCATTATAAAAAAATATTTGCATCTGTTTATCTTTTGGCGACCTAAAATGAAGTCCGTCATTCTACAGTAAGAAGAAACAAAAGAACTCTTTTCATTCTGAGAACATCTTTCGCCTTTTTTCCGCAGGCACGTCCGTGCTATGTCTGTCAATATTAACTTCAGGAGAATATCCTCCTGAGTTGCCGCCGCTGCTGCCATTAGAGCTCGATCTATCCGTGGACTCCGTCTCCGTGCTGCCATCAGAATCAAAAGAAGAGGCGGCCTGCTCTGACTGATCACCCTACTGCTGGCTTGAGGCGGCATCATCAGGAGCTCCATCAGCGGCAAATTCTTCTTCCTCGTCTTCTTCCTCTTCTTCCTCAACGGCAACTGCTTTATATTTTGCAGCCCGCTCCCATTCAGCAACCCTCTCCTTTAGATCGGGGAAGAGCTGTAGGAAAGGAACCTTGTCCACCCCTTCCTTCATGAAGCCGTCGTTGACAAGGCTCTCAATTGCGATCTTAACGCTTTCATTCACAAAAGGAAACATGGAGTTTTGGAAGCTAAGATTGGTGACATCATACGCGAACTGTAAAAAGAAATGAACGAAGTCAGTCCGCTGCGGATAAGTCACAGACACCGCCGCGAATATCAAAAAATTACTGATGCATCATCTTTACACTGGTTGACCCTTTTACCTAACTTTACATTCCTGTCCTTTAGCAGCTTGTTTTCTCGCAGAAGCAGCTCGTTCTCCCTAAGCAGGTCGAGGGTCAGGCAGCCCATAAAATGGTTGGTGATGGCTCTGTTCGTGCTGGCTTGAGCAGCGAGCAGGGGGACGTTGGCAGGGTCCACTCTCTTCAGGTCGTGTATGTTACGCTTTCTGTAAAGCGTGGAGCCACGTGAGCATGACGGGAGGCCCGCAGACTCCTACAGGAAGGAAGGGCAGTGGAAAGACGGACGTATTTATTTTTTCCGTGCCAGTGGATCATCGGGTTACCGCTCAGATCCTTCTACTTTTGACCAAATCCTTGCATGTCAAAACATTCTGAGGAGGAGTAGTCCGCGGCAGGATCCCCCTCCTCCCTCCTCTTTCTCGCAATTTCCTTCTTATTTTCTCCTTAAGTAGGAGTAGGCCCGCCCGGTGTTTGAGGCAGATTGGCTGGTACCGCCAAGGTTGCTGCACGAACAAGGAAAACTGAATCAGTGCACTGCATGTCGCGGCGGATATATTCCAGATTGCGGTGGACAATTACTCTCTTGGCAGGCTACAGTATCAAAGCTTAGCAGGAGCAAAATGTAGTAATTAATATCGAGCCTCACCCCTGCCAAGAACTCGACCATGGCATTCTCCACCGCATCCAGCTGCACGCTTTTAAAAGCAGAGCCCTCCCGTACCTGCGGATAAGTATGAGCGAACCCTAAGTCACCCTCAAAGATAAGATACCTTGAAGTCAAGTTATGGATCTTGTTCGGCAAACCCATAACCTTCATCCCTCGGCAGTAGAAGTATATGACGCCTTTATATTGGCGGCCTCCGGAGGGAGTCAATGAGCGGGCTGAAAAGATTTTTCTGAAGATATTCAATGAAAATGTGATTTTCTCAGATCGCAGATAAGAAAGATAGCTATAAATAGCAGCCAGGGTGTTCGGCGCGAGCTGTCCAGGAACCATGTTGTAGTGTTTAAAAATCTCCGCGATCTCCCATAGCAAGGGAAACTTGAACCCTCTCTCGAAGTGATCAATGGGCACTGCGATCTGCGTTGCAGTATAGAGGTTTATTCTCTCCCGCTCCTCAGGAAAACATGCAAGAACTGGCAAGCCCGCCATGTGCATCTCCACGAATGCGTCCAGCTCGGCCTCGGTCAATTTACTTTTCTTATGATCGGTAGAATGGAAAGCAGTCGCAGCATCAGTACGTGCAGACAACATTTTCGCAGGCCGCAGGAACTTCTGCTTCAATCGCATTTATTGTGTGGAAGACTGGGGCTCTATTTATAGAAAAACCATTCTGACAGCTTTCAGCCAGTCCGCGAGGATTGATCGATCAGTCTGCCCAGCTCACAATTTTCATTTTTTCCTGCAGATTCAGAGCAAAAAAATGACAAGTAATTGCGGACTCAAAGGCTCCGCCCAGCCCGCAATTTTTGATATTGACAATTCACAAATAAAATATGCGGGCACGTAGTCAGTCCGCATAGCTCACATTCAACATCAGGAAAAATTCTCACGGCATAGATTGCATCATTTTTCAAATCACATAGCGAGATCATATAGAACAAATAAGAATTCACATCACAATACAAATAAAACAAACAAGCACTGTTCAAATATCGCCCCAAATTATACAAATCAAGTTTTTGCTTATTCACGAACTCAGCGACCTCTACGATCAGGATGGCAGGTCGCTCCTCCCTATCCTTCCCGAGATAGGCCGCCTGGTCACTGCCTCGCAGAATTTCTCTGTACAACTGCTGGATGAGATGGTGCGTGGTGTTGAAAGTATGGTGCATTTGAGCGGTGTCCCTATTGATCCTCTAACCAGGACCACAGGCTCGCCTGCCGGCATCGGCTCCTCATTCGTAGCGGGCTGCCCACTTGCTGCTGGAGCTGAAGCCACTGCAGAAGCGGGCTAAACCGGTGGTTGCGGCCTCGTCACGACGACTTCCGCGACCTGCTTCCTTTTCCCTTCATGCACCAGGGCCAAGTATCTTCCTTTGTAGTGGCGGGCGTCCTCACTTGACCGTTGCTTCTCCTTCTTCAGTTCCTCCACCTCCACTGAAAGTTTGGCGACCTGACCCTCCAGAGCTTTTTCTCGCTCTATCCACATCTTTAGTTCTGCTTGTTAAATTTTCTCAACGTGGTCAGCAAGATAGCCCAAACGCCAAATTAATATCTTCGGAACTACCCAGTTCTCACGTTGAACCAGCGGAACCAAGGAATAGAGGTAACAACCAACAAACAATGGAAGCACAAGCAGGTCTTTTATTCATTCACTTCTTTACAATGCGAGGCATACATAGCGAGACATGATTTCGCTAGTATAACATCTGAAAACAGAAAGCACCAAAAAAACAAGCCGGGCGGACAACACCGGAGTCCGCCGAGACCGCGAGGTCGCCGAGTCCGCTGAGCACGCCCGAGCTATGCTTCCATTCGCCGAATAGACACGGAGTCCGCCGAAGCCCGAGGCCGTGCGGACACACCGTTATTCGCCTCCGGCTGAACCTGAACTGAGGAACACCCCTACCCGCCTGAAGCCGGCGGACAAGTTATTGAAGCTGGCAAAGATGAAATAGAACTGACAAGTCACAGAGCAACCTCCTGCTGAGTCCGCAGAGACCGCACACTTCCAAGTACTTGACCGAAGTCACAGCCAAACTCCTGGCTCCTTGAAGCTACCCGCGCGACCTGCACACAGCAAACCGTCAGCCTGAAACAATCCGCGCGGACTGACAAACACAGACCGCAGCACTTCGCTCAACCCAACTTACTGTTCACTCTAGTTACTTAGGTTATGCCAGGGGGGTCCTATGTATAGGCAAGGTGAGGAGTGTGGTCACCGCCCAGGAGATAGCGACACCACCCCAGCCCGCGCGATACCAAAAACACCGTCCGCTGAGTCCGCAAGGACTTAGCCGGATACCAAGGCAAACCGCCAGGAGCAAGGCAAACATTGGCGAACCCTCTCCAGTCCGCCCAAGCTATGCGGACAAGGCATCAGCCCACAAAGCTCCAACCACTGCAAGACAGCAACCCCCTTCAATGGCAGTCCGCACCAACCCGAGGCAGTCCGCAACACTCACACCTCAATCCGCCACAAGTCCACGACCAAAGGAAGACAACAACAGTCCGCCCAGTCACAGCGGACTTGGCGGATAACGCGGACACCATGGCCTTGGCACAAAGTGTGACCAAGATCAAAACCATCAAGGGCCAATGCGAGCATGGCGGACACAAACTCCCGTCCGCCAAACACCCTAGCACAGACCGCCATGAGTCCGCGAGCTCCTCGCACTTCTGTCCAACGCAGCAGCCAACCCCGGACTCCAAAACCTGTCCGCCAATCGATCTCCACAGCAAATCGCCTGCTGTGCCACCAGAGCTCGATAAGGCCTCAGCCAAGCTCCAAGCCCAGTCCGCAATAGCCCATACCGCGGACACTCCAGTCCGCAAGCTTCCCGCGGACATGAGCCAACCCGCCTATCAGCACAAGCTTGCACCCGCGGCCACTAAGCAATGCACCAGTCCGCAAGCCTCCATCCGCTCAGGCCGCTCCTTGGCAAAGCCAATCAGCAAACACCCTATCCGTAGAAACCAGGCTGCATAGTCCGCGGACTACATGCAACAAGCCGCTCAGAAGACAGCCGGCTGTCCACTAGACCTTCCACCAGGCCGCACATCTCAGTCCGCCCAGTCCGCCTAGTCCGCCAAAACTATCCGCCCCAGGCCGCCCGGCCTGTCCCGTCACCCACTTCCACTTCACAAATTTCAACACTCGCCCTTGAAGTGGGAAGTGGTGACCAAGCCTAGCAAGCTGCACAAGCGTTCAAAGGGCCCGTTCGACAGTGGCTTCGTGAAGATGTCAGCAAGATTATCTTCACTCCGAACATGCCCGACCAGCAGAGACCCCTCCAACACCTTCTCCCTGATGAAGTGGTGATCAATCTCTATATGCTTGGTCCTGTCGTGACACACTGGATTGTTAACCAGTTTGAGAGCACTCTCATTGTCACCGCGGAGTAAAGTAGGCTCTTGCACTTCTTCATGAACATCCTCTATAAGCCTCCTCAACCAAACGGCTTCCCGATCAGCCAAGGCCGAAGCCTTATACTCCGCCTCCGTGGTTGAAACTGACACCGAGTCCTGCTTCTTGCTACACCATGAGATGCTAGCTGAACCGCAAGTGAACACATAACCTGAAGTAGACCTTCGATCATCCGAATCACCGCCATAGTCAGCATCCGTGTACCCGAGCAACGCAACCTCCGCGTCTCTTCTATAGAGGAGTCCCATGTCAGAAGAAGCCTTGACATACTTCAGAATTCCCTTTGCCGCCACTAGATGAGATTGCCTTGGTTCAGCCATATACCGACTTACTCGGCCAACAGCATAAGCGATATCCGGCCTTGTAATCGTCAGATAAATCAAGCTCCCAACAAGAGCCCTGAACACCAAGGGATCATGAATAACCCTTCCCTCATCTCGTCGAAGCTTCAGCCCAGATTCTAGTGGAGTAGAGCACTTCTTCCCTTCGCCCATGCCGAACCGCTTCACAATGTGATCAGCATACACTTTCTGGCTAATGAGAACCCCGCACTCCTTCCTCTCCACTTCCAGACCAAGAAAGTGATGCAACTCTCCCAAGTCTTTCATCTCGAAGCGTATAGCAAGCTCAGCCCTGATCCTTGCTACTTCCCCCTATGAGTTCCCTGTGATGATCATGTCATCCACATATAGCAGGACCAAGACTCGTAGCTCTCCCTTCTTCTTGACGAACAGTCTTGAATCCGAGTTAGAAGCAAGGTATCCACAGAATTGCAAGTACTCTGCAATCTTCCCATACCACGCTCTAGGAGCTTGCTTCAACCCATAGAGAGCCTTCCTGAGTTTGCAGACATAGTCCGGATGCTTCTCAGAGACAAAACCAAGCGTTTGATCCATGAAGATGTCCTTGTCAATCTCTCCGTAAAGAAAGGCATTCTTCACATCGAGTTGCCACAACCTCCATCCCTTGCTAGCAGCCAAGGCGATCACCACTCTTACAGAAGTCATCTTCGGAACTGGACTGAATGTATCCTCATAGTCTTCTCCATACTGCTGTGAGAATCCTCTAGCGACCAGTCGAGCCTTGAACCGATCAATGATCCCATCAGCCTTCTTCTTCAACTTATAGACCCACTTGCAAGTAACCGGAGTAATGCCATCAACCTTGGGCACAAGGTCCCAGGTTTCATTCTTCTTCAGAGCATCAATCTCTTCCTTCATGGCATCATCCCACTCCTTTACTCCAGTGGCCTCGTTGAAGTTTGCAGGCTCTCGCTCATCCAGAGGACCTGCAAAGAAGCAGGAGACAAAGCTCATTGCATTCCCATCACAGTACCGAGCCGGTGGCTTAACCACCCTCTTCGATCTCCGAAGAACTGGCTCCTTGCTCACGGCTTTCGTTGCTTCTTCGGGCTCCACTCCTACCTGGGGCAAGCATTGAGCAGTGCTCCCCCTGCTTCCTGAGCCAGAAGGCTCAGCCTCGGAGTTCGAAGCAACAGGGGCTGCTGGTGAAACAACAAGCTCCTCTTCCAAGCCTTCAGCAGCCTCCACCGGTGCTTCATCAACCTTGCTACTTCCGGTTAGCTCCACCGAGCCACCTCCATATGAAGTCAGCTCGTCAAAGACAACGTCTCTTGACACCACGAACTTCTTTGTCACAGGGTCCATGCATTTGCATCCCTTCTTCCGCTCATCATAGCCAACAAAGACAAGTTTCCTTGCCTTCGCATCCAGCTTTGTCCGTGAAGCTTCCGGGACATGCACATAGCAAGTTGAACCGAACACCCAAAGGTGTCCAACACTCGGCTTCTCCTTCAGCAATAGCTCAACAGGAGTCTTCATGTTGATAGGGCTGAGTGGCATCCGGTTGATAACATAAGCAGCACAAGACATTCCCTCCGCCCAAAAGGACCTTGGGATATCTTTCGCATGAAGCCAGCATTTGCAGGTCTCCGTCAGATGACGGATCTTCCGCTCCGCTACCCCATTTTGTTGTGGAGTGTGAGCATAAGTAAGCTCTCGTTGGATCTCGTGCTTCCTGCAGAAGTTAGAAAACTCGGAGGAGACAAATTCACCCCCATTATCAGTTCTAAACTTCTTAATCCGCAAGCCAAGCCGGCCTTCTACCAACTCCTTGAACTCCACGAACAAACGGAAGGCTTCCGACTTCTCCTTTAAGAAGTACACCCAAGTATACCTTGAGTAGTCATCAACCAAGACAAGCATATATCTGCTTCCTCCAAGGCTGGCAGTAACCGTTGGTCCCATCAGGTCGCCATGAATACACTCCAGTGGTTTCTTGCTCCTTGTTTGTGATTTATCAAATGGAAGGCGATGTGCCTTACCGTATTGACAGCCCGCACAAACATGCCCGTCACCAAAGGAGGACAACTTCGGCAACCCACTCACCAAACTTCTACTCGTCATTGCCTTCAGCTTGTCCATGCCAACATGCCCCAGCCTCTCATGTCAGATAGCAGCGCTATCATTGGCCCTCATTCTATCAACATAGGCATTGGTGGAGAGAACAAACAAGTTCTTCACCCTCCTCCCAACATGAGCAACATCAGCCTTCACCGCTGATACGTTGTGAAGGAACCTCACGTCTGTTGGCCCAAATAGAACATGATACCTAGCGTCCACCGCATTGGTCACCGAGAAGAGGTTTTTCTTCATGCCAGGCACGTGATACACACTCCTTAACGTGAGTGGCCCCTGATCACTACCCAATGACATGACCCCCTCTTTCTCTACTGCATAAACAGTATTATCAGCAGTTATAATAGCTTCATTACCTGAGTAAGGCTGCATGGAGGTGAACTTCGATTTGTCTCTGGTGAGGTGATGACCACACCCGGAGTCCACAATCCACTCGCTGTTGAAGTCCTCAGCAGACAAGGCCCGGACACAAGTGGCCGTCATAAAAGCTCCGCCCCATTCTGCTTCTTCACTTCTTGAACAAGCTTCCTCCTTTCCCGCAGTATGCCCAGGCTGCAGTTTGACCTTGCAGTCCCGCTTGAAGTGCCCTCGCTGATGATACCGGTAGCACTTCAAGTTCTTCTTCTAGTCCTTAGGAGCATTGCTCCTCTCCGGCGGATATGAAGTTGAAGTCTCCTTCTCAACAGCGGCCTGCACCTTCTTCTTCTTCTTCCCTTCCCATCCTTTCTTCTTTCCTGAGAAGAGGGCTTCGCTGCCTTCCTGATTCAGATTCACTCCAGCCATCTGCCTTGCTAAGCTCTCCTGCGAGGCAAGCAGATTCTCCAGCTCCAGCAACGACGGCTGAGTAGCCCACCCTTGAACAGATGTGACAAAGGCCACATACTCCTTCCGCAAGCCGCGGATAATGTGCCTTTTCATCTTTGCCTCAGAGATGGGCTCATCAGGATCCAGTGCCAACATCTCAGCACACAAGCTCTTCATCTTTAAGAAGTATTTGGAGATGGAAAGGTCTCCCTGAGTTGCCCTGGCCAACAAATTCTCCAGGAACTGAAGCCGCGCCACATTCTTCCTATTGAACAACTCATCAATGGTTGTCCAAATATCAGCAGCCGACTCACACCCAACGATGTGATCAAACAGTTCCGGAGATACGGCTCTCTTCAGAATGAACTCTGCCTTAGCATTTGTTCTTCTCCAGATCCTCACCTGCTCAGTAGTACCGAAAGCAGCAGTGACTTCCTGCCTGTCGTCTCCACCGACGACATCCCACAGCTCCTCGCCAAGAAGATAACTCTTCATGCACGACTTCCACTTCTTGAAGTTAGTCGGCGTTAAGAGTTCAATGTCAAGACCTCTTACAAAACTCCCTTCCATTGCAACACCTGTTGGCAACCTTTCAGCAGCTTCGAGCACCAACACAGGTTGATCACCACTCAATCACTGAGTAACAACACTGGCTGACTTCCGCTCACGCAACTGAACCTCAGAAACCTCCCTCTGATACCATGTTAAATTTTCTCAACGTGGTCAGCAAGATAGCCCAAACGCCAAATTAATATCTTCGGAACTACCCAGTTCTCACGTTGAACCAGCGGAACTAAGGAATAGAGGTAACAACCAATAAACAAGGGAAGCACAAGCAGGTCTTTTATTCATTCACTTCTTTACAATGCGAGGCATACATAGCGAGACATGATTTCGCTAGTATAACAGCTGAAAACATAAAGCACCAAAAAATAAGCCGGGTGGACAGCACCGGAGTCCGCCGAGACCGCGAGGTCGCCGAGGTCGCCGAGTCCGCTGAGCACGCCCGAGCTATGCTGCAATTCGCCGAATAGACACGGATTCCGCCGAAGCCGCGAGGCCGCGCGGACACACCGTTATTCGCCTCCTGCTGAACCTGAACTGAGGAACACCCCTACCCGCCTGAAGCCGGCGGACAGGTTATTGAAGCTGGCAAAGATGAAACAGAACTGACAAGCCGCAGAGCGACCTCCTGCTGAGTCCGCAGAGACCGCACACTTCCAAGTACTTGACCGAAGTCACAGCCAAACTCCTGGCTCCTTGAAGCTACCAGCGCGACCTGCACACAGCAAACCGTCAGCCAGAAACAATCCGCGCGGACTGACAAACACAGACCACAGCACTTCGCTCAACCCAACTTACTGTTCACTCTAGTTACTTAGGTTATGCCAGGGGGGTCCTATTTATAGGCAAGGTGAGGAGTGTGGTCACCTCCCAGGAGATAGCGACACCACCCCAGCCCGCGCGATAGCAAAAACACCGTCCGCTGAGTCCGCAAGTACTTATCCGGATACCAAGGCAAACCGCCAGGAGCAAGGCAAACATTGGCGAACCCTCTCCAGTCCGCCCAAGCTATGCGGACAAGGCATCAGCCCGCAAAGCTCCAACCACTGCAAGACAGCAACCCCCTTCAATGTCAGTCCGCACCAACCCGAGGCAGTCCGCAAGACTCACACCTCAATCCGCCACAAGTCCACGACCAAAGGAAGACAGCAACAGTCCGCCCGGTCACAGCGGACTTGGCGGATACCGCGGACACCATGGCCTTGGCAGAAAGTGTGACCAAGACCAAAACCATCAAGGGCCAATGCGAGCATGGCGGACACAAACTCCCGTCCGCCAAACACCCTAGCACAGACCGCCATGAGTCTACGAGCTCCTCGCACTTCTGCCAACGCAGCAGCCAACCCCGGACTCCAAAACCAGTCCGCCAATTGATCTCCATAGCAAATCGCCTGCTGTGCCACCAGAGCTCGACAAGGCCTCAGCCAAGCTCCAAGCCCAGTCCGCAACAGCCCATACCGGGGACACTCCAGTCCGCAAGCTTCCCGCGAACATGAGCCATCCCGCCTATCAGCACAAGCTTGCACCCGCGGCCACTGAGCAATGCACCAGTCCGCAAGCCTCCATCCGCTCAGGCCGCTCCTTGGCAAAGCCAATCAGCAAACACCCTATCTGCAGAAACCAGGCCGCATAGTCCGTGGACTCCATGCAACAAGCCGCTCAGAAGACAGCCGGCTTTCCACTAGACCTTCCACCAGGCCGCACATCTCAGTCCGCCCAGTCCCCTAGTCCGCCAAAACTGTCTGCCCCAGGCCGCCCGGCCTGTCCCGTCACCCACTTCCACTTCACAAATATCAACACTGCTTGGACTTCATTCAGCTTTTCTTCACATTTTCTTTCTAACAATACATATTTATCCTGGACAAACTGTTCGCCATGTGCGGACTCATCGAAGGAGGTCGTCCCAGCTCGCACTGATACATCTACCTTGGGCGACGGCACAATCTCTCCAGCTTCAACAGAACTCAGTGGCAACTTCCGCACTACAGCAAAGAAAACACAAACATTAATTCTCAGGTCGCGGCGAACTCAAAAGGTATGATTAAATCACTTTTTGTAATCATGGCAGCGATCTAGCGATTATCCACAACAGGTCACCTCACGCCCTCTGGGTCAAAAGAACTTAGGCGTTGCTTCCATCCGCGATGAAATTTTGCTCTTGTTTTGACCATTGATCTACTGGAAGCGACTATATCTTCGGTCTCCGTAATAATTTTTATTGGACGCGACTTTCGGGGAGGATATTTGTAAAGCCACGAACTCTGAAATCGCCTAAGTGCCGGTCGCAATTTACCTGACCGCATCAGCTCATCCGTAATCCGCAAATCCTCAGCCCGCTTGTCCGCATAGAGCTTTTCTGTGGCCGCCTCGACCTTGGCCTTCATAATAGCGAGTTGTTCCTTCGCCATCTTCTCTCCTTCCTCATCCACAACCGAGGAGGCGGGATCGACAGCTTTTTCTCCCACAATCTCAGCATCAGGCCGCAGTAGCTCCAACAGAGATTGGTTCATGTCAGCAAGCTGCTCGCTATCAATACTGTCGAGTATTTCAGCAGTGGACAAGCTGACCGTTGATAAAGGATCACCTCTTACGGTCAAGGCATCTGGAGTAACTAAGCCGGCGTCTGGGACTTCTATTTCTCGCGGCCTGTACTGCAAGCTCACAGCCCCAGTTCGCGTGGAGATGTTCTTCTCCTTCCGAGCTCGCAGCCTCTTCTCCACTCGCTCAGCCACTTTGGACTTTTCCCTTTTCCGCTTTTTCTTATCGGGCGTCTTCTCTAAGTTTATGACGACCTATTGAAAGTCCTCCAGGCCCTCGGGGACTGAGATCAGAGCGATAACAAGAACCATGGAAGACATTGGTGTATCGGCTTGGTTTTCAGATAACTCTTCAGCCGGTTTTTCCTCTAGCTCATTGGCTCGCTCCTCAACTACCTCCTCTGTTTGCTTCTCCACCTGTTCATCAGCAAGCCGCTTCTCACCAACATTCGACTGCAGGACTGCTATTGACGAACCCTCCCTGTCCAGGTCTATCCGCAGCATAATAGTTCCTGAGGCGGAAGGGAGTATTTCCATGCACCTAGAGCTCGCAGGATTCTGATCATAAATAGATGGCAGATTCGATTTTCCATCAATAATTTGGGCTGTAGCAGCGGGGGCAGTCGCAGGTTTCTCGCGTTCAGTACTGCGAACTAAATCAGTCTCCTGACTCGGCCGTAAACTTTCACCTACATGCCGGACAGACGTCCCGCTCCTGTGGTTGACCTTCTTAGTCCTTGCGTTCTCCTTAGGCTTCTCTGAGCTCAAGGCGAAGTTTCAAAAGAAAGCTCCAAGTCTTGCCATATCGGACTGGAAAATGCAGACCGCAAGGGGTGAAAATCGACCCGTGGCATAGATAGTTTTTCCCGAATACATCACTTCCAGCAGTATTTATAGCGGTGACAGCATTGACGACGGTTGCGGATTCGGCAGATTAAGGAAACATTTTCGAAATTTCTCCTCTTCCTGGCGGACTTGACTTTCTCAGTCCGCTCAGGTCGACTAAACCTTGCACATCTGAATTTCCCCAACAGCGGACTCCAGAGTTAGTCCGCATAGGTCGACCACCAGATTTCCATCCAGCCTCATTTATCGGCGGACTCGTTCCTCCAGTCCACCTAGTTCGTCCAGCCTTAGTTGATCTTTCAGATCGTCCGCCAAACTCTTTAAGTGGATTTAAGAGTGAGTCAGCATAGGTCGCGTGCCTTCAGCTAGGATAGCGCCCTACAGCTGTGGAAGCTCCAGCTCGCGAGCCCAGTCCCCCCCTCTTGCGCGTGCTATGATTGTCTTTACTTTTTGTTTCCTGTCACCGCTACCCGATTCTCCTGTACCTTGGGCAGCCGGTTATTTTAGCCCTGCCCGTTTGTGCAGGCCCCAAACCTACAAATAGGAGGAAGTGGTGCACCCAAAGCACGCTGACTCGAGTCTAGAGGCCCATTTAATGAAAGCTGTGGACTCGGATCTCGGACTTTGCAGTCTCGAACTGTCTTGATCACCCTTTTTCCTTGGTCCATTAGTATACGGTTGCTTGCAGTTTCCTTCTCTCTTTTTCCCTTTTTACCAGAATTTGAGGGCCCATTTTCTGCATCAACACCCTCAATTTGAGAATATCCCTTTGCTACAAGTGTAGCTATGTTTCTAGTGACCCTAGATTCTCTATCCATTTTATTTTTAAAGATCCACTTTACACCAACAATAGGATGATTTGAAGGTCTTTTTACAAGTTCCCAATCCTTATTATGTTCACATTGACAAAGCTCTCCTTTCATAGCTAAAATCAAGAATCATCATTTAAAGCGGTTTGCACATCTTTTGGTTTTATATCAGATATAAAAGAAAGGTTTGAAAATAAATCATGTAAAGATGAACGAGTACTTACCCCTCTTGATGGTTCTCTAATGACCAAATCTTGCAAATGATCTTTTGAAAATCTCAGTTCACTTGGAGGTACAAATTCTTCCAATTCTTCTTCTTCTTTTTCTTCTTTGTCATCTTCTTTATCTTCAAGTATTTCATCATCATCCGACCTTAGTGGAGGAAAAGGTTCTTCATCAATACCTATACGATTAGTTTCTGCACAAGAGACTTCATCAAATTTAACATGAATTGATTCTTCAACTATTTTGTCCTCCTATTATATACTCTATAAGCTTTACTTGTTGACGAATAACCAATAAATATACCTTCATCATATTTATCATCAAATTTTCCTAATATGTCCTTAGTGTTCAAAATGAAATATTTACAACCAAAAACTCTAAAATAAGATACATTCGGTTTCTTTTAAAAATATAATTCATAAGATATTAATTTCAAAAATGGTCAAAGCATAACACGATTAATAACATAGCATGCAATATTTATAGCTTCGGCCCAAAATGATTTAGGTAATTTATTTTCTGATAATATAGTGCGAGCTAGTTCTTGAAGGGTCCTATTTTTCTTCTCTACCACACCATTTTGTTGCGGTGTGTGAGTAGCGGAAAATTCATATTTAATTCCTAACTCAATACAAAAAGAAACAAACCTATCATTATCACATTCACCTCCATGATCTGAACGAATGCATTTTATTTTTAAATTAAGTTCATTTTGAATACAAATACATAATTTTGTTAATTCTAAGAATACATCGGATTTTGATGTTACAAAAATTATCCAACAAAAACGAGAATAATCATCAATTAAAACAAAAGTGTATTTTCTACTTCCTAAACTTTGTGTAGTAATTAGACCAAACAAATCAATATGAATCAATTGTAAAGGTCTAGTAGTAGAAATAACATTTTTCTTTTAAATGAGAACTTTTAAAATTTAACTTTTTGACATGGAGAGCATAAAGAAGATAAACTTCCACGTAAAATTGGTAAACCTTTAATTTGTTAATCTTTTGATAATTTTAAAATTAACTTGGCACTAGAGTGTCCAAGTCGCCTATGCCAAAACTCTAACTCCTCATTTTAGAACATAAAACACTTTAAAGACGTATGTGATAAATAATGAAATTTTATCATATAAGCATTTTGAGACCTAGGTGTAGTAAGAACAACATTATTTGTTTTAGAATAAAAAATTTTGCAAAGGTTTGTAAACGAGTCAAATAAAACATTTAGACCAATATCACATAATTGACTCATAAAAATTAAATTATGTTTTAAATCTTTAACATACAAAACATTTGATATAGTAAAAGAATTGTTACCTACTGCTCCAACTCAAATGATCTTTCCTTTACTGTTGTCGCCAAAAGTAACTACTCTTCATTTCTTCATTTCTAGGCTAAGGAACTTTGACTTATTTCCCGTCATGTGTTTTGAACACCCTGAGTACAACTACAACACATCTCCTTATCATTAGCCTGCCAACACACCTAGAAATTGGATGAGAGTAAAGATCTGATTACCCAAGTGGTGCCTCCCATAGAATAGGTGGACGCTTAGGAACGCAGATTTGTTTAACAAAACAGTGTCTTATCTTCCTACATTTGTGAGTGGTGTGTCCAAACTTATTACATTTGGCATACGTGATAAAAGATGTTGAAAGATTTTTAAAAACATTTTGAGAATTCTTGCTGGAAGCTGTGACAGCAGATTTTGTGTTTCTATAAAAAAGAATATTTTTTGAACTTTTTGCTATCGCTAGGGATAGTGTTTATTGCCAGTTGATATCTTCCAGAAGTGTATCTGAGCCCGAATTTTTCTGAACCATAGCATTGGTTCGCCAAAATCATATCCAGTGATTTTTGGCCCACTCCAAACTTTGTAATGGCCATTTCTAAATCACGAACTCGGGCTTTCAAGGCAGTGTTTTCAGCGACTAATGTACTGCATCGGTTTGCAAAGGCTTTCTTGCTACCTTCTACTTGAGATTGAGAAAATTTTAGAGATCTTTCTAAGCTATCTTTTACCATTATAAGAGAATCTAAATGAGATCGAGACTTAGCAAGATCCTTTTCAAGTTCTAGTATCCTTGTCAAAGAGTGAGAATCCTCTTAACATGTCACTTTCTCCTTCCTAAGTAATTTTAATTCTGTAGTTAGTTTTTTGTTTTATTTTAACAAAATTTTAATTTCAGATTTAAGTAACTTAACTTCTTTTAAGCTATTATCAAAATATTTACAAGTTTTAAAATTTAGAATATAAATCATCATATGTTGGAGGAGTTACCTCAGTGTCACTCTGGACACTACACTCATCATCAGATGATGAGACGCTCTTTCCCATCAAACACATGTTGTCCTCCTCTTCAGTTTCTGAAATTGTCCACTCGACTCCTCAGATGTGACGTCATCTTAGATTTCAGCCTTAAGAACTTTCTAATTGTCCTTCTTCTTGTGCCTCACCTCTTTTAGCTCTCTAGAATATTTTTGGCACTTGCTCCTGATATGTCTAATTCTTCTGCAGTGGTAGCTTTCAGGTGGTGGACGCTGTTGGAACCCTATTATTGATTTGGGCTATGTCTAATATTAGGATGTTTAGTTTGACCCACCTTATATAGTCTTGGGTCATTGGTTTATTTCCAGGGTTATTGCCTTAGAAGAACTCAAGAAAAATCAGTTTAACGAATGTAGAAATCAGTTCGATGAAAGTTGAGCGCAGTTCGACGATCGCCGAGCTCAGCTCGACGAACTAAGAGTTCTTCCTCTGGGTTTAGCTCGACGAAAGCTAATCTCAGTTCGACAAACTTTGATCTCAGCTTTCTAGATTCAGCTCGACGATAGCAAAGCTCAGTTCGACAAATAACAGATTATGTTCAACAAACTCCAGTCTCTACTCAGAAACTCAGCTCGATGAAAGTCAAGCTCAGCTCAACGAACTCTGGGCTCAGGTCGACAAATCAGAATATTCAGTTTGATGAACTTCGGCCTTAGGTCGACGAAATGTTTGTAGAGATCGACTAATTCTGTGTAGTATTTTAGGAAGTTTTATTTACAGAAGGCGGAATAGTTTCAGGCTTAATTTCAGGGTGTTATATATTCTGAAGGAAAAATAATTTAAAGGCTTAATTATAGACAGCCATGACTCTGATATTTAATGCAAAATATTCTAACAAATATAGCCCTTTAGAGGCAGCATTAACTATAAATATATCACAGAGTTTAAAGCTAATCAATTTCCAAGGCAGTTACCATTCTCGGGAATTCCTCAGATATTTCAGAATCAATTAATTCAAATGTTTGAATTCCTCTCAGCATTCTATATATATGTACAGAAGAATGATGCCTCAAGGTTACAGACTTAGAGATACTGACTTAGAGACTTGCAGATCAACACAATTCATATCAGTCCTCAAGTTTTACTGGAGGAAAACAACATTCTTGAAGTGCTACACCCTGAAGAAAATACTCCCTCTCCAGATCATAAACACTACTCAAATCAGGGGGAGCTTTTTTGCTTCAACATCAGTCCACTAGTTTTCTCAGAGAATCTTGAAAGAGAAGACATTATCGATTTTGTTTATTTTTATAAGCTGTATACAAGGTTATAACTTCTTTCAAAAGCTAACCCCTTGGTTCTTAAGTCACCTAATCAAAAGACTTAATTTTGTTTTTGGGCACCTGATCAAAGGTTGCTAGATCTCCCTCAGAAAAATAGATCTTGTGGTGACAGAGCAGCCGTGCAAAAATCTATGGTGGCAGGGCACCTGATCAAAAACCTGTAGTGGATTCCTACCAGAGTGGTAGAATAGTGGATATGCCCAGATTTATTGGGAAATGATGAGTCCAATTTTTATAGGGTTTTTCGACTTATCTTGGCTAGTTTTCACGCACTTGCACTTCACTTTTAGTATGTTATCGTTGATATTGCATTTATATAGTTTTTCATGCTAAGTGAATTGTTTTGGCCCTTTTGGTGTGCAATTGCGCATTCTATTTTTGTGGGTAAGCACATGGTGCTCCCCATGGCCCTTTTCGGCTATTTTCATTGCATTTCTGTGATGTTGGAGGGTTTTCATTGGATTTTTTGCTTATATGCAGGTGGTGCGTTTTCCCCAAGGCTGGAATGCAAGTTTGAGCGACTAATGGTCGTGTGTTTTCTTAGCACACAGTTCTTTTTGATCGTGCGTTTTATTTGTGCAGGAGAAACGTAGAACTGAGCTCAATGAATTTCTTAACTCACGGTTGACGCACGGTTTCTTAGGGAGCGTGCGCGAAGGAAACACACGATTTTCCTATAGCTTTTTGGTTGTTTCTTTCTGTGGCTAATCGTGCATTATGTTAACGCACGGGAGGCAGCGCCTGTGTGTGAGTAAAGCGCATGGTTCCCCGGTTTTATCCTGAATTCCTGCTTTATGTCGCTACCCGTGCGATTTTCTTCATGTACGGGCGGAAGCGCCCGTGCGCTAAGTAAAACGCACGGGTCAATGCTTCATCTTCTACAAGATGGGCCTGCAAGTTAATTATGTACAGTTAGCGCACGGTCGTGCGCCAAACCGTGCGTGCCTATTTTTCTGACCTGCTTCTATTTAAAGCGCAGATTTTCCTCCATTGAGGGATAAACTTTTATCCTCCGCCGTTTTCCGACTCCATGGAAGGGTTCAGCCATTTTCCTTCATCTTCCACCTTAGGGAGGTGCTCCGGGCAAGCTTTCAACGCCATATTCAAGCCCGAGCTTCCTCTCGGCCTCCTCCTTCATCCTTGAGCTTCAAGGAGAGTTTGATCTAACATTATCTATCAAGCTAGGGAAAGTTTGTGCCATCCTCTGCCGGATCATGACACGAAGAAGACGGGTCCATTGGGAGTGAGTGACAGCCTCCTCTAAGTAGGATGCAGTTGAGGATCGTGCAAGGATGCAGATTGACAACCCGGCGATTCCTTCCGTGAATCCTCCGCCAGACATCGGATTTGGTCGATTTCGCACACTTTTCTTCTCGTGTTGTTGATAGTGTAGCTTAATCTCTTGTATTTGATGAAGTGTGTTTAGTTTGTAAAACGTTTGTATACAATCATGTCTATGTGATTTTATATTTATCTTATTTGTTTGAGGTGCGCCTTTATTTTCCATCCACCTCCACATCCGGTTGTGCCGCACTAATAATTGCTAGTGTCGTGCGTAGCGAATAGGTGCTCTCGACCCTCATTCCGCCGTTCTAACCACCTCATCTGCAATCCTACTCGTCTATCCGCACTGCGATTCGGTGCATAGTGGCATGTGTAGTCCCTACTTGGCGAAGCTTCGCATAGCGGAGTTGCATAGGAGTAGTTGTTAGTGTTTTACTTTCTGTTTCCGCAACCATCAAAACCTCCTTAGTTAACTCCGACCAAAGGACTTCAATCTCAAGTCCTCCTCGAAATTAACTCCACCTTACTGTGTTCCTTGAAGAGATCGATACTTAGGGAAATTCAACCATTTTATATTACTTGTACGACCGGTACAATTGCCGAGAGTGCATCAAGTTTTTGGAGCCATTGCCGGGGAACAAAGTCGTGTGAGTTTTGGGAGAGGGAGATAGTAGATCCCTTTCCATTTGTGCATTGCATTGTTCTTCTTTGTTTTAGTTGTTAGAATTTATATTTTGCTTATTTCTTTTTTCCCTTTTCTTATTTTTTGTTTTAGATAGCAGATCCATGCTTTTTTTTATTTTAGTTGTGTAGCACTCTTTAGTAAATTTTCTAGTTCGTGATGTATTCAGCCGAGTGCCGTCTTTATGACGCTTTGTGCCGATGCATCAATGTCATGGCTGATTTGAAAGTCGTGCATTGCATTAGATGTTTGTTATGTCAAGGTGTAGGCCACATGGTGGAGGATTGCCGTCGCTTGTGCAAGCCTTCTCCCTCTGAGGGCATGCACGCAACATCCTCCCATTCGCGGAAGACTATTGTGGACAGGCCTACCAGGGTGTTGCCTGGCCCATACAATGACATCGCGCACTTTTCTCGCTCTTTACCCTTTGAGATTACGGAAGAAACTCTCGCTACATACAGATCCTTCATGGGTCCCTCGCTCCCTTTTTACGAGCTTCCCTTGAGCGATGACGATCACTCTTATGGTAGCCCGGAAAAGATGATCAGGAAAACATGGGCACTCCTGTATGGGATGCAGAGATTATTCGTGTCGACTGGATGACGTCTGCGACTGATTTTGCGATGGGGCCTACTCATTTTAAGCCTGATTTTCAGAGCAGTTCTGCCCCTCCGCAATTTTTGCCTGAGTTTGCTACTCCTTTTTCTTGTGAGTCGGTTGATGATGACGTATTTTTGGATGTTTCGGTGCCTGATGATGCGCTGATTTGGGATGAGGAATATCCCCTTTTTGATGCGGAGATTTGCACTTCTTAGTAGATGGGGTCATTCCCCTTACCACCGTGGACCTCAAGTTCTCGGATTCTCCACGATACAACTTGTATGATACTAACAATGATCTCTGCCTGGATCCTACTGAGAGTGAAACCGGGATCACTCTCTCATTTCCTGATTATTTTAGTTCTTCATCTCTTTTATTACTTTATCCCTCTTCTCTATCTAAGCCTGTACAGTCTAAGTCTCCACGGGTATGCTGGGATGATGATGAGACTCGTGTTCATGTCGTTGTCATCGCATCCTACAGATCTGTGGTTGACGACGCCTTGTTAGGCGAGGATATGTTTTGTGATAAGATGAGCGAGGACCAGCGCTCCTCCTCTTCTTATTTTCTATTCCCTCTACCTGTTTTGGACAGGTATTATTATTTAGGTAGAAGGGTAACTATTTTATCTCCGTATAGGTACCCGTTACCGCAACGGATAATGGAACAGTTACCTGTGCACTTTTCTTTTTATAGACCCATTATCTAGTACTTTTCATTTTTTGAATAAGTCATGTTGAGATGACAATAACCCCAATACTTATCTAGTAGTAGGATTAGTTAGTTAGTTTTTTGTTTTTCTTCTGTTTTAAAAATAGCTTTGCTTGTCATTTTATTTATTTTTGCTTTAATGCTTACTTGCGAGAGTCTTGTGTGCTTGTGACTAATTCGGTAAGATTGCCCAGTCACTCAGGAGTTTTTTTTTGTTTCATTTGTTTTTGTTTTCTCTCTGTTGTGGCAGGATGAAACTTCCCAGAGAAAATGATGAAAATCGGGTTGTTTTTGCAAAACGCACGGTTTGGGAAAACGTGCATGACGAAAATGCACGACCGTGCGTTTTTATTTATAAAAACGCAAGCCGAGCTTTTTTGACGCACGCTGGCCCTAATCCTCGAGCTCCTGTCGCGATCGTCGCTTTGACTCCTTCTCCGGTGAGTTCTCGTCCTCCTCTTCCAAATCTTGCCCCATTCCTCTTCTATTTCTGCTCCACATTCTCTCCTCATCACCGCCATGGGTTACAAGAAGGTGATTAGAAAGTTACGTAGCTTTGGTGGTGCCTCTTCATATTCTTCACGAGCTTCGGTTCCGGCGGATCCAGAAGATGCTCTGATTGCTCCGGTGAACGCTGAAGATGCAGAGTAGATGCTCCGTTTTGGGAGACCTGAAATGGTCACTAGGTATGAACGTTTGTCCAAAAAACTTTTTTTGATTTTCATTTCGTTTCAGACAGGGAGCTTGCGGTCGTCAGTTTAAACCTGGAGGTAGATCGTTTACTCGACGTAGGTTCGTGGCGTCAACTCATCTCCATTGTGGATACAGGATTCCACAAAATCACACTTGAATTCCTCTCCACCTTCCACATTTTGGAACGTCGTGACGCAGCCACCTGTGAGTCCACTGCGGTGGCATTTCGGATGAACTTGCACCAGTGAACTTGTAGTGTGGGCATGCTTGCCGTTTATGCGGGGACATACGCGGTTGAAGAACTCACGAAATCAGACGTTCTAGCCCGACCCTTTGAGTTCCCAACTGGTGCTTCGCTATGTTTAGCATTTGATCGGGCACAGCATCAATGCCCGCTCGATGAGCCAAAATATAGCAGGGTGGTCAGATCTACTCTACCTCTACAACATGCATCATGGGTTCCTCTCCACCTAGGCTGCATTCTTGCTAATTACTTCCTTCACCAGGCCACGTACGTGCCTCTGAAGGCCATCGGTGGTTCGCATTTTATTACGCGAATCGTCAAGGGATTAGGAGTGTTTGACACTTTGTTAGCCATGACGCCGGTTTCCCGTGGCGATTTTATTTCTGCGACCATGATGACCGCCTTTAAATTGGTGCATCGTGTTTCTTCTGGCGGTTCGTGGAGCTACGTCATTTGTACTGCGGAGCTTGAGAAGCCAGCTAGGGCTTCTTCGGTAGATGTAGGATCCTCTTCGGAGTCCCGCCGGTCCGACGATGTCGTCCCTGTCCATACCATGGCATTGGGACCATCGTCTTGTTTTGCCCATGCCCCGCATCGTAGGAGTATTGCGGAGGATTATCCCGACTTCTACACGCGGCATATGCAGATGGAGGAGCTGTTGCGCGAGCAGCATAGCATGACGAGGCATATTGTTGACTTTCTTCAGGTGCCCCCTGCTGCCCCTCCTCGAGCTTCGACTTCTCGTGCACGTACTCCGCCTCTGCCTCCGCCTTTTTCTGATCTGCCTGAGTGATTGCTACTGTTCTCCTCGGTTAGGATATTTTGTAGTTTTTGCTTCATATTTGTGTATTGTTTATTTTGACTTATTGTATACATTACTCTATTTAGCTGGGGCATCGTCCTCAGGGTGGATTTTAGTTATTTTGATTGCATTGTCTGGCTTTCTTGTGTTATTGTGTTTAGTTTCATTTGATATATGTGATGCAATATACGTGATGTGAGATTGTGTTTAGTACTAACTCACGAGTATTGCTTAGCTTATATTTGTTATGGCTTGGTATACATTTTTTGTTGTTTAAGCTATTTTGTTGTTGGACTTTCTTTGGTGCGGCAGAGGAGCTAAATATTTTTGCAGGTTTGGCTTCATGCTTTAACGTAAATATTCTGGTATGCTCATTGGCTGAGCATGGGGTATCCACTCCCCCGACTTATATTTCAATGTTTTTATTGCGAATCTTGTGACAGGTTGTATGGATTAAGTCATGTGGGGGGAGAGATTCGAGTTGTTATCCGCTCACGTGCACATTCCACTCGCATACTAGAAGTTTTTCTTGTTATATAATTTGCATTTGCTTTTCACTCCACAACACCAACTTGAGAACATGTACTTAAGCGCTTGCATGCGCCGAGATTGTTTATCACTTTTGCGTAGAATAAAGAATGTTGTGTTGATTTATGATTGCATGATGGAGTAAAATGTTGACTCCAAGAGTGTTCTTAGGCGTGCACTTGTGATCGCTTAGTGTCTGTGCAGATTAAAATTCTTAATATGCTTACAGTTTCAATTTTTCTATTAGCGTAGAATTTGTATACGGTACTCTAATTGTGAATCCGGTTGTGAATCCGGTTGTGAATCAAACGGTGGTGTAGGATTGTGTGTGGGAGTTCAATAGCCTCGTATTGCTTGAGTCGGGAGGAAGAATTATCTTTCTCGGCGGATAAGAACTTGCCCCTAACTACTCTCTGTAACATCTCATTTCCAACTAGACCCCTAAGATTGGTTTTGGCCATGACTAGGTCATGACAAAACCCTAGGAAGCCAGAAATGGGCCAAGAGATAGAAGGCCAAGATGAGGATCACCATGGTTTGCCTACGGCACAACCTCATCACCTGTCACAACCCGCATTTTCTCCACGGTAAAAATCGTATCAGAGTAGGAGAAAACACGCGCCGTGATGCCACGTCGTGCAGGGGATAACTGCACACGCTCAGGCAAAACTCCAAACGTTAGATTTTTTTAGGAAAATGGTTAATTAAGTATGAAAGAAAATCAGTTATGTTGAATGGCCGTATCCCTCGGCTCGGTGGATCAGCTAGTCCACAGTTAAAACTATATTTATACGCAGCAGAAAATACTTTGGTTCAATTAACTTGACACCCTAAAAGAGCATAAGTATCCCCGGGGGACGACTTATACGTGCATGACTCTAAGGTGAATATAATAGGTATGAAAAATAGTATTTTACGTTGAGGAAAAGTAGTGTCTTTGATTTAGAAACATGTTATGCATGGGGGTACATATAATAATACTTTTAGGTTTTAAAATATCTAACATGCAACCTAGCATAAATCCTTCCCAGAAGCAAGTAACCAACCTCAAATAGGCAAACACAGCAGTTTAAATTCATATTCAGCATCTCAAAAAGTCACCAGTGGGAGCCAACAACCTGACACGAACCCACTGGCGAGTATGTATGTCTATACAGAAGAGTAAAGAACTACCTCACAGCAAACGGGGATCAGCAATCTCAGCTACCCTAGAGGCCACCAACAAGCCCCTCCAAAGAACTAGCCGCTGAACTGGCTACAACCTGGACCTGAGGCATTCAAGAAAAGAACACCTCAGCAAGGAAACAATCAAAAGTAAATAGAGCAATAGATTAATGAGTAAATAAGATGAAGGGTTTACCAACCCGGCAACAAGCTGCTATAAGGAAAATAAGAAGGGAAAGGCAGAAAGAAAAGAGTACTGTCTAAAACACCGCAGAGCACACCAAGGGCGAGCATTAAAACCAACATGCCTTACCAATAAAACCTGCAACAGCATCAGGACATATACATATGCCAAAAGAAAGGAAAGCATAAACAGGAATGGGACTCACAGTCCTAACACGTGGGTAAGTGGCAGTGGTCAAACATGGGTCTGATTGAATAACTAGAATCAGACCCAAAAAGGGCTAAGGGGTCAAACAGTGGCAGCTTTAGGGTCCCACACACACCAACCCAAATCGGGGCAAAAGGCGGTGGCCACAGCTCTCCACATAAAACCACCCCTCTAGAGGCCACCAAAACTCCACCACCTGCCACGACCCAAGAGTCAGTATGCAGAAATTAGCCGACCACCCAAAGCACCCCCCCCCCTAGGGAAAAAGTCATTCTAACAATCCTAAGAAACACACGAACCCAAGGCAAAACGTCGGGTCCAACCGACGCGGCCTTGCACGCCTAACCCGAACCATCCCCGGGTCTACCTGACCCCAAAACAAGCGCAACACCAGTGTCGACATGATGTGTCGACACCTCGACAAGCCGGTGTCGACACAAGGTGTCGACACAACCACGGCCGGTGTCGACACCAAGTGTCGACACTGCAGCGGCCGGTGTCGACACATGGTGTCGACACTGCCACCGCCGGTGTCAACACCACCGCTGCCGGTGTCGACACATGGTGTCGACACTGCAGCTGCTGGTGTCGACACCAAGTGTCGACACCAAGTGTCGACACCAATACTGCCGGTGTCGACACATGGTGTCGACACTGCAGCTACTGGTGTCGACACCAAGTGTCGACACCACTGCTGCCGGTGTCGACACATGGTGTCGACACTGCAGCCGCTGGTGTCGACACCAAGTGTCGACACCAAGTGTCGACACCACTGCAGCCGGTGTCGACACTGCCGCTGCTGGTGTCGACACCAAGTGTCGACACCACGATTGGCCGGTGTCGACACCAATTGTCCACACCAAGACTTGCCGGTGTCGACACAACAGTGTCGACACCCCACCTGGCTACAGGAGCCAGATCCAGCAGACAACCAAAAACGAGAACGGGGATTCTCTCTTCTCTCTCGAGTACAACCTCCATCAGCAATGGTAACTACTAGACCTAGACCGAACCAAAACTGTCCCTAATAGACGCAATCCCTCAGGAAAACTGAAATTTACTGGAACCTTCTACACTAACCTCGGTATGATCGGGAACAAGCCCTAGCTTACACCTAAAATCCCAACAATAAAGAGATAAAAAAAATTTAAATCAACAGAAGGCAAAGATCAACTAAGGCAAGGATGAGGGTACATCACTTGCCTCAATACCAGGAACTCGGTCGGCGGCCTCCCCCGCTTGCGGACCTGGCCGCAGGGCAGCAAACTGAGGAGCAGAAAGAAGGCAGATCCCGGTGGGGGCAGTCCAGATCCACCCTCGAAACCGAAATCCGACCGCTAAATCTCCAGTAAAACAATGTCCCAAGGCTAGGGTAGTCCGGCAGAGCTCTTCCTCTCCTCTCGTACAGGCGACGGCTTCCTCCAAACAGAGAAACAGGAAAAGAACCAAGAAGGAACCCAGCCCTAAACTGACCCAAGACTATATATCAGCAGTAATAATAATAAACACCAATACATAATAATTACTATATACACCCAATATCAAAACAACCCGAAACCCGAAACTTCTCGGAAAAAGACGAAATTTACGCCGCAGCTAAAAACCCACGCTACGAACGCAACTACGAAGTCGAAATTAACGTTCAAAGAACAAAACCCGGGGTAACACCTCCCGAAGCCAAAACACAAGCATTCCCTAAGAGGCCCAACCGAGTCATCAAAAAGACTCCGGCTAGCTGGGGAATCTTGCTAACAAGCTACAAACAGGCTACACAGGGAACCCTAAGAGCTAAGACCACGCTCTACAACGGCAAAAAGCCAGAAATACGCCATCGTTACGACAGCCAAAGATCAAACAAAACACAGAAAAACCGGGGGCGTTACAGCCACTCCCCCTAAAAGAAAGTTTCGCCTCGAAACTTTACTCACAACACCCCTATAAAGAAGGAGAGATAAAAAGCCAGGAAAGGGCTAAATAAATAATAGAATAGAACATACCAAGCACAAGATCAGGGAAATAGATGAGGGTGAGCCTCCCTCATAGCCGACTCCAACTCCCAAGTCGCGCTTTCCACATCTTGATTCCTCCATAAAACCTTAACCATCGGAATAGTCTTCTTCCGCAACGCCCGAACTTGAGAATCCAAAATGCGAACAGGCACCTCCACATAAGAAAGATTCGGCTCCAACTGAGGCATAGAATCCAAAACCTGCCTGCCATTCATCACACATTTTCGCAGCTGACTGACGTGAAAGACATCATGCACGCCAGGGAAATTTGCGGGCAAAGACAGCCTGTAGGCTGATACCCCAATCCGCTCAACAACCGGAAACGGCCCCACGTATCTCGGGTCCAACTTGCTATTCTTGCCAAACCGCTTGACTCCAATCAACGGGGAGACCTTTAAGAACGCCGAGTCCCCCACAGCAAATTCCAAGTCCGACATACGCCGATTGGCGTTCTTCTCATATCTTTCCTGGGCTATCCGAAGCTTTTCCCGAACCAGCTTCACAGCAGTCTCCATCTCCTCAAGCGCTTCTGGACCCAACAAAGGTCCCTCGCCAAGCTCAGCCCAAAACAAGGGAGTCCTGCAGCGCCTCCCATACAAAGCTCCAAAGGGAGCCATTTGCAAGCTTTCTTGATAACTGTTGTTATAAGCGAATTCCATAAGCCGCAAGCGCTCGTCCCACGCTCCTCCGTGGTCCAGAATGTAGCATCGGATCATATCTTCCACAATCTGATTTACTCGCTCTGTCTGACCATTGGTCTGCGGATGATAAGCCGTGGAATATCTCAAATCTGTACCCAACCCTTCTTGAAGGCTCTTCCAAAAACGAGATGTGAACCTGGAGTCTCGATCTGATATGATACTTACGGGTACACCATGCAATCTGACAACCTCTTCCAGATACAGCTCGGCTATCTTCCTCATCGGATAATCGATCTTAAATGGCACGAAATGAGCGCTCTTCGTCAATCTGTCTACAATTACACAAACTGAATCATGCCCCTTAGGCTATCTCGGTAAACCGGTAATGAAATCCATCGAGATACTCTCCCACTTCCACATCGGAATCTCCAAGGGAGTCAGCTTGCCACCAGGCCTTCCATGGTCGGCTTTCACACGCCTGCAAGTGAAACACTCTGAAACAAATCTGGCTATGTCCTTCTTTATCCCGTACCACCAGGCAATCTGTTTTAAATCATGATACATCTTGGTAGACCCTGGATGATAGGCAACACTAGATCTGTGGGCGTCTCTGCACACCATATCTCTGATATCTCCAACTGCGGGGATGCAAAACCTGCCACGGTACTTCAAGGTGCCCGCATCATCTAAAGAGAAATCTGGTAATTCACCCTTCTCAGCTCGAAGATACAAATGCAGAAGATCGGAATCGTCCTTCTGATGTAGTCTCGTAAGCGTAATCCACGAAGGTTCTGCTATGGCTATGCTACTCTGTGAATCACAGCTTCCCACAGAAATGTCCATCAACAGAAACTCTTCCACTAGACGCTCGGCGGAAAGATTAAAAATCTTACCTGAATTCCGACTCAGGGCATCGGCCACCACATTTGCCTTGTCTGGATGATACTGAATTTCAACATCATAGTCGGCCACGTACTCCAACCACCACCGCTGGCGCAGATTCAATTCTTTCTGAGTAAAGACATACTTCAGACTCTTATGATCCGTGAAAATCTTGCACTGCGCGCCATATAGCAAATGCCTCCACAATTTCAATGCATAGATCACAGCTGCAAACTCCAGGTCATGCGTAGGGTAGTTCCTCTCGTGAGTCTTTAGCTGCCTCAACCCATACGCAATCACCTTCCCGCCCTGCATCAATACGCAGCCTAGACCGACATGCGACGCATCCACATATATATCATACTCACTGCCCTCCATAGGCAAAGACAAAATTGGAGCCGAACATAGCCTTCTTTTTAGTTCCTCAAAAGCCTTCTCACACTTGTCATTCCATATAAAGGCTACATTCTTCTGCGTCAACTTGGTTAATGGCGCGGACAAGGTAGAGAAACCTTCTACAAACCTTCTATAATAACCAGCCAAACCCAAGAAGCTTCTGATCACTTTGGGGGTAACTGGTCTCACCCATTCCATAACAGCAGCGATCTTTTCTGGGTCCACCGATATTCCCTCCTTATTGATCACGTGGCCTAGAAAAGAAACCTGAGGCAACCAAAATTCACATTTGCTCAACTTGGCGTATAGCTTATGGTCTCTCAGAGTCGCCAAGACCAGCCGCAAATGTCGATCATGCTCCTCTGCATCCTTAGAATACACCAAAACATCGTCTATAAAGACAATCACGAACCTATCTAGAAAATCCTTGAAAACTCTGTTCATCAAATCCATAAAAGCTGAGGGCGCATTAGTCAAACCGAATGACATAACCAAAAAGTCAAAATGCCCATGACGAGAATGGAACGCCGTCCGCGGAACATCTGACTCTCGAATCCTCAACTGGTGATAGCCCGAACGAAGATCTATCTTGGAAAACACGGCACTACCACGCAGTTGGTCAAACAAATCGTCGATTCGCGGCAAAGGGTACCTATTCTTAATAGTAACCTTGTTCAGCTCTCTATAGTCGATGCATAACCTCATCGACCCATCCTTCTTTTTAATGAACAGCACTGGTGCACCCCAAGGCGAAGAACTCGGCCTTATAAAGCCTTTTGCCAATAACTCATCCAGCTGACCTCGCAACTCTTCCAGCTCTCGCGGGGCCATCCGGTACGGCGCCTTCACGATAGGACGCGTGCCTGGCTCCAAATCTATGGCAAACTCGACATCTCGATCGGGTGGAAGACCGGGAAGGTCGTTTGGAAACACATCAGAAAAGTCACACACCACAGGAATCTCTTCCAAACAGGGCTCACTAACAATCGACCCTACCAGAGAAACCACACTGGCAAAACAGCTAGAAACAAGCAACTTCCGAGCACGCACCGCAGAAATGACTAGAGACTCCTAGAGGGAATACCCATAAATGCTCCCTGGCTGACCGTTGTCTTTGACGAAGTCCAAGCGCTTACCCTTGCACTGGATCACAGCATCGTACCTTGACAATCAGTCCATGCCCAAAATAACGTCAAAGTCCTCCAGGTCAATCACTTTTAAATCTGCCTTGGCTAGAAAATCTCCCAACAAAATTGGACAATCGAGGATACCCAGGTCCGTAACCACAGAGTCACCGGAGGGGAACTTAACGCAGAAGGCACCACCAACACGATCTAGGCCCAAACTGAACCGCTCCACGAAGGCTCTAGCCACAAACGAGTGGGTAGCGCCGGAATCGAAGAGAACGCGTGCCCAGCGGTTCTTTACCTTAAATCGTCCTACGAATTGCACACGCATCTAAGGCAACAAGCGCTAAAACGAAAACTACAATCAAAGAAGAAACGTAACGAAACGACCGGGGAGGAGTCGAACCTGAGATAACCAGGGTCGAGGTCTGCGCTTCGTCTGCCGAGAGCACATTCAGCTTTCCTTTTCCTTTATCCACTTGCTGAGGCGGTGGCAGAGCCTGGAGGGGAACTGGCTGCAGAATAGACTGGGTCTGAGGGCACCTTGTCTTGAGATGACCCTTCTGGCCGCACTGAAAACAGACCTTATCTTTTAACCAACAACGGGCAGCCTCATGCCCCTTCCTTCCACACAAGGCACACACCAAGTCTCCCCTGGAAGTACCCTGAATCGCGTGCACCTGTTCCTTCTTCTGCGCTCCCAACCTTTTGAAACACTTCTCAAAGGGGTGGCCTGGCCGGCCACAAAAGCTACAAATCTCTTTGACCTTCTTTCTCGAGACAGCATCAGGTCGCTGAGGGCTCTTCCCTCCACCGGACTTCCGCTTATCTTTCCTTAACTGCTGGCCTCTATTCTTGGCATTCTCAATGGCCTCAACTCTCAAAGCAGCTTCAACCGCACTGGCGTAACTGACTGCCCCATAGGCATTCGCTAACTGTTGTATGTCGCTTCTTAGTCCACCCAGAAATCGCTTAACTCGATCTGCCTCAGCACTCACTAGACCCGGAGCAAACCGACTCAACTTACTAAACTCAATCTCATACTCACTAACCATGAGTTTCCTCTGCTTTAAGTGAAGAAAGTCGTTCATTAGCCGGTCCCGTTCGACTGAAGGCAGAAACTTACTTAACAACAGCACCTTAAATGACTCCCAAGTGCAACAGGCCACTAAGCTCTCTTTCTCTCTCAGCCACCAATTCTTTGCTAAGCCCTTGAGCTGGTAGGCAGCGAGCATCACTCTCTGATCGTCCGTAATCCCTGAGTACGAGAACATTTCCTCAATGGTAATCAGCCAGTCATCCAAAATCATGAAATCTGCCTGCCCATCATAGGTAGGGGGTCTCAGCCGCTGAAACTGGGATATGAACGCCATCTCCGGAGGCACTACAACCAAAGGCACGGGAGGAGCAGGAGGGGCAGGGACAGCTACCCCCTCTGCGGGGTTCTGAGCTCTCGGGGGCTGTCCCGCCACAACTGCGACAAGGGACTGAATCTGAGCCTGCATAGCCACTACCTGCCTCGATAACTCCTCATTACTTTGCCGCAAGCTTTCTACCAATGCATCGCTCTGCGCTCCTGACGTCTCACCATCGGATTGTGGGGTCGATCTCGTCGCAGGACGTCTCGCCATCCTAAAATCGCACAAGCTTTAGACAAATCCTAGCCTATCAACTAGAACAAAACTACCCGGTACGGACAAACACACTTAAATATGAACTTCAACTGCAAAACTTGCTCTGGGAGTTGTTTTTACCATGATGATGTTATGCTTATCCGAAGATGGTTCACCACCATCATACTGACTCATGTGCCTAAACCATGAATGCATGCATTTGTATTCTTTTTTACTCAAAACCATGTGTGTACATATGTCATCTTGCAAATCTTTAGCTTGGCACATAGTGCTTATGAAATGTTATGCTATGCATGATGTGCTATGCATTCTAAAAAGGCCTTAGTGCATGCAATGGGAGGCGTACACATGAAAATGTTATGCATCTCATACTACATAACATTGCCATGTAACGAAAAGGAAAACGTGCTAGCCGCATTCATGTGGTGAGGTTATGTATCCCATACTATATAACCCTCACATGTTGCCTCCTATGGTGGATCCATATTCAAACACATATTATGCATCCCATACTACATAATATGCCATGTATACTTCTTCATGCTCATGAGTGTAGTGTTCGTGCTTCGGCTAAGACGTGTTGATGACATATCGGTGTGTGAATGGTATGATGCTGAACACTAATGCAGACAAGGGAAAGGTTGCCCAACCATTTGTCAAGCAACCTCCCTCTGATACCAACTGTCACAACCCGCATTTTCTCCACGGTAAAAATCGTATCAGAGTAGGAGAAAACACGCGCCGTGATGCCACGTCGTGTAGGGGATAACTGCACACGCTCAGGAAAAACTCCAAACGTTAGATTTTATTAGGAAAATGGTTAATTAAGTATGAAAGAAAATCAGTTATGTTGAATGGCCATATCCCTCGGCTCGGTGGATCAGCTAGTCCACAATTAAAACTATATTTATACACAGCAGAAAATACTTTGGTTCAATTAACTTGACACCCTAAAAGAGCATAAGTATCCCCGGGGGACGACTTATACGTGCATGACTCTAAGGTGAATATAATAGGTATGAAAAATAGTATTTTACGTTGAGGAAAAGTAGTGTCTTTGATTTAGAAACATGTTATGCATGGGGGTACATATAATAATACTTTTAGGTTTTAAAATATCTAACATGCAACCTAGCATAAATCCTTCCCAGAAGCAAGTAACCAACCTCAAATGGGCAAACACAGCAGTTTAAATTCATATTCAGCATCTCAAAAAGCCACCAGTGGGCACCAACAACCTGACACGAACCCACTGGCGAGTATGTATGTCTATACAGAAGAGTAAAGAACTACCTCACAGCAAACGGGGATCAGCAATCTCAGCTACCCTAGAGTCCACCAACAAGCCCCTCCAAAGAACTAGCCGCTGAACTGGCTACAACCTGGACCTGAGGCATTCAAGAAAAGAACACCTCAGCAAGGAAACAATCAAAAGTAAATAGAGCAATAGATTAATGAGTAAATAAGATGAAGGGTTTACCAACCCGGCAACAAGCTGCTATAAGGAAAAGAAGAAGGGAAAGGTAGAAAGAAAAGTGTACTGTCTAAAACACCGCAGAGCACACCAAGGGCGAGCATTAAAACCAACATGCCCTACCAATAAAGCTTGCAACAGCATCAGGACATATACATATGCCAAAAGAAAGGAAAGCATAAACAGGAAAAGGGACTAACAGTCCTAACACGTGGGTAAGTGGCAGTGGTCAAACATGGGTCTGATTGCATAACTAGAATCAGACCCAAAAAGGGCTAAGGGGTCAAACAGTGGCAGCTTTAGGGTCCCACACACACCAACCCAAACCTGCGCAAAAGGCGGTGACCACAGCTCTCCACATAAAACCACCCCTCTAGAGGCCACCAAAACTCCACCACCTGCCACGACCCAAGAGTCGGCATGCAGAAATTAGCCGACCACCCAAAGCACCCCCCCCCCTAGGGAAAAAGTCATTCTAACAATCCTAAGAAACACACGAACCCAAGGCAAAACGTTGGGTCCAACCGACGCGGCCTTGCATGCCTAACCCGAACCAACCCCGGGTCTACCTGACCCCAAAACAAGCGCAGCACCAGTGTCGACATGATGTGTCGACACCTCGACAAGCCGGTGTCGACACAAGGTGTCGACACAACCACGGCCGGTGTCGACACCAAGTGTCGACACTACAGCGGCCGGTGTCGACACATGGTGTCGACACTGCCACCGCCGGTGTCGACACCAAGTGTCGACACCACCGCTGCCTGTGTCGACACATGGTGTCGACACCGCAGCTGCTGGTGTCGACACCAAGTGTCGACACCACTGCAGCCGGTGTCGACACATGGTGTCGACACTGCAGCTATTGGTGTCGACACCAAGTGTCGACACCACTGCTGCCGGTGTCGACACATGGTGTCGACACTGCAGCCGCTGGTGTCGACACCAAGTGTCGACACCACTGCAGCCGGTGTTGACACCTTGTGTCGACACTACCGCTGCTGGTGTCGACACCAAGTGTCGACACCACGATTGGCCGGTGTCGACACCAACTGTCGACACCAAGACTGGCCGGTGTCGACACAACAGTGTCGACACCCCACCTGGCTACAGGAGCCAGATCCAGCAGACAACCAAAAACGAGAATGAGGATTCTCTCTTCTCTCTCGAGTACAACCTCCATCGGCAATGGTAACTACTCGACCTAGACCGAACCAAAACTGTCCCTAATAGACGCAATCCCTCAGGAAAACTGAAATTTACTGGAACCTTCTACACTAACCTCAGTATGATCGGGAACAAGCCCTAGCTTATACCTAAAATCCCAACAAGAAAGAGATAAAAAAAAATTTAAATCAACAGAAGGCAAAGATCAACTAAGGCAAGGATGAGGGTACATCACTTGCCTCAATACCAGGAACTCGGTCGGCGGCCTCCCCCGCTTGCGGATCTGGCCGCAGGGTAGCAAGCTGAGGAGCAGAAAGAAGGCAGATCCCGGTGGGGGCAGTCCAGATCCACCCTCGAAACCGAAATCCAACCGCTAAATCTCAAGGAAACAGCGTCCCAAGGCTAGGGTAGTCCGGCAGAGCTCTTCCTCTCCTCTCGTACAGGCGATGGCTTCCTCCAAACAGAGAAACAGGAAAAGAACCAAGAAGGAACCCAGCCCTAAACTGACCCAAGACTATATATCAGCAGTAATAATAATAAACAACAATACATAATAATTTCTATATACACCCAATATCAAAACAACCCGAAACTTCTCGGAAAAAGACGAAATTTACTCCGCAGCTAAAAACCCATGCTACGAATGCAACTACGAAGTCGAAATTAACGTTCGACTTACAAAACCCGGGATAACACCTCCCGAAGCCAAAACACAAGCATTCCCTAAGAGGACCAACCGAGTCATCAAAAAGACTCCGGCTAGCTAGGGAATCTTGCTAACAGGCTACAAACAGGCTACACAGGGAACCCTAAGAGCTAATACCACGCTCTACAACGGCAAAAATCCGGAAATACACCATCGTAACGCCAGCCAAAGATCAAACAAAACACAGAAAAACCGGCGGCGTTACATCACCCAACCTAGGGTTTGACCTTAGGGCTTCACCATGACTCCATGACACCACCACAACATCACTAACCCATTAGAGGGTCCACTAGAGCCTTAAGGGTCCATTGAAGTCAACCACAAGTGGTCAATTTGACCTAGGACCACTTTAGGCCTAAATCGGGCAATGTGCCCTAACTAAGGGTAGGAGCCCTAGTAAAGCCCAACTAACCCTACCATGGACTTTCTAGACCTAAAGTGGGGTCAATGGGTCTCTAAGGACCCAAGAAGGGCAGTCCAAGAGGTTAAGTTGACCAAAGTCAACTCTGACCCTAAATAGGTCAAACTGGTCTATATATGGTCAACTGACCTTCCCCAAGCCAAGTGGACCCCACCCAAGCCCACCTAACCCTAGAGTGAGGTCAATGGGTCACCTAGGATCCATTGGGGTCCACCCAAGAGGCTAAGTTGAGCAAAGTCAACTCTAACCCTAAATGGGTCAACCTAACCTACATTGGGTCAAACTGACATACACAAGGGCCAATTGAAGTTACCTTAGCCAAGTGAACCCCACACATACCCTCATAACCCTAGTGATAGGCCAATGGGTCACCAAGGACCCATTGGGACCAATCAAAAAGGCTAAGTTGACCAAAGTCAACTCTAGCCCTAAAATGGTCAAAGTGCCCTACCTAAGGGTCAAGTGACCTCCAAGGGGCCAAGACAACCCTACCTATACCTTATGGGAGACCAATGGGTCACCAAGGACCCATTAGGGGCAAACTCAAAGACCAAATTGACCAAGTTCAACCCTAGCCTAGGTTTGGGTCAAGCTAGCCCAAATGGGCTAACTCAAGCTCATGCCCAATTCTCTTGGGCTAACCTTTCTTGGATGGGTGAAATAAACATGTGGGCTGCCTTAGGGTTAGGTAGGAGTCAAAAATTCAGATTGGTGAATGGGAGAGAGAAAGTGCTTCAAAGGGAAGAGAGAGAAAAAGAAGAGGAGAAATGGAGGAAGACTTGGGCTCATCCTTCCCCTTCCCCAACCTTCCCCAACCACCCATTCAATTCCCTAAGACCAGAGGAGTGCAACCAGCTACCCATTGACTGGTTTGAGCCACGTTTTTCCCCCTACCTACCATGGCCGCCAAGCTTGACCAAGAGCCAATAATGGCAAATGCATTTCGAGCCACCTAACACCCCTTCTCTTCATTTTAAAAGCTTCATTGGACTTCAAGAAGTCAGTCCCACCCCTTACCCGAAGGAGCCAAGGTGTTTCATAGTGTTGTTGTATAAATCCTACCACCACCACCACCAAAAATGGCATCCCGGCGATCGGCAAGGATTCAAGCCACCAAAAAGGTCCTCCTCCACTTCTTCATCCATGGATAGATCATAGAAATGATTAGGTCCAAGGTTCGGGCTCAATTGAGCCCGATCCAACTTCAAAATTCATGGTTTTTCCGAAATTTTTCACCTCTCGGGTTCGCCGGAATAGTGCTCTCCGGCGGCCGTGCCGCCTCCCGGCGATAGCCCCCACCTCAACGAAGGTGGTGGCGGCGGTGGCCGGCCGGGGAGGTGGCCGGATCGCCGGCGGTGGTGTTTGGAAATTGCTCCAGGCGGGAGGAATCCGGACCATTGGCTGAATGGAGAAGACAAACGGATGCCATCCACAGCTGCTTCAAGATTCGTGCTTTAATAACTTTAAACTTTAGGTTTAATTAATTTGGTTAATTCAAAATCTGTCACAATGTTACTATTTAATGTTTTAATTGTTTAAAACTAGATAGAGGCACTGTATTTGCAATTGGTCAACATATGAATTGTAGCCCTTTGAGTCTAATTTATTTTAAAATTAGTTTGAACCAGTTTGGGTGCTTGGTTTGACCAGGGCACCCATTTTGGTGGGGCCTACACATAGGGCTAGGCAGAAATTCAAATGAGTGCCCACACTTTATCTTTGATCCAAATGAGCTGTAATGTTGTAAGGAAGTCAATCTAGAGCATATCTAGGAGTAAACCAAAAATGGGAATTTTTGGGGACAATATTTCTATAGTTTTGGAAATTATTTAATTTCTCTATGATAATTTAATTAGGTGGTCTAATTACCTCCAAACCCTCCCAAATTTTTGTGAGTGGTCCCTGGGCTCATGTTATGTATCTGTATACAATTTCACCTAATTTGGATGTGTTTTGAATAGGTATTGACCCAACCCTAACTTTACCTTAATAAGGGTATTTTGGTCAAAAGTGCACTTTTGCTTTTGAGTGTCCAAATCACCTCCACAGAGGCTGAAATTTGGGCCACTGACTTGGTATGGAATTTAGCACCTTCCCATGGAATGTGGGGTAGAGTGGAATTGATTTACCCTAAGTTCCTAGGCCAAACCCTAAGGAAGGACCTTTGTGCCTTGTGAAGGGCATGAGTCCTAAACACCTTGGATGAACTTCAAATTTTGTATGGAGGGTCCTAGGGTATATAAAACCCTCTGGTAAAAATAATAAAGGATTTTGAAAATGGTAGGGTCCACAAAACCCTAACCCTAGCTTAGGTCATAAAACTTGTAGTGCTAGTTTAGGTTAGCTAAACTCCTTGAAAAATAATAAAATTTGGGTAGTGTGAGAATAAGGATATAATGAGCCTCTGGTAATTTATTTGGTAATTGTTGATCAATATTTGTAGCACTTCATTTGTAACCAATAGGATTGCCCTAATTAATAATTTGACTATTGTGATCTCACTGCCAATTGAAAGGTAATGAAAATTTGGCAGAGGTAGTTATAGAGCATAATGATCATATATGATTTTTAATAGAATTTTGGGATACATAATTAGGGCATCTACTTCACAAGTGCATTACTTTGGTTACATGCTAAATAATTCCTACAGAGTTCAATACTTGTTTAAAAATTATGAAATTTGATACATAGTGTTCCTAGTTCATCCTTATCAAGTGGGAAATTATTTGGAATTTTGTGATGGATAATTAGAATACTTTGTTCATTAACCCTAAAACTTGGAATTTCATGAGAAAATCAAGTATAGCCTTATTATTAAATGATAAATTATGAAACTTGATCTAGAGTATTTAATGGCCATCATAACCATCCGTGAATTTTCTCTGAAGTTTTGGAGGTATTATTGCTGTAAAATCTTTTAAAATGACTTATTATGAGATATATTTGAAATTGAAATTAAGGGCTTAAACCTTGCTGAAAAATTGGAAGACTTAGGCTTTAGAGTTTACTGTTCATTTTGTAATTTGCATAAATTTAGTAGATTATTATCTTGTCTGAATTTGGTACTTCATGTTCAACACTTGGACTTTTTGGATACTAGAATAAATAAATAAATTATCAGACAAATTAGGAAAATTATGAATTTCTGGATTTATGCTAAAAATGTCATTATAGCCCTCTAACAATTATCATAGGGGTACTGGATGATTATTTGATGTACCTCCCTTTTACGAGTCATATAGCTTAAGTGGTCTGCATATAGTAAAAACTGCAGAAATCATGATTGAGTATAATTGGATGTATGTCTTGGGATTAGTGGTAGGCTGGTTTGGATGGATAAAGATAAGTTCATTATTGGTAGTAGGAGGAGTAGAGGGATGGATTGGATAGAGTTAGGTGGTGCCCGGGATCGACGAAAGATCGTCTTCCCCGAGGTGAGGTAGAGTCAAATCACCCTAGGATTAGCCTATTGTAACATGAGAAGGTAATGGGTAATGGAATCAACCAATAATAATAATAAGCACCTTGCGAAAGGGAACGCTGGGCGTAATCCCAACATAGTTCTAGTGCCCCTTGAGAGCCCTTCACAGGGAATACCGGGGGCAGTCCTGGGTTAACGTAAACTGTATTAACAAGCTGAAAAGAGTAACTTAGTAATTAGGGATGCACATTTCACGAACACAGATAGCAATGGAAGATAGTTGGAAGCTTCGACTTGGATGGTTAAGAGACGGACGTTTGGGTCCGGGGAGCTTCAGCTCGATTGTTTGAGACGGACATTTTGGTCCGGGGAGCTTCGGCTCGGTTTTTGGATACGTTAAATTTGAATGTGCATAAAAGGAAAGGAAATTAAGGTGGTGGGTCTTCGGTATTGGAGGGTCGATGCACCGACGCCAATACGCTGACTCGGCAAGTGTGGTTAGCACTTCGCCAACAGAAGTCCGGTGCGCCAGCCGGCAAGAGTA
Source organism: Platanthera guangdongensis (assembly GCA_039583875.1). NCBI lineage: Eukaryota > Viridiplantae > Streptophyta > Magnoliopsida > Asparagales > Orchidaceae > Platanthera > Platanthera guangdongensis. The sequence continues at coordinate 172,990,054 of CM077150.1, read as the reverse complement.
CGCAGGAGTCCGCTTCGTGCACCAAGCGTTGAGGCGTACGATAGGTCTGACCGGTAGTGCTTTACTGGTTTATAGGTGGGCGAGGCCCAACCCACCGCTTCCGTCTGCCACTACGGAGGTATCCTGGGAGGTTACGGCTCCAGAAAGGCGGAACTAAAGGTCTGTGTGCACCGAGTCGGGTGTGTGTGTTGCACTTGCCTGTTACATCACACCCACTTGCATATCATAGAATAATCGATTAATTTAACTCTGACACCTAAAGTATAAGTGGAATGGGACGCTTATACATTAGGACCTGCAAAACGATCCCTTAGTCTATAAGCTTGTGTGGGCAAGTTTATAAATTAAAGGTTAAATTCTTTATATATATAATGTTGTTATTAACCGACACCCCAACGTATAAATTGGTATGGGACTTTTTATACGATGGGAGCCCTGTAAAAGATCCCTTGCTTATACGTTCAGTATAAGTTAAGGTTATTTTTCATACTATGCTTTACTGCCACATGTACTATAAAAATTGCTAGTATAGTTCCGCTGCCGTCAGATTCTTGATTACTCTCCACCTTCAAGTCCTCCCCTTTCTTCCTCTCCGCTCGGTGCCTAGGGGCTATGGGGGAAGGGGCGGAGGATGATAGGACTTAGTCTTTTAGACTAACGGTTTTCGAACCACATCATTTTAGGGGACCGTGGAGCCCAGCATGGAGGAGCATCCCCAGAGGTCGGCACGCTTGGAGATCGGGCAGTCTAGTTCCGGAGTTCAGACGGCAAGGACTGTGAGTTCTGATTGCTACTAGTAGTTATATTAGTTTGCTTCCGCGTTGAGAGATTTGTAGTGAGGACATGATGTACTGGGCGTGAGCCCTTGATCTTAGTATTTTGTATATCTGTGGACACTCCCTTCGTGGAGAATATTTATATATATATATATGTTTTCTGTGGACTTGCTTTTCTATTTTGCTACAGTTGCGATCGATTTGGCCGGCAGAATCGGCGTTTTGTAGTGATGACCTTCCTGGGTGCGAAGGTGTCACCGCAAAGAGAAGGTTCTGGGCCTAAGACCCCGGTGTTAAAAAAGAAAAAAAAAGTGGGGGTCTTACAAGTGGTATCAGAGCAAACCTCGATCGAAAAGTAGCAGTCCAAAACCCCTGGGTCACCCCCGCATGAGTTTAGTTTGGGGACAAACTAAGCAGCGGAAGCAGTGGTGTGCCCACATGGGGGAAATCACATGTAAAAGTCCACTTTATCTCTTCCATTCATTCCATTTGTATGCTAGATAACAATTGGAATTCTTCTTTGTAGCCTGCGGCAAACCCTGCCTCCAGTAGGGAGCACTTTAGGCTGCGAAGATCTCATCTTATAATTCTTTAGTCAATGATTTAGACTCAACCCACTATGAGACATGTCTAATCACGATAACTTATAGTATGCCCTAGACTGAAATAGACCTCTGGTATGAACTTGGTTAAAGTAAGGAGATACCCAAAGAGAATAACAGAGGGGTTTAACACGAGAATGACTACCTAAGACATAAACTCAGGTGTCCCTACGGACCCAATCAAGTATTACTCAAACCGGTAGGTCTGCCTTATGGAGAATTGAGGCCAATAATTTATTAGCAGACACCTTTTCTCAACCCTCGTACAAGTAACAAGATTACCTGGAGACAACCACCGTGACAAACACCGAGGGTCGGATAGGAATTCAAGTTCAGAAGAGACCCAATGGGGATTGAGAACATTTTGACCCAGATAAGGTTGTCGTAAATGGTGACTCAGAGGGTTTAAAGTATGGAGTATATCAACAGGTTGCAGGTTGGAACCCCAAGTCGAAGATTGACGCCCTCGGGATTGTGCACCCAGCTAGGATGGATATAACATGGTAATATCAAAGATACTTAGCCCAAGGTAGGGTCTTATCTTCTGTTTATTGGGGGCTTATCTTTTGTTTATTAGGGGCTGATCTTTTGTTTATTGGGCAAGTATTTATTGACTTAGGTTTCCCATAGACCTCATCTAGAAAACTTTACGTCGTGAATATAGTGGAATGGAGTAAACCGTATTTGTTGCTACTCTGGCGTTTTCATAAGGATAAGAATCTAATTGTGAAGTAGAGAATTTATAGAGTCGTTGTCTACCCATAGAGACGAGAAATTTAATCACCAGAAGTTTGGTGTATCTCCGAAAGTGATTCTCCCTGGAGTGAAGAAGGGTGTCATGGATTTGGTGACGCACGGTGAGGTCTGTCGGCTGATGAAGGTTAAGTGCAAGAATTTTTGGGGAAACTATTACAATCCCTGCCCGAGTTAGAGTGGAAGTTCGAGGATATAATCAGAGGTTTTCACACATAGGATATCACTCAGTTTGTGACCCACTGCGAAGCGTGCCAGCTAGTGAAGGTGGAGTGAAAAAACCCTGCAGGATTGTTGCAACCACTCCCGGTACCGGAGTGGAAGTTTGAAGACATCGCGATGGACTTTATTCATGGACTTCCCCGATCACGGACGGGAAACGACTCGATTTGGGTCATCGTCGATCGGTTTACGAAGGTGGTCAGATTCATTCCAATCAGGAAGGACGATTCTGTGGGAGTATTAGTGCGGATATTTGTGGAGCAGTTCATTCGATATCACGGGGTGCCCAAGACGATCGTGATGGATCAGGATGGCCGGTTCACTTCCAGGGAGTGGAGATCCATTCAGGCTTACTTAGGCAAGCATTTGACCTTCAGCACCGCATTCCATCCCCAGACGGATGGGCAGACGGAGCGGACCAATCGGACGCTGGAAGATCTTTTGAGGCTGTGCATTTTGGACCGTGGGGAACCGTGGGAGAAGCTCTTACCCCTGGTCGAGTTCTCCTATAACAACAGCTACCAGTCCAGCATCAGGATGACGCCTTACGAAGCCTTGTATGGAAGGAAATGTAGGACCCCGCTTTCTTGGATTCAGGACGAGGATCTGATGTTGTTGGGATCAGATTTTTTTGAAGACACCGAGGCTCAGGTGAGGCTGATCAGAGACAGGATGCTAGAGGCGCAGAGCAGACATGCTAAGTACTATGACGCCCGACATCGTCAGGTAGAGTTTCAGGTGGGGGACCAAGTGTTTCTGAAGATCCGGCCTATGCATGGAGTTTCACGAGTGCGTGGTCGGAAGAAGAAGCTCAGTCCTAGGTATATGGGCCCTTACAGGATCCTGGAGCGGATCGGACCCCTAGCTTACAGGCTGGAGTTGCCACCAGATCTGGAAGCCTTGCATGATGTGTTCCATATTTCCTCGCTCAGGAGGGCTCTATTATGCCTGGAGCAGCACATTTCGACAATAGATGGACCGGTAGCCTCAGACCGGTCAGTCCGCTTAGAGCCAGTACGGATCGACGACAAAGGAGTATGGATCTTGCGCCGCAAGAAGATGCCCTTAGTCAAGGTCTTGTGGAGGAACCACGACCAGGAAGAGCATACCTGGGAACCGCAAGACCTGATGCGTCAAAAGTACCCAGAGCTGTTCAGTCAGGTATAACTCACAACCCCTCAAAATGTTTAATTTGTTTTCCTGCTTTAAATTAGTAAGGCTGCTCGAGGAAGAGTAGAGGCTAATCTTTTGTTTATTGGGATCTTGGTTTGCCAATTGGGCGAATTGGCCATCGATTTATGTTTCCCTTTAAACCTAATTTATCAAACATGGTGTCGTAATGGTATGTTACAAGTTTCCTTTCTCCAGTAGAAATTCTCGTAGGCTTAACCTTGATTTCGGGGACGAAATCTTTGTTTTGTTTATTGGGATTTGTAACATCTCATTTCCAACTAGACCCCTAAGATTGGTTTTGGCCATGACTAGGTCATGACAAAACCCTAGGAAGCCAGAAATGGGCCAAGAGATAGAAGGCCAAGATGAGGATCACTATGGTTTGCCTATGGCACAACCTCATCACCCAACCTAGGGTTTGACATTAGGGTTTCACCATGACTCCATGACCCCACCACAACATCACTAACCTATTAGAGGGTCCACTAGAGCCTTAAGGGTCCATTGAAGTCAACCACAGGTGGCCAATTTGACCTAGGACCACTTTAGGCCTAAATCGGGCAATGTGCCCTAACTAAGGGTAGGAGCCCTAGTAAAGCCCAACTAACCCTACCATGGACTTCCTAGACCTAAAGTGTGGTCAATGGGTCTCTAAGGACCCAAGAAGGGCAGTCCAAGAGGTTAAGTTGACCAAAGTCAACTCTGACCCTAAATAGGTCAAACTGGTCTATATATGGTCAACTGACCTTCCCCAAGCCAAGTGGACCCCACCCAAACCCACCTAACCCAAGAGTGAGGTCAATGGGTCACCTAGGATCCATTGGTGTCCACCCAAGAGGCTAAGTTGACCAAAGTCAACTCTAACCTTAAATGGGTCAACCTAACCTACATTGGGTCAAACTGACATACACAAGGGCCAATTGAAGTTACCTTAGCCAAGTGGACCCCACACATACCCTCATAACCCTAGTGAGAGGCCAATGGGTCACCAAGGACCCATTGTGACCAATCAAAAAGGCTAAGTTGACCAAAGTCAACTCTAGCCCTAAAATGGTCAAAGTGCCCTACCTAAGGGTCAAGTGACCTCCAAGGGGCCAAGACAACCCTACCTAGGCCTTATGGGAGACTAATGGGTCACCAAGGACCCATTAGGGGCAAACTCAAAGACCAAATTGACCAAGTTCAACCCTAGCCTAGGTTTGGGTCAAGCTAGCCCAAATGGGCTAACTCAAGCTCATGCCCAATTCTCTTGGGCTAACCTTGCTTGGATGGGTGAAATAAACATGTGGGCTGCCTTAGGGTTAGGTAGGAGTCAAAAATTCAGATTGGTGAATGAGAGAGATGTAACAACTCATTTCCAACTAGACCCCTAAGTGTGGTTATTGGTCATGACTAGGTCATGACCAAACCCTAGGAAGCCCAAGAAGACCAAGGAAACCTAAGAATGTGGGTGAGACCACTATGGTCTGCAAATAGTAAATTCCTGAACCTTTGTTTAAGATAACCATGTGGCTTCACCAAGACTTCAAGACCCCACCATGTTCTCATCAAACCATGGTAAGATCCATTAGATCAATAAGGACTCATGGAGGGCAGTCAAAAGGGTTAAGTTGACCCAAGTCAACCTTAACCCTAAATGGGTCAAACAAATCTACTTAGGGTCAATTGACCATCCCCAAGCCAAGTGGACCCCACCCAAGCCCACCTAACCATAGAGTGAGGTCAATGGGTCACCTAGGACCCATTGGGGTCCACCCAAGAGGCTAAGTTGACCAAAGTCAACTCTAACCCTAAATGGGTCAACCTAGCCTACATTGGGTGAAACTGGCCTACACAAGGGCCAATTGATGTTCCCTTAGCCAAGTGGACCCCACACATACCTTCATAACCATAGTGAGAGGCCAACGGGTCACCAAGGACCCATTGGGGTCAACCAAAAAGGCTAAGTTGACCAAAGTCAACTCTAGCCCTAAAGTAGTCAAGGTACCCTACTTAAGGGTCAAGTGACCTCTAAAGGGCCAATACAACCCTACCTAGGCCTCAAGGGAGGCCAATGGGTCACCAAGGACCCATTTGGGCCAACCTCAAAGACCAAATTGACCTAAGTCAACCCTAGCCTAGGTTTGGGTCAAGCTAGCCCAAATGGGCTAACTCAAGCTCAAGCCCAACTCACTTGGGCTAACCATATTTTGGTGGATGAAATAAACATGTGGGCTGCCAATATGAGATTTACCAGCCAACTTAGTGACTAGGAGAGAGAGAGAGAGAATCTCAAAATTAAAGAATAATTTAGGAGAGAGAAAGGGGTATATTTAAGGGTATTTAGTGGAATAAGCCACTTGGACCCATGCCATCAGCCCCCACATGGGATGGCCGACCCTTGGAAGTCATGAGAAGGAGCTGGAATGGAGTGGGGCCCACCCATGCATGCATGGTGACAATAACAAAGAAATCCCTCCACCTTGCACTTAGGAATTATCACCCTCCCCTCCATAGTTCATCTTATCACTCTCGCCCTCTCCCCTTTCAGTTTCACCACTCTCAGAACACGGAGAGCAGTAGCAGAGAGAGAGAGAAACCAAGCTTTGGCCGTGAAAACCAAGGGAGAAGCGCCGCCGCCGCCGCAATGGTTCCCCGCCGCTCCTCACGTCGCAAGGCCGCCGGGAAGGTCCTCCCTCACCTCTCTCTTCATGCTTAGATCATAGGAATATCTAGGTTAGGGTTCGGGATCGAATGAGCCCGAGCCCAACACTTATTTTTCAGCTATTAATGGCGGTTTTGAAGCTCTCGGTTGAGGTGGCGCTGCCACCTCCAGCCGCCCTAGCCGCCGGAAAAGCTCGCCCCCACCACCGTGAGGGGAGAGGAGAAGTTGGCCGGTGGATGCGCCGCCGGAGGCGGCCGGGAAAAGCCCCGTGAAAATTCGGCTGGAAACCAGTCGGTTTGGAGAAGATGAGCAGCTGTCGTCCATCTGCGTCAAGATCTGTGCCATGCAATAATATAAATCCAGGAATTATTTAAATATATGAATAGTGTGTTTTCTGTCCCCTAAAATCCGATTTTTGCATGTCAAATTTTAGGGCCCTTACAGCCTTTTCCATAAACTGTTCTCAACATGCAAATTGTAGGTCTTGGAGTCACCTTTAATTTTATATGTTACACATAATTTTTGGTTATGTGTACTGCCCTATAGAGCCATCTTCCCAGGGCTGGTCCTAGAGTAGGGCAGAAACTAAAATGAGTGCCATGCCAAAACCCTAACTCCACATGGGCTGAAATTTTGGGAATATGGCTTAATTAGGAATATCTAGGACCTCCCCAAAAATGGGAATTTTGGGAGAATATAATGCTATAGGTTTAGGCCAAATATGATAAATTAAATTTTGTTGATATTTGGAGCTTATCAACTCCACAATGCCCCAACTTTTGGTGGCCTGCCCTTAGGAGTATATTAGACCTATGGTAGAAAAATTAGACAATTTAACCCTCTGCATGTTGAGTTATCTCACATGCAAGACCTAAAAATTAAATGGCCTTGGGCTGCAAATAGCAAAATGCAGAAATTTGAAAGTGTTGCCCAAGCCCATCCAGAGGCCCAAATGACCTGAGATTTTGGGGAGTAACTGGTTTAGGGCATATTTACGTCCTGCACAAAAATGGGATTAATTGGAATTAAAATTAGGGTGTAATTACCAAATTACCCCTAGGCTTGTTTAGGTGATTCTTGGAGTAGTTCAACTCCAAAAGGCCCCAATTTTTGGTGGCATGTCCATGCTGACATTATTAGGGCATGGTTAAATGTTTAGCCCACATGGATGACAGCAAGTTAGGGAAACCCCTTGCATGTGTTGGCTTGTAAAGGACTTGGTGTGCTTATAGCCAAAAGAAGAAAAAAATAAAATATTGAAGGCACAGCCCTTTTCATACCACTGACTTAGTATTACTTTAAGTACCCTCCCCTTTTTGTGGAAAATAGATGAATTAGGGTCGACTTACCCTTAGACCCAAGTTCACACCCTAAGGATGGACCTTTAAGGGGTTGTGAAGAACATATGGGCAAATGCCCTTGTATGGCCTTATAAATCAGTAGAGAGTCAATCCCTAGTTTTAGGGTAGAAGAACTAATAGGTCAAAATGGTAACTTAACCTCATCTAAAAACTGTGAAAATGGGGTAGAATGAATATTAGGGTGAGTTGAACCCCTAGATATTTTTAGTGGAATTTTATGGATTATATTCATGGTAGTTCCTTTGTTAATTATCAAAGTGTCCAATTTAGTATTTGATTTAATTTGATCATTTAGTTTAATTGGAATCTAGTAGAACTTGACCAGTAGAGGTTTTTGACCTAAATAGAGGTCTCTGAATTTTATTATAATTTTTAAAGGATTTTATATATTGCTGCCTTCATAAATATTGTAAAGGCCATATTTGATAAATAAATCATTTAAAGAATAATTTAACATTTTAAAATGTGAAGTTGGGCCACTGATGATTTTAGGATGATATCTACTATTAGGAATTTAATTAGAAATTTTGAAGTATATTTATAGTGCTTGATTCACAATTATGCTCTTTGTTGATTTTGGTATTGAATTTATTTAGAATTAAATATTCTGTGAAAAATCATGAAAGTTTGGCCAATGCTAATTTTAGGATTTTAGTAGTGTAATATATTTATCTCAAATTATTTGGATGATAATTTCAAGTAGTTGATTTACAAATCTTGGAATATGGGAATTTACTGCTAAAATAATTTTAGGCCCCTTAAATGTTTATAGAAAATGTCAAATTTGGAAATTATCACTTTTAGATATATGGAATTTTATCATGAATTTATGGAATATTAATCATGTCTAAAATGTATACTTCATGATCAACTTGACTATAATCGGCTCTTGTAAGAAATTATTTAAATAGAAGATTAATTGAGGAAAATACAATATTCTGGAATTAAATCATCTATGTCATGATAGGACTCCAGTAATAATCCTAGGTCATTCGGATGAAAACTCGAAGGACATCCTATCATGAACATCAATTAGTATAGGTTGGTCTACAAATAGTAATTTGGGGAAAAGTTGTATTAGGATAAGAGTTGGAATAGGGTGGAGTTAGTCGTGTTGAATTGTTTGAATAAAAGTGGACGAGTCACCTAGAAAGTTCTAAGGAGTGGTGGGAATCGTGTGGATGTGTGTTAGAAGGTAAGCGAGTTCGACGAAAGATCGTCGTGCCCGCGAGAGGAAAGGTCTAAACTACCTTAGGATTAGCCTATCGCAATATGAGAAGGTAATGGGTAAAGGAAATCAACCAATAATATTAATAAGTACCTTGCGAAAGGGAACGCTGGGCGTAATCCCAACACAGTTCCTAGTGCCCCTTGAGAGCCCTTCACAGGGAATACCGGGGACAGTCCTGGGTTAACGTAAACCTTAAAGAACAAATCAAAAGAGTAATTTAGTAAATAGGGTTTCACACTGCACTCACTAGTTAGACAAGTATTGGAAATGGTTAAGTCGTCCCGAGGTGTTCAAAGGGGCGCCATCCCGCGGTGTTCAAAGGGATGAGGTTTGGAATAAGAGACGGACGTTTCGGTCCGGCGAGCTTTGGCTCGGTTGATACTTGTGACGGACGGGATGGTCCAGGTAGCTTTGGCTCGGTTCTGATACGATAAACTTGCATGTGCATAAATCTAGTGGCGGGGCATGCGGTACTGGCCGTTCGTCACACCGATGGCAGTACGGTGCACCAGGCGGTTGTGAGAGTTAGAGGGGCCAGTGGGTTGTTTTACACTGCGGTCTGGAGGACGACCCCCGATAACGCACATCCGACCCAACAAGACTGACGGGTTGTCAGCAAAGTATGTACGCGAGACTCTAGAGTGCACCTTAGACGTGTACAGAGGCGTATGAGAGGGGTCTACGGCTTGGTAGTGTGCATACCGGCCTAGAAGCGGAGACGCCCGCTCCGCTGATGCCATAGCCAAAGCTGTGGTACCCGAGAGTGATGCTAGCTCTCAAAAAGTGGGAACTAAAGGTCTGTGTGCACAGAGTCGGGTGTGTGTGTTGCACTTGCATGTCCATCATACCCACTTGCATGTCATAGCATAATCGATTCATTTAACCCTGACACCTAAAGTATAAGTGGTATGGGACGCTTATACATTAGGCCCTGCAAAACGACCCCTTAGTCTATAAGCTTGTGTGGGCAAGTTTATAAATTAAGGTTATTTCAATATTTATATGCGGCTTGTGATAACCGACACCCCAACGTATAAAGTGGTATGGGACATTTTATACGATGAGAGCCTTGTAGAAGATCCCTTGGCTTATGTGTATTCACATAAGTGAAGGTTATATTTCTTTCTTACTTTACTCATTATAACCTGATTATAAACTGCTAGCTAGGTCCCCCTGTCACCTGTTTTTGATTTCTCTCCTCTTTCACGTTCTTTCCTTTCTTCCTCCCCGCTCGGTGCCTAGGAGCATGGGGGAAGGGGTGGGGGACGATAGGGCTTAGTCTTTTTAGACTAATGGTTTTCGAACCACATCATATTAGGGGATCGTGGAGCCGAGTATGGAGGAGCAGTCCAGGAGACCGGTGCAGTTGGAGATAGGGCAGTCTAGCTCAGGAGTACAGCCAGCTGGGACCGTGAGTTCCGACTTCTAGTAGTTGTTTTGTTTTGCTTCCGCATGAGGGATCTGTAGTGAGGATATGGATGTACCGGGCTTCAGCCCTTTTATTTCGGTACACTTTATTATTCTGTGGACACTCCCTTCGTGGAGATTTTTATATATATGTGATATGCTGTGGACTTGTCTTCTCTTGTACTGCTACTTTTGCGTCAGCTGCGATCGATTTGGCCGGCAGGATCGGCGTCTTGTAGTGACGACCTTCCCGGGTATGAAGGTGTCACCGCAAGGCGGCGGTTCTAGGCCTAAGACCCCGGGGTTTTAAAAAAAAGAAGGGGTCTTACAAGTGGTATCAAAGCGCAAACCTCGATCCAAAGGTAACAGTCCACAACCCCTGGTGTACAACCCCGTAGCCGGGCGAGTGGGACCCTCCCCAAATGTCAGCCTAGGGGCGTGTTGTGGGCGACGAGTTGGTGCGTCCTTGTTCGGAGGCGTGCGGGTCCTCGTGCGTGCGTGCGGAGGTTTTATGCGAATAGGTTTATAATATTATATATATATATATATATCTTATATATATTATATATAAGATATTATATAATATATAAGATATTAGATGTATGGGAGGAGCGGGATAAAAAAAGAGGGTGCAGGCTAGGGGTCGGGATGGACAGAAAAAAGAAGAGAAAAAAGAAAAGAAAAAAGAAAGCAGGGGAGTAATGGAAGAAGGAGAAGAGGAATCAGGCGGGGGTTTTTTTGGGACGGGCCTGCTAGGGTTCGGCTAAGAGAGGAGCCGCCCCACCCCCGTCGCTTTCCCTCTCTCGGCCTGGAGCAGCACCCCGCCTCCCACCTCCTCTCTCTCGCCACCGCCGCCTATAGAGGCAACCCGAGCCCCGCCTCCCTCTCTCTCTCGTTGTCGGCAAAGCAGCGCAGCCGCCGCCCGCCCCCTCTCTCTCTCCGGCCACTGCCCAGGACAGGGCACGACCTCCTTCCCCAGCTCTCTCCCGTCGTCGGCAAAGCAGCGCAGCCGCCGCCCCCCTCTCTCTCTCCGTCGGCCTGGAGCAGCAAGTGCCACCTCCGGCCCTACAGCCCTTGTTCCCCCCGCTGCCGGCATTTCCTTGAGGAAGATCTATGTCGAAGGGGAGACCAGGGGCGGTTGTTCCAGTTGCTTCATCGCAGGCCCAACTGGTAGCAGGCACTGGAATTGATGGATATGGTGATGGGCTGGCTTTGGGTTCTCATTCATCATTGCCCGGCTCTGGTGGCTATGGAGGTTTTGGGATTGGCTCTTCGTTGTACCGAACGCCAACATGCTCACCTGGAATTCCTTCTAGTATTTATCTTGAGGCTGGACCTTACTCTACTACCTCTTCTATGTATCAAGTTGGTCAACACCTCCAGCCTGCGGGGTCATCTCCTGGACCTCGGATTCCACCTGGCAGTGGAATGTATCGGAGCATTACTCATTATTTCTAAGGGAGACGGTGCAGATGAAGGATGAGTCGGCCAGCATGAAAGTGATTTTGGTGGGTTGGTTGGTGGAGGTGACAGAGGAGTATAAGCTCGTTTCCAATTCCTTGTTTCATGCTATTCCGTATGTTGATAGATTTCTTTCACGCAATCTGATTGAGAAGAAGAAGCTGCAGTTTTTGGGGGTTTCCTGCATTCTCATAGCTACCAAAAAGAGAGGCCCTACCGTCTCCTGGAGCAAGGCTGGTTGAGCCCTAGCTCTCCTTCACCGCCGCAGTCGCCTGGAGTAAGGTCGACTAGGAGCTCCTCTCCCGGCATCGCCGCCAAGCACGCGTCAAGGGTAACGATGTTTCTACTTAGGCAAGTGAAGCCCTCAATTACCATACTTTGCATGGAATCCCCTCTCCACCAACGGGTGGGGGGAAGGGAGCTTTCCGACGGGTTGACGTGTACATCCCCGCAGTTAATTGCATTAATACCCGGAAGCGTGAGTACGGGTTTAGGCATGCTGTGTGAAGCCCATCCGGACGTGTGAGCCGGATTGGTGATGTTCTGGGGTTCCCGGAGAAGACTCCGAGGAAGTTGTTTATTAGCCACTTGCAGGGAATGCGCGCCATAAGCCCCAAAAAAGGGGGTGTGCGCAATATGTTTGGCCCGCTTTTATTAGCTGACTGATGACTAGTTGGCCGCCGCTCGTCGAGACGTTGGCGTACAGGTGTTGCAGTACCAGGCGGGGAGTAGCGGGCTTAAGCCCAAGCTTGTGCCGGCCCTCGAAGGCCTTTTTTGTTTATATTGCCGGCCTGCGTGCCGAGTATGGAATTTATATTCCTGTAATATTCTTTTATATCTGTGATGCTCTGAGAATGTAGCTTACTCCTCTTGTCTTGGGCGAGCGGCGTGTTCGTGAACCGCTCCCCCCGTGTGGGCCCCGAGGTATAGATGCCGGGAAGCCCCTGATGTCCCGTTGCCATCCTTTCAGAGTAGTGGAGTTCCGCTATTAGCGGCTCAATTGGGGCTGCGTAGAGTAGGGCTGCCGGGCGGTTTTGCGCCAATAGTAAGGCGGGCGGGAAACATTTTACATAGACCCGAGGTGGCACCTCTAGTTTGGGGGTGGATCTGGAGATCCTCCTTAGATGTTCCGGTCGGCCAAGAGAGCCCTCCGAAGGTGCCTTAGCTCAGCCCTTGGCTTGGGAGGGGAAGAGTTAGTTAGTCTTCCGGGTATGCGGCGGGTCCTCCACGCTGAGACCTTGGGTCTGTCCCCTTGTGTTCCTAGTCTTGTGTCTAGATCGTTTGCTTGAGGGTAGTAGGTGCGCGGTCACCCCTTCCCCAAGGGTCGAACTCCACATGAGACCGATTTTTCGGTTTCAACATTTTGGTGCGGTGAGCGTGGAGAGTGACCAGCACAGAAGAACTCATGCGAACATCATGGCTATAGAAGTGGAACCAGGTGACAACCAGGGTCATGCATTGATGCTTTGTGTGTAAGGTCCTCATACTCAGAGTTGTCCCCTCCCATAGCTGTTGTTTGAATCTCATAGCATTTGGTGTAAGATTTGCACCTATTTGAAGCGCTTCTACCTATGAAAACCCATGTATCCCCACTTATTACATCAACGAGAAACCTGGAGGTTCTTGTCTTCAAGATCAAGTGAGAGAGCAGCTGAGAGGTATTATGAGCCGGGGTGACCGGAAAGGGTTCCCTCCCTAGCGGTAATATGCTATCTCTTCTGTGTAATTCAGTAGCGGTCAAGTTTTCTTTTTATTACCGATTCGCCTCGAGCTTCTGAGGGCTTCAAGGGTTAGCCTCGCGATCGACTCCGGAAGCCTAGCGTCCAACCCGTTCCTTTTAAATAGCCTAGTTCGGACAATGGGACGGTGCCGCGGGACTTTAAGTGCTATTGTAAGACCGAGCCTCTGCACTGACGGCCGAGATCAGCTCCCCCTTTGCACGCCGGCCTATGTCCTCCCGATCGCACCTCTCCTCCGACTAGAGGAATTATCAGGAACGAGCCTAGACGCTAACCTCCCAGATTTGATAAAGGGCCGATCTCTCCAAGCAATCGCAAGTGACATGGCAGAAAGTGATCTTTGTCATTAGATCAGGATACGAAACATCCAACCCGTTCCTTTTAAATAGCCCAGTTCGGATGATTGGACGATGCCTCGGGACTCTAAGCGCTATTGTAAGACCGAGCCTCTGCACTGACGACTGAGATCAGCTCCCCCCTTGCACGTCGGCCTATGTCCCCCCGATTGCATCTCTCTTCCGATTGGAGGAATTATTAGGAACAGGCTCGGACGCCAGTTTCCTGATTTGACGACTTCCAGATCGTCTCTCTTATGTATAGAATGCGTTCTCCATTTGTAAAAGCATCGGTTCAATTAACTCTCCAGCACCTCTTAAGTAAATAAGATGTCTCCATCTCGAGCAAAGTCAAGTCGAGTAGTTTTGGACCCCGAGCAGATCCCGCTGCCAGGCTCTCACCTAGCTGGCAGGGCCGGAAGTCACTCGGTGTCATCCGTGGGCCTCGAGAAGATCCCGTTGTCAGGCTCTCACCTAGCTGGCAGGGCCGGAAGTCACTCGATGGCGGTAGTTTTGGACCCCGAGCAGATCCCGCTGTCAGACTCTCACCTAGCTGGCAGGGCCGAAAGTCACTCGGTGTCATCCGTGGGCCTCAAGCAGATCCCGCTGTCAGGCTCTCACCTAGCTGCTAGGGCCGGAAGTCACTCGATGGCGGTAGTTTTGGACCCCGAGCAGATCCCGCTGTCAGGCTCTCACCTAGCTGGCAGGGCCGGAAGTCACTCGGTGTCATCCGTGGGCCTCGAGCAGATCCCGCTGTCAGGCTCTCAGCTAGCTGGCAGGGCCGGAAGTCACTCGATGGCGGTAGTAGTGGACCCCGGGTAGACTCGCTGTCAGGCTCTCATTAGCTGGCAGGGCTGTAGGCACACCTAGGGGGAAAGGGTTGGTTCTTGGAGAGTTTTTTGCAGGACCCCGAGTGATGCTCGGCCCCGGGTAGACTCGCTGTCAGGCTCCCACTAGCTGGCAGGGCTGTAGGCACACCTGGGGGGTAAGGGAGGGAGTTTGGAGAGAGAGTTTGGATATTTTGCAGGACCCCGAGTGATGCTCGGCCCCGGGTAGACTCGCTGTCAGGCTCCCACTAGCTGGCAGGGCTGTAGGCACACCTGGGGGGTAAGGGAGAGAGTTTGGAGTTTGGAAAGAGAGTTTGGATATTTTGCAGGACCCCGAGTGATGCTCGGCCCCGGGTAGACTCGCTGTCAGGCTCCCACTAGCTAGAGGGGTTGAAGGCACACCTGGGGGGTAAGGGACCCCGAGTGCTGCTCGGCCCTGGGTAGACTCGCTGTCAGGCTCTCACTAGCTGGCAGGGATATAGGCACACCTGGGGGGAAAGGATTAGCTCCGCGTGCACAATGAGATACAAAATATACGGCTTCGTTGTTTCACGATATCACAAGAAATTGTATACTTGTTGTAAGTAATGGTATAAGGGCAATTCGATAGCAGTGAGCCAAAGGGTATCGAGCGATTCAAAAGATCAGAAAGGTCGTGAAGAGATCGGTGCTCCAAGCGTAGATTCCAATTTCTCTCAAACTTTTTTTTTGGGTCGGCTCCCACTCGCCGGATACGTTGGGTTGGATGATTCTTTCCGAGCTTGTGCCAAGCTCGTAAAGAGCGGGGATTGTGTACAACCCCGTAGCCGGGCGATGGGACCCTCCCCAAATGTCAGCCTAGGGGCGTGTTGTGGGCGACGAGTTGGTGCGTCCTTGTTCGGAGGCGTGCGGGTCCTCGTGCGTGCGTGCGGAAGTTTCATGCGAATAGGTTTATAATATTATATATATATATATATCTTATATATATTATATATAAGATATTATATAATATATAAGATATTAGATGTATGGGAGGAGGGGGATAAAAAAAGAGGGTGCAGGCTAGGGGTCGGGATGGACAGAAAAAAGAAGAGAAAAAAGAAAAGAAAAAAGAAAGCAGGGGAGTAATGGAAGAAGGAGAAGAGGAATCAGGCGGGGGTTTTTTTGGGACGGGCCTGCTAGGGTTCGGCTAAGAGAGGAGCCGCCCCACCCCCGCCGCTTTCCCTCGCTCGGCCCGGAGCAGCACCCCGCCTCCCACCTCCTTCCCCAGCTCTCTCCCGTCGTCGGCAAAGCAGCGCAGCCGCCGCCCCCCCCCCCCCCCCCCCCCTCTCTCCGTCGGCCTGGAGCAGCAAGTGCCACCTCCGGCCCGACAGCCCTTGTTCCCCCCGCTGCCGGCGTTTCCTTGAGGAAGATCTATGTCGAAGGGGAGACCAGGGGCGGTTGTTCCAGTTGCTTCATCGCAGGCCCAACTGGTAGCAGGCACTGGAATTGATGGCTATGGTGATGGGCTGGCTTTGGGTTCTCATTCATCATTGCCCGGCTCTGGTGGCTATAGAGGTTTTGGGATTGGCTCTTCGTTGTACCGAACGCCAACAGGCTCACCTGGAATTCCTTCTAGTATTTATCTTGAGGCTGGACCTTACTCTACTACCTCTTCTATGTATCAAGTTGGTCAACACCTCCAGCCTGCGGGGTCATCTCCTGGACCTCGGATTCCACCTGGCAGTGGAATGTATCAGAGCATTACTCATTATTTCTAAGGGAGACGGTGCAGATGAAGGATGAGTCGGCCAGCATGAAAGAGATTTTGGAGGATTGGTTGGTGGAGGTGACAGAGGAGTATAAGCTCATTGCCAATTCCTTGTTTCATGCTATTCCGTATGTTGATAGATTTCTTTCACGCAATCTGATTGAGAAGAAGAAGCTGCAGTTTTTGGGGGTTTCCTGCATTCTCATAGCTACCAAAAAGAGAGGCCCTACCGTCGTCTGGAGCAAGGCTAGTTGAGCCCTAGCTCTCCTTCACCGCCGCAGTCGCCTGGAGTAAGGTCGACTAGGAGCTCCTCTCCCGGCATCGCCGCCAAGCACGCGTCAAGGGTAACGATGTTTCTACTTAGGCAAGTGAAGCCCTCAATTACCATACTTTGCATGGAATCCCCTCTCCACCAACGGGTGGGGGGAAGGGAGCTTTCCGACGGGTTGACGTGTACGTCCCCGCAGTTAATTGCATTAGTACCCGGAAGCGTGAGTACGGGTTTAGGCATGCTGTGTGAAGCCCATCCGGACGTGTGAGCCGGATTGGTGATGTTCTGGGGTTCCCGGAGAAGACTCCGAGGAAGTTGTTTATTAGCCACTTGGAGGGAATGCGTGCCATAAGCCCCAAAAAAGGGGGTGTGCGCAATATGTTTGGCCCGCTTTTATTAGCTGACTGATGACTAGTTGGCCGCCGCTCATCGAGACGTTGGTGTACAGGTGTTGCAGTACCAGGCGGGGAGTAGCGGGCTTAAGCCCAAGCTTGTGCCGGCCCTCGAAGGCCTTTTTTGTTTATATTGCCGGCCTGTGTGCCGAGTATGGAATTTATATTCCTGTAATATTTTTTTATATCTGTGATGCTCTGAGAATGTAGCTTACTCCTCTTGTCTTGGGCGAGCGGCGTGTTCGTGAACCGCTCCCCCTTGTGGGCCCCGAGGTATAGATGCCGGGAAGCCCCTGATGGCCCGTTTCCATCCTTTCAGAGTAGCGGAGTTCCGCTATTAGCGGCCCAATTGGGGCTGCGTAGAGTAGGGCTGCCGGGCGGTTTTGCGCCAATAGTAAGGCGGGCGGGAAACATTTTACATAGACCCGAGGTGGCACCTCTAGTTTGGGGGTGGATCTGGAGATCCTCCTTAGATGTTCCGGTCGGCCAAGAGAGCCCTCCGAAGGTGCCTTAGCTCAGCCCTTGGCTTGGGAGGGGAAGAGTTAGTTAGTCTTCCGGGTATGCGGCGGGTCCTCCACGCTGAGACCTTGGGTCTGTCCCCTTGTATTCCTAGTCCTGTGTCTAGATCGTTTGCTTGAGGGTAGTAGGTACGCGGTCACCCCTTCCCCAAGGGTCGAACTCCACATGAGACCAATTTTTCGGTTTCAACACCTGGGTCACCCCCGCGCGAGTTTAGTTTGGGGACAAACTAAGTAGCGGAAGCAGTGGTATGCCCATGTGGGGATCACATATATAATTGTCCATTTTAGTTAAGGTTGAAAAAGTTCTGACGATAAATTTTGTGACACAACCTCCAGTACTGCCTACACAGATTCCAGAAGTTGCACCACCGCCGTCGGTTCCCACTCAATTCCTACAGTCTGACATGGGACAGACTCTGACGGCTATCCTGGAAGCCTTCAGGAACCAACAGGCCCCGGCTCCGCAGCCTATTCCGGGAGCCAACTGGCTCAGCATCATTCGAGGACTCTCTCCCCCGTCCTACTTGGGGACAGAGGGGGTAGTTCGGACAGAGGAATGGCTAGACATCATGGAGGAGATGCTGACAGGGATACGGAGCCCTTGGGAGGAGAGGGTGCCACTGGTTGTTTCCTGCTTGGAGTCCCATGTCAAGCGGTGGTGGAAGACAGTTCTGGAGACTACCTTTGCTGATAGGGAGGCTGCTGAGGTGACGTGGGAGGAGTTCAGGCTCATGCTGTTGGAGCACTTTGTTCGGCAGTCGGCCCGAGATGAGCTGGAGGACCGCTTCTTGCAGTTGAAGCAAGGTTCCAGGACGGTGGTGGAATACCATCGAGAATTCAACCATCTGGCCCGTTTTGCAGACTCCTACCGGCTAGATGAGGCAGCGTACACCAAGAGGTTCTACAAAGGTTTACGGGAAGACATGAGGGATGCACTTCTTTTCGTTTCGGACGGGCCTATCACTCGTATTCTGGAGATGGCAAAAAGGTTAGAGGCAGATTGGCTCACCACCAGAGGCCGGAAACGGCCAACGGAGGATCAGAGCCGGGGAGCCCGAAACGATCAACTGCGAGGTCGTGCACCAGAGGTACAAAGGTCGAGGATCAGCCTCGACAGGAGGTAAGGCAGGAGCCGAGGGGGCAGGTGACGATGGCCCCTCAGCCTATTCAGATGAGAGATGTGCAGAGACCGGGAGGTGGGGCTTACACTCCGCCGGAATGTTACCACTGCCATCAGGTGGGGCACATCAAGAGAAACTGTCTCGTGAGAGGGATTCCTCCACCAGAACTACAGATTGCCCCACCGACTAAGCATTTTAGAGGCCGAGGACGTGGCCAAGGACGCGGATATCAGGGTAGAGATCGCAGGCCGGGAGGACAGCAGATTTATGCACTGGACCTGGCTCAACCCAGGAACCCGGATCAAGTTATTACAGGTACGACCAAAAGTTTTCCTTTTTTACTTAACTTCTTTTCTTCCTAGAAAAGTAGTTTCATGAACTTGAATTATTAAAGACTAGGCAGTAAAACCAGAAAATAGAACTCTAAGCAAATATTCAATCTCAGGCATCGTCTTCATTTGCGGCAAGCTCACACACACTCTCTTCGACATGGGTGCTTCGCACTCGTTTGTGTCGGAGACCTTTATCCAAGGGTTAGGAGGCGTGGAGAGGATCGCCGCCCAGATGTTACGGATACGGCTACCTGACGGGTCGGAGCTGTTCACATCATCCCATTGCAACCTGGAGGCATGGATAGGCGGAAAACCATTCGAAGCTCCAGCGACAATTCTGTTGCTGCCTCCAAGCCCAAACAGATGGGCAAACAGAGCGCACCAACCGGACACTGGAGGACCTGCTGAGACTGTGTATTGTGGACCGTGGAGACGATGTTGCCCTAGTGGAGTTTTCGTACAATAACAGTCATCAGTCTAGTATACAGATGGCTCCATATGAGGCGTTGTATGGGCGAAAATGTAGGACTCCGTTGTCTTGGATACAAGACGAGGGTCCAAAGATTGTGGGCACGGACTTTATCGAGGATACTGAGGTGCAGGTACGACTGATACAGGATAGAATGCTGGAGGCGCAGAGCAGGCAGGCGAAGTATTATGACGCTCGGCATCGTCTAGTGGAATTTCAGGCAGGGGATCAGGTGTTCTTGAATATCCAGCCGATGCATGGGGTTTCACGAGTACATGGTCGGCGGAATAAGCTTAGCCCGAGGTACATGGGGCCGTTCAAGATCCTGGAGCGGATCGGTCCATTAGCTTACCGGCTGGAGCTGTCACCGGAACTGGCCGGCTTGCATGACGTCTTTCACGTGTCTTCACTCAGGAGGGCTCTACTACGCCCGGAGTTGCAGATTACGGCCACTGATCGGCCTGTAGCTTCGGATCGATCTGTACATTTGGAGCCGATACGGATCGACGACCAGGGGATACGAGTCTTGCGCCGCAAGAAGATCCCGCTAGTCAAGGTCCTGTGGAGGAACCACGGACGAGAGGAGCATACTTGGGAGCCACAGGACCTGATGCAGGAAAGATATCCGGAGCTATTTAGTCAGGTATACCTCACAACCTCTCAACATGTTCATTTTACTTTCCTGTTTTTTTTAAACTAGTAAGGCTACTCTAGGAAGAGTAGGGGCTAATCTTTTGTTTATTGGATCTTGGCTGTGCTAATTGGCCGAATTGGTCGTATATTTAGGTTTTTCCCTTTGAACCCCGCTTAGCAACCATGACATTGAAATGTAATCTTCCACTTCTTATGGGATGTTACATGTTTCTTTTCTTCGGTAGAAATTCCCGTAGGCCTAACCTGGATTTCGGGGACGAAATCTTTGTTTTGTTTATTGGGATTTGTAACATCCCATTTCCAACTAGACCCCTAAGTGTGGTTATTGGCCATGACTAGGTCATGACCAAACCCTAGGAAGCCCAAGAAGACCAAGGAAACCTAAGAATGTGTGTGAGACCACTATGGTCTGCAAATAGTAAATTCCTGAACCTTTGTTTAAGATAACCATGGGGCTTCACCAAGACTTCAAGACCCCACCATGTTCTCATCAAACCATGGTAAGATCCATTAGATCAATAAGGACCCATGGAGGGCAGTCAAAAGGGTTAAGTTGACCCAAGTCAACCCTAACCCTAAATGGGTCAAACCAATCTACTTAGGGTCAATTGACCATCCCCAAGCCAAGTGGACCCCACCCAAGCCCACCTAACCATAGAGTGAGGTCAATGGGTCACCTAGGACCCATTGGGGTCCACCCAAGAGGCTAAGTTGACCAAAGTCAACTCTAACCCTAAATGGGTCAACCTAGCCTACATTGGGTCAAACTGGCCTACACAAGGGCCAATTGAAGTTCTCTTAGCCAAGTGGACCCCACACATACCTTCATAACCATAGTGAGAGGCCAACGGGTCACCAAGGACCCATTCGGGCCAACCAAAAAGGCTAAGTTGACCAAAGTCAACTCTAGCCCTAAAGTAGTCAAGGTACCCTACTTAAGGGTCAAGTGACCTCTAAAGTGCCAATACAACCCTACCTAGGCCTCAAGGGAGGCCAATGGGTCACCAAAGACCCATTTGTGCCAACCTCAAAGACCAAATTGACCTAAGTCAACCCTAGCCTATGTTTGGGTCAAGCTAGCCCAAATGGGCTAACTCAAGCTCAAGCCCAACTCACTTGGGCTAACCATATTTTGGTGGATGAAATAAACATGTGGGCTGCCAATATGAGATTTACCAGCCAACTTAGTGACTAGGAGAGAGAGAGAGAATCTCAAAATTAAAGAATAATTTAGGAGAGAGAAAGGGGTATATTTAAGGGTATTTAGTGGAATAAGCCACATGCACCCATGCCATCAGCCCCCACATGGGATGGCCGACCCTTGGAAGTCATGAGAAGGATCTGGCATGGAGTGGGGCCCACCCATGAATGCATGGTGACAATAACAAAGAAATCCCTCCACCTTGCACTTAGGAATTATCACCCTCCCCTCCATACTTCATCTTATCACTCTCTCCCTCTCCCCTTTCAGTTTCACCACTCTCAGAACACGGAGAGCAGCAGCAGAGAGAGAGACAGAAACCAAGCTTTGGCCGTGAAAACCAAGGGAGAAGCGCCGCCGCCGCCGCAATGGTTCCCCGTCGCTCCTCACGTCGCAAGGCCGCCAGGAAGGTCCTCCCTCACCTCTCTCTTCATGCTTAGATCATAGGAATATCTAGGTTAGGGTTCGGGATCGAATGAGCCCGAGCCCAACACTTATTTTTCAGCCATTAATGGCGGTTTTGAAGCTCTCGGGTGAGGTGGCGCCGCCACCTCCGGCCGCCCTAGCCGCCGGAAAAGCTCGCCCCCACCACCGTGAGGGGAGAGGAGAAGTTGGCCGGTGGATGCGCCGCCGGAGGCGGCCGGGAAAAGCCCCGTGAAAATTCGGCTGGAAACCAGTCGGTTTGGAGAAGATGAGCAGCTGCCGTCCATCTGCGTCAAGATCTGTGCCATGCAATAATATAAATCCAGGAATTATTTAAATATATGAATAGTGTATTTTCTGTCCCCTAAAATCGGATTTGTGCATGTCAAATTTTAGGGCCCTTATATCCTTTTCCATAAACTGTTCGCAACATGAAAATTATAGGCCTTGGAGTCACCTTTAATTTTTATGTTACACATAATTTTTGGTTAAGTGTACTGCCCTATAGAGCCATTTTCCCAGGGCTGGTCCTAGAGTAGGGCAGAAACTAAAATGAGTGCCCTGCCAAAACCCTACCTCCAAATGGGCTGACATTTTGGGAATATGGCTTACTTAGGAATATCTAGGACCTCCCCAAAAATGGGAATTTTTGGAGAAAATAAATTAGCGTTTAATTTCGCACCGGTCTCCTGGACTGCTCCTCCATACTCGGCTCCACGATCCCCTAATATGATGTGGTTTGAAAACCATTAGTCTAAAAAGACTAAGCCCTTCGTCCCCCACCCCTTCCCCCATGCTCCTAGGCACCGAGCGGGGAGGAAGAAAGGAAAGGACGTGAAAGAGGAGAGAAATCAAAAACAGGTGACAGGGGGACCTAGCTAGCAGTTTATAATCAGGTTATAATGAGTAAAGCAAGAAAGAAATATAACATTCACTTATGTGAATACACATAAGCCAAGGGATCTTCTACAAGGCTCCCATCGTATAAAATGTCCCATACCACTTTATACGTTGGGGTGTCGGTTATCACAAGCAACATATAAATATTGAAATAACCTTAATTTATAAACTTGCCCACACAAGCTTATAGACCAAGGGGTCGTTTTGCAGGGCCTAATGTATAAGCGTCCCATACCACTTTTACTTTAGGTGTCAGGGTTAAATGAATCGATTATGCTATGACATGCAAGTGGGTATCATGGACATGCAAGTGCAACACACACACCCGACTCTGTGCACACAGACCTTTAGTTCCCACTTTTTGAGAGCTAGCATCACTCTCGGGTACCACCGTTGTGGCTACGACAGCAGTGGAGCGGGCGTCTCCGCTTCTAGGCCGGTATGCACACTACCAAGCCTTAGACCCCTCTCATACGCCTCTGTACACGTCCAAGGTGCACTCTAGAGTCTCGCGTACGTACTTTGCTGACAACCCGTCAGTCTTGTTGGGTCGGATGTGCGTTATTGGGGGTCGTCCTCCAGACCGCAGTGTAAAACATCCCACTGGCCCCTCTAACTCTCACAACCGCCTGGTGCACCGTACTACCATCGGTGTGACGAACGGCCAGTACAGCATGCCCCGTCACTAGATTTATGCACATGCAAGTTTATCGTATCAGAACCGAGCCAAAGCTCCCCGGACCATCCCGTCCGTCACAAGTATCAACCGAGCCAAAGCTCGCCGGACCGAAACGTCAGTCTCTTATTCCAAACCTCATCCCTTTGAACACCGCGGGATGACGCCCCTTTGAACACCTCGGGACGACTTAACCATTTCCAATACTTGTCTAACTAGTGAGTGCAGTGTGAAACCCTATTTACTAAATTACTCTTTTGATTTGTTCTTTAAGGTTTACGTTAACCCAGGAATGCCCCCGGTATTCCCTGTGAAGGGCTCTCAAGAGGCACTAGGAACTGTGTTGGGATTATGCCCAGCGTTCCCTTTCGCAAGGTACTTATTAATATTATTGGTTGATTTCATTTACCCATTACCTTCTCATATTGCGATAGGCTAATCCTAAGGTAGTTTAGACCTTTCCTCTCGCGGGCACGACGATCTTTCGTCGAACTCGCTTGCCTTCTAACACACATCCACACGATTACCACCACTCCTTAGAACTTTCTAGGTGACTCGTCCACTTTTATTCAAACAATTCAACACGACTAACTCCACCCTATTCCAACTCTTATCCTAATACAACTTTTCCCCAAATTACTATTTGCAGACCAACCTATACTAAGTGATGTTCATGATAGGATGTCCTTCGAGTTTTCATCTGAATGACCTAGGATTATTACTGGAGTCCTATCATGACATAGATGATCTAATTCCAGAATATTGTATTTTCCTCAATTAATCTTCTATTTAAATAATTTCTTACAAGAGCCGATTATAGTCAAGTTGATCATGAAGTATACATTTTAGACATGATTAATATTCCATAAATTCATGATAAAATTCCATATATCTAAAACTGACAATTTCCAAATTTGACATTTTCTATAAACATTTAATGGGCCAAAAATTATTTTAGCAGTAAATTCCCATATTCCAAGATTTGAAATCAACTATTTGAAATTGTCATCCAAATAATTTGAGATAAATATATTACACTACTAAAATCCTAAAATTAGCATTGGCCAAACTTTCATGATTTTTCACAGAATATTTAATTCTAAATAAATTCAATACCAAAATCAACAAAGAGCATAATTGTGAATCAAGCACTATAAATATATTTCAAAATTTCTAATTAAATTCCTAATAGTAGATATCATCCTAAAATCATCAGTGGCCCAACTTCACATTTTTAAATGTTAAATTATTCTTTAAATGATTTATTTATCAAATATGACCTTTACAAAATTTATGAAGGAAGCAATATATAAAATCGTTTAAAAATTATAATAAAATTCAGAGACCTCTATTTAGTTCAAAAACCTCTACTGGCCAAGTTCTACTAGATTCCAATTAAACTAAATGATCAAATTAAATCAAATACTGAATTGGACACTTTGATAATTAACAAAGGAACTATTATGAATATAATCCATAAAATTCCACTAAAAATATCTAGGGGTTCAACTCACCCTAATATTCATTCTACCGCATTTTCACAGTTTTTAGATGGGGTTAAGTTACCATTTGGACCTATTAGTGCTTCTACCCTAAAACTAGGGTTTGACTTTGGAGTTACTTAACTACTTCAAAATTCCCTAATATTTCAGCCAGAGTCTTATATATATCTAAACTAACTCTCTACTGATTTATAAGGCCATACAAGGGCATTTGCCCCTATGTCCTTCACAACCCCTTAAAGGTCCATCCTTAGGGTGTGAACTTGGGTCCAAGGGTAAGTCGACCCTAATTCATCTATTTTCCCCAAAGAAGGGAGGGTACTTAAAGTAATACTAAGTTAGTGGTCTAAAAAGGGTTGTGCCTTCAATATTTTATTTTTTTCTTCTTTTGGCTATAAGCACACCAAGTCCTTTACAAGCCAACACATGCAAGGGGTTTCCCTAACTTTCTGTGATCTATGTGGGCTAAACATTTAACCATGCCCTAATAATGTCAGCATGGACATGCCACCAAAAATTGGGGCCTTTTGGAGTTGAACTACTCCAAGAATCAACTAAACAAGCCTAGGGGTAATTTGGTAATTACACCCTAATTTTAATTCCAATTAATCCCATTTTTGGGCAGCACCTAAATATGCCCTAAACCAGTTACTCCCCAAAATCGCAGGTCAGTTGGGCCTTGACTAACACTCTCTCCCCCTTTATGACTTCTCATTCTATATGATCTCTGACATCATCTTTCTGAAATCTCACTTGATTATCCAAATAATTAACTCCATCTTTAAAGAAAGGTTTTAACCTTTGGAGTTTGTCAGTTATCAACTTTTGAGAATCTTGGATGGCAGTCTTAACAGCAGTGATTTCTTCTTGAAATACTTTGTCAAATTCTGCTTTTGCTGTAGCTGGAGTCTGCCCTGCAGCTAGATTCTTCAGCTCTGTGACTATAGCATTGTGAGATGCAGTCAAGTTATCATTCATCCTAATTTGATTTTCAAGTACATATCCTTGTTTGACTGCAAAGTCATCAACTTGTGCTTTTATCTTCTCCTGGTGTGTATCCAAGTACACCACTACATTTCCTCCCTTGTGGAAGCAGTCTGTCATCTCCTTCTTATTAAGATTCATCTCAAATCTTATGGATTTAATATCCTGGGCCAGATCAAATTGCAAAGATTTCTGCCCTTCATCCACATACTTCTCAATAGCTTGCCTGTGCTCATCAAGCTTGATTTGCATTGCAACCATGAGAGCACTATAATCAACAGTAGGAGCTGGTAGTGATATAGGCTGTGGAGCAACAGTTTGCAAAGCCTTTTTGTAACTTTGGCTCCTTCTTCTAAATACTTGAAATTTTCTTTTCTTAGCCCTTGAAGTCTCCTCATCTTCAGAAGCAGATGAGCTGGCAATCTCTACCCTCTCCTTAGGTAGCTCCTTCTGCACTTCTGGTGCCTTCTCAGGCTCTTGCCTTGCAAATTCTTCAAGAATTGGTACTTGCTCCCCCTAAATTGGAGCATTCTCCCCCTCAGCAGCAGCAGTTTCCTTGTCAAAATCTGCTTGATCCAGATTTAGAAATAAATCTTCCATGGTATACTCTTGTGGAGAATGAGCTGGAGAAATTCTGTGCTCATTTATCACTGGATCAGAAACAACTTGAGCTGTAACAGAAGTGTCTTCCATGACAACTTCTAGAACTTGACTATTTGTCTGTGGTTGCTGATAAACATCAGACAAATCAGTATCCTCTATAGGAAAAACTAAAGCATTAAGCTTAGTGATTATCTCAAGAATTGTTTTTGTTGCTTGCTCACTCTCAAGAGGAGTGGGTTCTTCCACAACTAGTGGCTCCCCCAGGAAGTGATCCTTATGTATGGGACTAGCTTGAGGTAGCTCCCCCTGGATTTCAGCAACATCTTGAGGAGCTGGAGACTTTACAGCAGTTCCTTCCTCATTCTCATCAGGTGTGAAAACCACTTGTTCTTCACTTTCAGAGCTGCTAGTGGAAACCTGTGCCACTGGAGCAGTTTTCATCTTCTTCTTTGGAGGTGAAACTTTCTCAGGAATTATCTTCTCAGGGGTTGGCATCTCCTTAGACAACACCCTGTCCCATCTGGAGAAGATCCTCATATCCATCTTTCTCATATGATTGATTTTTGTTCTAGCTGCTTGACTCATTATCTCTGGAATACTTCCAGCAAGGTATAGACTTATGATCCTGCCCAAGTTGGGCTTCTTCAGGCTTTCCTTTATCTTCTCAAAGATTACTATAGACCAGTCAGTTTTCAGAGTGAAGATTATCCTTGTCATGATATTAAACATATGGGCTGATATCCTATCATGCCCTCCTGGCTTACTTAAGATGACCTTGCTAACAATTTCTGATAGAAATTTTCCTTGACTATTCATGCCCTTTATATTAAAGACTGAACCAATTTTCATCTTAGCATCCAGTCCATACCATGCCAATGCATCTCTGGTCCTGGAAGCTGTAATTTCTTCTTCTTCCTTAGTTCTTGGCAACTGAAGGACTTTTCTCAGACTTTTTGGTGACACCTTCACCTTTTCACCATGGACCCTGGACTTGATATTCAATCCAGTGTCGTCTACCTTATCTCCATTAAGGAATTCCAAGACTTCCTTCTTCCAAATTTTTGTTGGCTCTGAAACAAGATATTCTTACCCTGAGTCGGCAACTAGGGTTACTACAGTCTTGATCTCCAGGTCTGCATCATCAAACGCATTGCGCACCAGCTCGTAGCCTTCGTTGACGTTCTCCTCAAGCTTTGGCGCCATTAGGGTTTGAAGAATTTGAACTGAGAGAAGAGAGGTGTAGACACACAAGTTTTGGTCTCGAAACTTTTGAAAGCGTATCGACAGACTAAGGCAAAACCCTATTTATACCTTTCTAGTTTTGAAGATGAAAAGGCGGGCAGCTAACTTAAATTGTGTCGACACTGGCAATAAGTGTCGACACTGACTTATAATGTCTCGACATATATGTGTCGACACAAGTTTAGTCAACAGATTATATATGTCGACACTTGTTTATGTGTCGACACCACTTAACTCGACACATAGTCGAGACTTTACTTAGATAATTCTGAGTAAACACTATGTGTCGACACCACCTTGGTTGTGTCGACACCAACTTGTCATGTGTCGACACTATTATTCTGAAGTGTCGACACCAACTTCCTAGATGTGTCGACACCTTTTCCCTGAAGTGTCGACACCACTATTCTGTGTCGACACATAGATCTCTGTGTGTCGACACCTTTTTACTTAGCCATTTCCAATTCTATAAACTTACTCTAAGTTTATCATACCTAGTTCAATTTTAAACCTATTGAACTTAGCTTCTTCTAGGGGCTTAGTATACATATCAGCTAGTTGATTATCAGTTTTAACATTTTCTTGTAAAATATCTTCTTTCTCTACATGCTCCCTAAGAAAATGATATTTTATCTCAATATGTTTAGTTCTACTATGAGAAACAGGGTTATGTGTAATTGATATAGCACTTGTAGAATCACAGAAGAGTGGAGTTCTACTTACCTGAAATCCATAGTCCTCAAGCTGATGTTGTATCCATAGAAGTTGAGCACAGCAACTTCCTGCAGCCACATATTCTGACTCTGCAGTGGAGATAGCCACACTTGTTTGCTTCTTGCTACTCCAAGAAATCAATCTTCCACCTATGAATTGACAGGTTCCAGTTGTGCTTTTTCTGTCTTCTTTGCATCCTGCAAAGTCTGCATCTGAATAACCTGTTAGTTCAAAATCCCCATTCCTAGGGTACCAGAGGCCTAGATAAGGAGTGCCCTTTAGATATCTCAATATTCTTTTGACTGCTGTCAAATGAGACTCTTTAGGGCAGGCTTGATACCTTGCACAGACACAAGTAGCATACATGATATCTGGTCTACTTGCAGTCAAGTATAATAGGGAGCCAACTATCCCTCTATACAAGGTTTCATCTACAGGTTTCCCTGCATCATCCTTGCTAAGAGACATACTTGACCCCATAGGAGTCTTCATGGTGCTGGATGAATCCATACCATACTTCCTTATGAGTTCTAGGGTGAACTTGGACTGGCAGATGGATAATCCATTCTCAGTCTGTCTTACTTGGAGACCCAAGAAGAACTTTAGCTCTCCCATGCTACTCATCTCAAATTGACCTTGCATAAGTTTTGCAAACTTTTTGCAAAGGCTACTTTCAGTAGACCCAAATATAATGTCATCTACATATATTTGGACTAGTATTACTTTGCCTCTAGATTCCCTAAGGAATAGAGTCTTGTCTATTTTCCCCCTTGTGTACTTATTCTCAATGAGGAAACTAGACAGGGTTTCATACCATGCCCTAGGGGCTTGCTTTAACCCATATAAAGCTTTCCTAAGTCTATAGACATGATTAGGTAGAGTTGAATCAACAAAACCTGAGGGCTGTTCCACATAGACTTCCTCTTTAAGATTACCATTTAGAAATGCTGACTTGACATCCATTTGGTAAACTTTGAATGCTTGAAAGGTTGCATAGGCCAGGAACATCCTTATGGCTTCCAGTCTGGCTACTGGAGCAAAGGTTTGATCAAAATCAATACCTTCTTCCTGCCTATATCCTTTAGCAACCAATCTTGCTTTGTTCTTAATGATGACTCCTTGTTCATCCATCTTGTTCCTATAGATCCACTTGGTTCCAATTATATTGTGGTCTTTAGGTTTAGGAACAAGCTCCCAGACCTTGCACGTCTTGAACTGATTGAGTTCTTCTTGCATTGCCTCAATCCAAAGAGGGTCTTGAATGGCTTCTTCAAACTTCTTTGGTTCAACTTGGGATAAAAAACTGGAGTAGATTGCTGCATTCAGGTTTCTGCTCCTTGTTTACACCCCTTATCTTGGATCACCAATGATTTGCTCAGCTGGATGATCTCTTAGATGCCTATTGGCTGGAGGCATCCTGACTTCAGGTTGAGCTTCTTCAACATCTTCATCATGCTGTATTCCTTGAATTTCATCAGCAATTGGTACATGTAGTTCTCCCCCTGGACAACAGCCACTGTCTTCTACTTGTTGTCTTGCAGTAGGTTCTTCTTCTAGAGTGAATTTGTCCATCTTCTTTGTTAAACCTGTGGGGCTGCATACAATACTAGACAACTCATTGTTAATAAGTCTAGTTTCATCAAATACTACATGTACAGTCTCTTCTACAACTTGAGTAGTCAAGTTGTAGACTCTATAAGCCTTACTATTGTTGCTGTACCCAACAAAAATTCCCTCTTGGGACTTGGCAGCAAACTTAGTCAAGTAAGACTTACCATTGTTAAGTATGAAGCACTTACAACCAAAGATCCTGAAGTAGGATAGGTTTGGTTTCTTGCCTTTCACAACCTCATAGGGGGTCTTGTTGAGGCTTTTAGTAATGGTATCCCTATTAATAACATGGCATGCAGTATTCACTGCCTCAGCCCAGAAGTATTCTGGTAGTGATGTATCACTTAATAGGGTCCTACCAGCCTCAATCAAGGTTCTATTCTTCCTCTCAACAATGCCATTTTGCTGAGGTGTTCTTGGTGAAGAAAACTCTTGAAATATCCCAAATTCTTCACATAGTTTTGTCATGCTATCAGACTGAAACTCAGTACCATGGTCACTTCTTATTTTGACCACTATACTATTTAGTTCATTCTGAATCTGTTTGACAAAGCTATAGAAGACATTGGGTGTTTCAGATTTCTGTCTAAGGAAGAACACCCAGGAAAACCCTGAGTAGTCATCTACAACTACAAAGGTATAGACCTTCCTACCTAAGCTGTGAACAGACATTGGACCAAAGAGATCCATATACAAGAGGTATAAACACCTCACAGCATCTTTGTTTTCAATGCTTCTAAAGGTGGATCTAGTCTGCTTGCCCTTTTGACAAGCTGAGCAAATACCATCTTTAATACACTTAACTTGAGGACCATTCCTCACTAACTCTTTACTAAAGAGTTTGCCAATTGTCTTGTAGTTTAGATGGGCTAGCCTCTTGTGCCATTTGACACAATGAGAGACTTTCTTATCAGCTACAAGACACACTTGAGAACCTTTGGTCTCACACATAATGTCTAAGCAGTAGACATTCCTCTTTCTATAACCTGTCAAAATGATCTCTTGATCAGTTGACCTCTTGATATGATAACCATTCTTAACAAATGAGATGTCATACCCTACATCACTTAATTGACTTATACTTATTAGGTTGTGTTTCAACCCTTAACATAAGCCACTTGAGTAATGGTAACCAAGTTACTAGAAATGTTACCAAACCCTTTGATGATTTATTTTTCAGAACCACCAAAGGTGACTTTTGGACCATCCTTTATTGGTGTGTAGTCCTTTAGTAATTCCTTTGTTCCAGTCATATGTCTGGAACATCCACTGTCCAAGTACCATATTGGGGCATGGTCACTTGGACTCACCTGCAAAACAGATTAGTGAACCTTAGAACCCAAAGAATTCTTGGGTCCTTGGTACTTGTTAGTTTGCATCCTTATAAGACTACCTGCTCTACCTGCTGGTTTTCCAACAGGCAGATTGCTACTCACTTTGGCACTAGCATTGTGCCAACAGTCCATTGCAAAGTGGCCTATCTTGCCACAGCACCAACACTCAAACTTTTTGTACCTTTGCTTGGGTACAGTCTTTGTTGTTTTATCTACAACAGACTTGTTGAGAGTTAGGGCTTTGCCCTTGGACATAGACTTGGACTGAACAGTCCTTGCAGGTCTTGTAAATCCCAGTCCAACTTTACCTTTGTGATGAACAAATTCATCAATTATAGGTAAAACAGACTTTGGTTTAGAAAACCTGCCAACTAAGTCTTTCTCCTTCTGAAGATTAATCTCCAGACTCTTGATTTGATCATTCTTAAATGATATAGTTCCCATTTGAATCACAGTTATGTGCTTCAATCTGGCTATCTCATTAAGCTTTTGATCAAACAACTTCTCAAAATCAGTTGCAGCAACTTTGAGAATAGCAATTTCCTTTGCCTGACTTTTGGCTAGGGACTTGCTCTTCTTATAAGCTTCCAACAGAACTCTATATTCATCTATCAACTGATGAATATCTTCTTCAGACTCAGATGCACTCTCATCATTTGATGAGGATGAATCTGATTCTGTACTGGCACAAGAAACTGAACTTAAAGTTAAACTTTGTACCTTACTAGGTCCTGGCTGCTCCAGGATTTTGTCACTTTCTATCAATGCCATTAGTCCTTGACACTGACAGTCTTCTTGTTCATATATAGAATTTATAATCTGCATGAACTCTTCTTCTTTATCCTCAACAAACAGTCCTATATATGCCTCAGCATCTGACTCAGTTTCTGATGAAGATATATCTGACAGGGTCTTGTCCTTTTTGGCAACAAAAGACTTCTCCTTCTTGCCATTGTATTGAGTCCTTTTCTTGTCAGTAGACTCCTTCCTCTTCTATGGACAGTCTGCAATGACATGTCCTTGTCTATTACAACAATAACACACAATTTTTGATAGTGTAGCTTTGCTAGACTTGGACTTTTTCCTGTCTTTCTTTGAAGACTTCTTTTTCTGATAAGAGTCTTCCTTTCCCTGTGATGTAGAAGGCCTTGTCCTCCACTGTTTCTTCTTTAAGAATTTCTGAAAATGTATTGTGAATGCTGCAAAGTCCTCATCACTTTCACTGCTTTCAGATTTTGTGCTGACTGACTCATCTGACTCAGATTCAACTACCTTTGGAGGTGGAGTTGGTGACTTATTCCTGTACTTTCTGTGGGCTTCTGATTTAAAGGCCACTATTCTTTCCTTGTGTTCATTTCTTGTGGATTTCTCCTCTTCTTTCCTCACCAGCAACTGCATTTCATAGGACATCAGTTTGCCAAAAAGTGTTGGTGGAGGAATTTCTCCCAGCTTTGTCATTTCACTGATGACACAGATCTTGGTGTCCCAATCTTTAGTTAGGGACCTTAGAAACTTATCATTGAGTTCATAATTACTGAACTCTCTGCCATAGGACATGAGTTCATTCACTATCCTGTAGAACTTCTTATAGCACTCAGTTATGCTATCACCCTTTCCTTGTCTAAAACTTTCATACTCTTGATTTAGCAAGGATTTTCTGTCTTGCCTTACTTCTTCAGAACCCTCCATATACACAATAAGAGTATCCCACATCTCTTTGGTTGTCTTACAGTGTATTAGATTCTGAAAAGTTGCATCATCTATGATACTCATTATGATGTTCTGAGCCCTCTTGTCCATGGTGGCTAGAACAATCTCATCCTTTGTCATTTCAGAGAAATCCTTTGGTGTTCTCTGATTTGCATCTAATACTGACACCTTCATGAGCACATATGGCCCTTCCTTTACTGTGATATAAATCCTAGGGTCTGAAGCTTCCTCACCCTTTCCTTCCAGATCCCAAAGATCTCTTTCTTATATATGGGTAGCTTCATGGATGCCAATTCCTTGTGATTTTCAGTGGAACCCATGCTTCTTGATGTTCTTGATTCTGTAATTCACTTAGACTGAATCTGCCAACAGGATCTTCTCAGATAGTTATGTCCCTTTTTGAGTAACCTCCCTCTGATACCACTTGAAATATATTGTATCTAAACACCTATAGGGGGGGTGAATAGGTGACCAAATTCTTTTTAACTTTTTATGGCAGCAATCAGTTTTTAACATAGATTTATATCTACTATTGCACAGCAATAACACAACATTCACAGCAAACCACAGCACACAGAAGACACACAGTTTTATAGTGGTTCCCCAAGGTTTGTGTACATCCACTTTCCCCCTACGCCTATCTAGCAGTGTACTAGATTCGGCCAAACTTCTCCACTATCTCAGAACCCAAAACTGGTTCCTACACCTCAGGCCCAAGGCCCTACAACTCAGCTTCTTTACAAAGCCTACACTCAGCCACAAAGGCCTACACTCAGCCACCAAGGCCTACACTCAGCCACCAAGGCCTACACTCAGAGATTTCAATCTCCTACACTCAGGCTCTCAAGCCCTACACTCAGCCTTTATAATTGTGGGCTTACAAGACTCAGATCCAAAGGATCCTACAAGATAAAATGAATACAAAATTGTGACTCAACAACTCAGAGAAAAGAGAGAGAAGAGTTGTGAGTTTCTTGATGAGTTCTTGGAAGAACTCAGCTGAAATCAATCTGACTTAGCTTTCTTCAAAGCTTCTTGAAAGTAGAACTCAATAAGATTCACTCCTTCTGCAGTTGATCCTTGATCTCTACTACTTAAGGTTCAGTGTAAATCTGAACCCTTCTTCTCAGTCTGGTTCCAACAACTGATTTCTTGGATGGAGCTTTCTCTCTCCAACTTCTTAGATCTTCACTTGATAGCTAGATCTTCTTTAGAAAATTACTTGATCTGAACTTTGACAACTTCAACCAATCTCTTCAACAACAGTTTCTGTAGACTGTATAAGCCTATTTATAGGCTTTCTTCATGGTAACCGGCTGGTCCGGTCCATAACTGAATTCTGACATCCCCGACAGGTGCAGTAGACCGGCTAGAATGGCAGCTGTCAAGTCATCCAGTCAGTTCTTGAAAATTCTGTAACTGTCTAGAAGTGTCGAGACTATCTGTCTTTAAGTGTCGATACTTATAGACCAAGTGTCGACACATGTTGTCTAAGTGTCGACACTAGCCTACAAGGTGTCGACACAATTTTTTGTGTTGTAGATTTTATATCTCGACACTGCTTCTTCTTCATGTGTCGACACTAAAATTGAGTGTCGACACAAGTACTTGTACTTCAGTATTTTGCTGAATTCTTCTAAGTGTCGACACTACTCCTTTGTGTCGACACATCTCCATGTGTTGAATCTATTAAGTGTCGACACAGCTTCTTGGTGTCGACACATGTCTTCAGTGTTGATACTTGTTGAGTGTCGACACAGCTCCTTGTGTCGACACATTCTTCTTCTGTCAAGTCTCTGGCTGAGGGTCGACACATCTTCATAGTGTCGACACTTGTACTTAGAATATTTTGTTGAACTTTGCTGTTCTTTGCTAAGTGTCAACACAGCTCCTTGTGTCGACACTTTCTTCAAGTGTTGAGTCTTCAGCTAAGTGTCGACACATTGTTCTGGGTGTCGACACTTACTTCCAGTGTTGACTCTTCTGCTGAGTGTCGACACATTGTTCTGGGTGTCGACACTTGTACTTAGTTTCTGCTGACTTTTGCTGAGTGTCGACACAGCCTCCAAGTGTCGACACTTTCTGGTGTAGACAAAGTTTCACTGGGTGTCGACACAACTGCTTTGTGTCGACACAGCTTCACTGGCTTTTCTTCATTGAGTGTCGACACAGCTCCTTGTGTCGACACTTTCTGTCTGGTGTTGACTCAGCATCCCTGGTGTCGACACAATGACTCCAAGTGTCGACACTACTTGCCTGGTTGTCGACACAAGTCTTCTTAAGTGTCGACACTTTCCCTCTGGGTGTCGACACATGGACTTAGAAACTTTTTCTTCTTTCCTGCAAATACTTAGCCTGCACAAGTAAACTCAAAACACATCAAATACATTTTGATGTATATCATTGAGTTGGGTGAGGCTTCTTCAAATCAGGTACATTTAGACCAATATACCCAACACTTAAACATAGAGAGAGACAGAGACACACAGTCAGACATAACAATCTTCAACAAAATCTTCTGTCTCAAATAATTCTCAAGAACACTCATCCAAGGAGATTAAGCTCTCTAAAATCTTCAGATCTCTTTAGTTTCAAAGTGTTCAAGGCCAACATATTTCAAGACTCCAGACATTCAACATTTCAGTAATTGCTGAAATCATCTCTTGCTGGAGTTCAATCTTTGAAGGCCTATCACCCTCAGCAAAGCTTTTCTTCCTGAAGATCTCAAGGATTCAGGGGGAGCTTTGACATCAACAATCCACATAGTCTTCTCAGTTGTTTAAGAAAGAGAAGACTCCCATCACTCTCTCACCACCTCTCTGTAAAGGGTTTCTCAAACTCCCTTCAAAAGTTTGAGCTTGGTATTTGAGCACCTTGTCAAAAGCTCATTGGTGGCAAGACACCTGATCAAAAAATCTGATTTGGTTTTTGAGCACCTTATCAAAAGCTCATTGGTGCCCAGCACACCTGATCAACTCATCCTACAGTGGATTCCTACCTAGGGTGGTAGAAGAGTGGATGTACCCAAGTTTAGGGGAACCACTATATTTCCTTGTGTCTTCTGGTTTTGCTTGTGTTTATGTTTTTTTCTGGCCTTGATTCTTCTGTGATTAGCTTTTCATTAACTTAGTTCTGTGATTAGATATATTACTGCTTCCCTACTCACTCTTATTACAACAATTGTTGTAAAAAGTTTCAAAGCACCATATACTCTATTCACCCCCCTCTAGAGCATATCAGATCTAGCTGCACTTTCAAACTTGACTTGAAATGCATCGCCGACTTGATCGAGAGTCAAACAATGACGCTCAACAAAGGCCCTAGCCACAAACGAGTGGGTAGCACCAGAATCAAAGATAACATTCGCCCAACGGTTCTTTACTTTAAATTTTCCTATAAAAATGCTTACATAACTAATCGAACTACATCAAAACTACAACTACAAGATAAAACAGAAACAAAACCAGGTTAGAAACTAACCTGAAGTGACTTGGGTAGAAGTCTGGGCTTCCTCCTAAGACAGCACATTCAGATTTGCCTTCCCTTTGTCTACAGGCTGCGGTGGTGGCAAGTCCCGAAGAGGAATTGGCTGCAGCACGGGCTGAGATTGCGGGCACTTGACTTGATATGACCTTTCTGTCCGCACTGAAAGCAGACTCGAATTTTATCTCATGGTGGGCAGCATCATGCCCCTTCCGTTTGCGCGAAGTACAAACTAAATCTCCCTTAGGAGCACCCTGGATCGCATGGACCTGCTCCTGTTTCTGAGCTCCTAGCCTCGGGAAATATTTCTCAAATGGGTGGCATGGCCGGCCATAGAAACTGCATATTTCTTTGCTCCTCTTTCTCGAAGCAGCACCTAATTCATGGAAACTCTTACTCTCACCAGTATTCCTCTTATCCTTTCTCATTTGTCGTCCTCAGTTCTTGGCATTATCAATTGCCTCAACCATAAGAGCTACTTCGACTGCTTCAGCATAACTCCCCGATTTATAAGCACTCGCCAACTACTAGATGTCACTCTTCAGACAACCCAGAAAATGCTTGACTATGCTATCTTAAGAAACTACTAAATCCGGGGCGAACCGGCTCAACTTGCTAAACTCCACCTCATACTCACTCACCGTGAGATACCTCTGCTTTAATTGTAGAAATCATTTAACAAACGGTCTCGCTCGACAGACGACAGAAACTTCTTCATCAAATGCTCCTTGAAGACTTCCCAAGAACATCCATCCTTCAATTTTTCCTTCTCCCTTAGCAACCAACTCTTTGCCAAACCCTTGAGTTGGTAGGCAGCAACCATTACTCTCGGGTCCGCTGAAACTCCGGAGTAAGAGAACATTTCCTTGATGGTTATAATCCAGTCATCCAAAGACATAAATTCTGTCCTACCATCATAGGTAGGGCGTCCTAATCATTGGAAGTGCGAGATGAAGTTTATCTCTGGTGCCAGCACAACTGGGGGCACCAGAGGAGCAGGAGGAATTGGAACACCCTGACCCATGACCGGGTCCTGAACTCTAAGCGGCTGTCCTGAAACGACAGTCAACAAGGTTTAGATCTGCGACTGCTTCTCCAACATTTTCCTAGACAAAGCTTCATTACTCTGTCGCAATCCTTCAATCACGGTATCGTTCTGAGCACCAGATGACTCGCCCTCTGACAGGGGAGTCGACCTCATCGTAGGACGTCTCGACATTCTATAAAAGGTAGCAAACGACAAGTCAAAAATAATCCCAGTCCACAACTAGGCCACACAACTAGTTCAGACTATACTTAGACACTTGTTTATGCTGCATCTTGCTCTGGGATTTTATTATGATGTTATGTCCTACTTAGGATGATATCCTATCATCCTATTTACTTCTGTTTCTATGATATGAATGTTGTTGATGCAAAAAATGCGTCCTCAAATTCCAACAAAAAGGAAAAAAGAGCGAAGGAAAGTGCAAGCAACCGTTTACTAATGGACCAAGGAAAATGACGATCAAGACAGATTCGAGACCGCAAAGCCCGAGATCTGAGTCCGCAGCTTTCACTAAATGGGCATCTGGACTCGAGTCAGCATACTTTGGGTGCACCACCTCTCCCTATTTACAGGATTGGGGCCTGCCCAAAAGGGCAGTGCTAGCATAACCGGCTGCCCGGGGTATAGGAGAACCGGGCAACGGTGACGGGAAGCAAAAAGGAAAGAACACGCCAGTCCGCGCAAAAGGGGCGGACTAGGCTCGCGGGCTGGAGCTTCCATCTGCTGCTAGGCGCGATCCTGCTGAAGGACGGCAGCCTGGACAGGCTTATCTTTGAGTCCGCCTGAAGAGCTATCCTGGGAGTCGATCACTTGGGGCATGCCGAGCTGTGCGGACAGAGCCCTGAGTCCGCCGCCGAGGTGGATTATCCTTGAACTTGTTGAATGTCGACGCTTTGTCGATCTAGGTGGACTACTAAACCGAGTCCTCCTCTATTGTGTCTGGGACCTTGCACGTGTTGCGGACTTTGAGGTTAACATATTCCCCGCACATTTTTAAGTTTCTGGGAACTCCGAAAATGTTTGCTTAATTGCCGAGTCCGCGAATCTCATTAATGCTGTCAGCGCTATAAATATCGCTGGAGATGCTGGAATTGTCAAAAGTATCAACGACACGGGTCGTTATTCACCTCTTGTGGTCTCAACTTTGCAGTCCGGCATGGAGAGACTCGGCGCTTTCTTCACAAGCCTTACTGCAAAGAGTGAAAAACCAATAACTCCAATGAAAACTAATAAAGTGATAAAGAGAGATGCGAGAGGAGAGCCTGTCCGCTATTCTGGAGAGAGCTCTCAAAGTAAGAAGCCTACTGAGGAAGCAGCCCACCATGCTGATGTGCCTGTGCGCGAGAAGGAAGACGCCACCACATCTCACACTAAGCAGCCGTCAAAAAGTGCGGATAAGACATTAAATCTGTCATATGCTGCCCATACTCAGAAAACGGTGAACTCGGCGGACATGGTTTGCGCAAACAATGAAACCAAAGTGTCACCAACAGCCCATTGTTAACCTTGACGAAGATAGGCGGTCTGCGGGAGATGAAGTTGGAGAAGGGGTGCCTTCAAAGACATTGGTTACTGCTAACCTTGAGACAGTCCGCGAGAGCCAGCCAGATTTAAGGAAGGCTGCCGCGGTATCTGCTGAGAAGAAGGCCCCTTCTGGAAAGAAGAGGAAGAAGGTCAAATCCACTGTGGCCGAGCGGGTTGAAAAGAAGATGCGGGTGATGAAAGAGAAAAATATCTCTGTGCGGACTGGAGATGTGGACTTGCAGCACAGGCCGCATGAAAAAAAAGTTCCTGAAAGCGACTTAGTTACACCGGAGGCCCAAGTCCAGGGAGACAATTCCCTCTCCACGGTCAGTTTGTCTACTGATGAGATATTTAACTCTATAGACGTCGAACAACTTTATCTCATCAACAAATCTTTGCTGGATGTGCTGCATCCTAAGGTAGAAATCTTGGGAGTTAAGATTGGCGAGCTCCCTCTTTTATCCACCGCTGAGTAAAAAAAGAAGGAAAAACTGAAAGAGAAGATAGCGGAAAAGAAAAAGCAGTTGCCTCCCATATGGCTACGGTTGAGGCGGCCTCGAAGAAGGCCGTAGCGGACAAAGAAGCTGAAGATCTGCGGATTTCTACAGAGTAGCTGCAGACAGGTAACCTCCAACCGATGCCTAAATATTTTAAGCGTCAGTGGCTTTACAGGTCGCCGCAGCGGAAGTCGAGGCGAATCAAGATCGTGACCGAGACCTATGACATTGTTGTTTCCACAAGATCTGCGGCTGAAAGGAGAATCAAAGTCCATCGCAAATGGAAGAAACGGTTAAGCATCATTGACCCGAAGCGGGCAAGGCGGCCTATCTTCGATAGCCGGCAACTCGCTACAGCTTTTGCTAAAAGTGATATTTTATCTTGGTACTTAGAGTCCGCTGCGGACTGTATTTGAATGCGAAATTGACCTTGGTTGTTGCATGTAGAAAGTCACCGCCGAGCTCTATTGAGAGTGGGGAGATTGTGATTACACCGAATACCGGAGTTGACGCGGACTCGCATGATGAGTCCGCAAGATGCGAGCAACCCAGTCTGGATAACATCAGAGAGTTAGAAAAGAAGTTTCAAGCCGAAATTCAAAAAATTAGAGCGGAGTTAAAGAAGGCGGAAGAGCGCGAGAAGGCATCGGCGGAGCGCGAGAAGGCATCTCAAGGGCACTGGAGAGACCTGATAGAGATAAGAAAAGGCTTGCTAATGATGTCCGCTTCTATAATGGAAAACACTTGGCGATGGCACGGGAAAAGAAAGAGAAGCGGGCTGCCGAGGTCGCCGAGCAGAGATCGCGATTGTCAGATCACGTCCCTCCAGAGGCAGCAACACCGATGGAGGGTAGCCAGCATGCCGCGGACGAGGAGCTGATGCCGGTAATGGAGCCGATGGTTCCCCTGAGTCGGGTAGACCGGGAGGCCGCTCACTTGCATCATACCATTAATTCCATTCATCATCACATCTGTCGCTTGTATAGCGAAGTGCTTCAAATTAGTGACCAGGCGGCGTACTTGTGCAGGGACAGGATGGAGAGGTCAGCGCGAACTGAAAATAGAGACCGCTGAGTCCGCAAAAACTACGAACTATTTGAATTGTTGATGTATAATTATTTGTGCTTTAAACAATGCTCTATGATGTGGCTTGTGATGAACTGTACTGTGCTTTATGCAGACTAAATTAGATATCTGCACATTCTATTGTTAACTTGTGCTTGGGTTATGATCAGTGATGAACTGCGCGGACTAATGCTGCGTCCACATTTCAACTAATTATCCTGCAGGTGGAAAAAGGTTACGAGTTGGCGGACTGAAAATCGTGTCCTCTTTATTTTGTGCTTTGAACATTGCTTGGCAGGTACTCGACTGGAAGCAGCAATGTGAATTTAAGTTTGTGTCCGCGTTGTTTTTAATTTTTGCCGCATGAACAATTGGAAAATGGCGGATTATGCGGACTGAATAAGCGAGCCGTGCGGCCTAGCCGAAAAAGCTTCATGCCCCACTACTATAAATATAGCCCCGTTTCCTCTTCTATGCAGGGAAATAGGTGTAGCTGAAGACCCTGCAGCCTGCAAAAATGGTGTCCGCCAGGACTGACGCTGCGGTTGCTTTCCATGCTGCCGACCATAGAAAATGCACACTAACGGAGGCCGACCTTGAGGACTTTGTTGAAAGAAAAATGGCGGACTCTAATTTTCTTGTCCGCCTTCCCCCCATGAGGAAAGATTAAACTTTTCAAGGGCGACTCAGATTGCTATACCCATTGACCACTTCGATAGCGGATTAAAATTCCCATTATTATGGGAGATTGCAGAAATATTCGAACACTACGGGATGGTGCCGATCCAGCTCGCGCCCAACACCCTTGCCGCCATTTATAGCCTTATTTCCTACCTGCGGTCTGAGAAGATCGCCTTCTCAATGAATAGTTTCCGCAAAATCTACTCAGTCTGCTCGATAACACAGTCTGGAGGCCGCCCTTATAAAGGAGTGAAGGTCGTGGGTCTTCCTAACAAGATCCATAACTGGACCTCAATGTTTTCTGATAATTCAAAGGCGACCTCGGGTTTGCGCATACTCATCCGCAAGAGCGCGCGGACTCCGCTTTCAAGAGTGTCCGGCTGGGTGAGATGCAGTCCGCCATTGTCAAATATCTTGCTGATGCCAGGCTTGACATCGAGTACTACATCCCGCTGTTGGCGAGCCTTGCGGGCGTTTCACGCGAAGAAAGTAAGCTTCTTACTTATGGTTTGTATCCACAGCGACATGTGTGTTAACACTTGTTCTCTTCTTGCAGCATCCTTGGCTATGCCTGCCAACCTGCCACAGTCGCCCAGCGGATTAACACCTACTCAGAGGGAAAGGTAATAATAGACCGCAAGAAAGAGGAAAGAAGAGGGGTATCCCGCGGCGGACTGCTCCTCTTCTGAAATCTTTGCGATGCAGGGCTTTGGCAACTGTCAGAAGAATCTGAGGGGTAACCCGATGATCCATTGTCACAATAAGAACAAGCATGTCCGCTTGTCGACAGCGCTTCCATCATGGAAAAGTCAGAAGATAACCCGCCATGCTCATGTCGCGATCTCCGCGCTTTATGGGAAGCTAACTTGAGCGACTTGAATAAGGTTGCTGCTGCCGACCTCCCTATGCTGGCCGCCCAGGAAAGCGTGAACAGCGTGGTGACGAACCATTTTGTTTGTTCCCCGGCCAGAGACCTGCTCAGACAAAACGAGCAACTTCAAGAAGAAAAAAGGGTGATCAAGGAAAGAAACGTGCGGCTAGGGAAAAGGTCGCTCAGCAGAAGAAAGAGCTGGGGGTAAGTTATATTTGCAACGGTCTCAGTTTGAAGTCCGCCATGAACTGATGTTTGTTCCTTTGTTTCTCGCAGGTCGCCTATGACTTGGAAAATGATAACTTCCAGGCCTCTATGCTCCCCTTTGTGAAGGAAACCGTTGAGATCTCTATCGAGCGATTTATCTGCGGTGGTTTCGCAAAGGATGGGGTGGACGGTGTTCCTTTCCTGCACCTCCTCCCTGAATTGAAAGAGCAGGTTGCGGCGATGGAGCTCGCTGCCAAAGGAAAAGATGTCATTGTTGAGGAGAAAGAAGGAGTTGGATAAAAAGGCTCGGAAGCCAAGACAATAGCCGACGACACTAGTTCGAGCCAACAAGGCAGAGAACAGTCCGTCGAGTCTGACACCTCTACATCTTCCTCTATTGGCAAGAGCTTGCATAGCGGTCCGCGGCAAGCACTGGTTCAGATGGCAGTAGTGGAAGTGGCTTGGGGGGCTATTCTCCGGAGATTGATGTCGAAAGTCTAAGCCCTGCACTCCCTGCAGAGAAGATACAGAAGATCGCTGAGGCAGAATAATGTATTTTTTGTTTTTATTTTTGTAGAGGACTTAAGTTTGGAGTCCGCTGAATACACGAAAGATGCAACTTTATTTTTGATTAAATAGAAAAGGATATTCCGATATCAGTGTGTTTTCTGCAATGTTCTCTGTCTTTTGTTATTGAAATGTATTGACGTAGTTAAGTGCGATCTCCATGTAGCAGTCCGCGTAATGCAAATATCGTCCGCACTGTATAAGTTTCTGACTTGCTAATTAGGAAAATTTAAATAATTTGACCACTGTTCGCCGCAAAGAGATTGAGAATTAAGTTTAGTTGGTTGCCGAAATAAAAAGTTATGCGGACTCTGACGAGTTCCAACAATAGTCCGCGATTCTCTTTGTCAACAAACCTTTTAAGTGTAATGATTATAAGCAACTCAAATTTACCATCAAATTGCGAGCTGAAAAGATCAACCGGGGACCAATCCTGCGGACTGGGAGGCTATAATTTCACAATTCGCACGCATTTTAATAGAAATGATCTATAGTTTGACGATAACTAAAGCCGACAATAATCCAGGCCGCGATATTTTATTTGCAGCTCGCCAAGTCCTTGTAACTTGTCAAAAAAGACATAACTGGCGGACTCTGACGGATACCAATTCCAGTCCTCATGTAAATAAATTTTTGCGAGTTAAGAAAGAGAAATCCGAGCAGGTGGGTGTATCT
The DNA here is from genome assembly GCA_039583875.1 of Platanthera guangdongensis. Lineage (NCBI taxonomy): Eukaryota > Viridiplantae > Streptophyta > Magnoliopsida > Asparagales > Orchidaceae > Platanthera > Platanthera guangdongensis. The sequence goes on along the minus strand of CM077150.1, from coordinate 172,946,516 downwards.
CCTTTCTCATAGTCGGGTCACAAAAAACCTCAAGATCAATCCGAACTTTGCGGACAGTGCAGATAACCAAGTATAGTTCTCGAGGATAAAAATTCCAAACCTAACCCAGCGGGCAGGTGCATATTGCATTGCTTTCCTCGCAAGGTCAGATATAGGAAAATTGAAAATAGTTGGCGGACTGCGCGGACACCATAGCGCAGTCCGTAATAGTGATTGAAATGTCGCAGCACTCGGTGACCAAGCGGGCAGGTGCAGCCGGAGCGGCATTGCTTTCCTCGCTGTGTCACAGAGGATGTAAGATCAACCCAAGGTAATGACGGGCTGGGCGGACTTAAGTTTTTCAGTCTGCGCCTTGTCAACTTCCTGTGAAGAATGAGATACGGGCCTGTGTGACCAAGTGGGCAGGTGCGGCCGGAGCAGAATTGCTTTCCTCACGGGGTCATAGAAGCTGTAAGATCGACAGAAAGGTTTACCGCCATCTTACCTGGATTACAGCCTAAATTGATCTTTCGGGCAGGTGCGGCAGGAGCAGCATTGCTTTCCTCTGAGATCAACAATGCTGTGAGTCTCTTTCAGGCACCGCTTGAGGGTACCAAAGAGTATTCGAGGATACAAACTTGGATGATCTATGGGCAGGTGCCGGATGGTATTGCTTTCCTCAAGGAGATCATCAAGGTGTACGCTATCCCTTGAAAGCTTAGTAGAGCTGTCAACCACCCTGTCCCTCCAAAACTGCAGAGGTGTAGTCAGGTACTAGTTGAGATCCAAAATCCAGTAGCCCACCACGCAAGAATCTGCAAGCTCCCACTACACGGTGTGAAATCTCCCCGCAACACGTGATCATCGTGGTGTTACGCAAATGACAACAATTCTTGGGGGGGGGGTCCAAGATGGACTTGACGATGTTTCCTGGTGCGGTGATTTCTTACATTGCATGGTAGAAAGGAGAAAGTGATTGTGCCCTGTACGAAAAAATTATTAGTCAGATATTCTTATTGCCATAATCATTGAAATGAACACAAATGATATGTGTTTGCTTAAGCATAAAAACGCTTTAAATCATCTCCATTCCAAGTATGGGGGACATCTTCTTCGTCATAGGTTTGTAGTTGATATGCTCCATTTCTCAGGACTTTCTTAATGATGAATGGTCCATTCCAATTCGGGTTCAGCTTGCCCACTAAACTAGTTCTTGCGGCTGCATCTAATTTTTTCAAGACGAGATCTCCCACTGAAAAATTCTTGATCCTTATATTCTTATCAAAATATCTGGCCATTCTTCATTTGACTTCCTCTTGCCTGACGGAGGCTTCATCTCACATTTCTTCAATTTGATCCAAGCTATGCCTCATATTCTTGTCGTTAATCTCAAGCCAGTCTTCCCAACTTTGACTGGCCAGTAAGACCCTAGGAGTCGGAACCTCAAATTCCACTGGGATGAGAGCCTCTGAACCGTGAGATAGCTTGAAAGGAGTTTCTCTGGTAGTTATGGAAGGGGTTGTTCTGAGGGTCCACAGAACTGAAGGAAGCTCCTCTGCCCAGTTGCCCCTCAGATTCTGCTCTTTATTTTTTTAGCAAATTATGTATCTATTTATTTGCAGCTTCTACCTGACCATTGCTTCTGGGATGATGAACTGACGAGAACCGCAGCTCTATGCCGACTTGTTTGCAAAAGTTCTTCATTTCTTCATTGTTGAACTGCGGCCCATTATCCGTAATTATTGCCATCGGAAACCCAAGCATGCAAATTATCACCCCCACAAAAAGTTTTTGTCACCTGGGTTGTTGTCTTTGCTAGTGCCTTGGCTTCAATCCATTTGCTGAAGTAATAAATCATAACCAAGATAAAGCGTCGCTGTCCGCTCGCCATGGGAAATGGCCCGAGGAGGTCCATTCCCCAAACTACGAAAGGCCAGGGCGTGGTGATTGAACCAAGTTGCTGCGATGATTGGAGTTGAAGCGGAGCAAATTTTTGGCATTGGGCACACTTCGTTGCATAGGATTCAGAATCTTTTCTCATTGTGGGCCAGAAGTATCCTTGCCACAATATTCTTCTTTCCAAAGTTCTGGCCCCTGAATGGCAGCCACACACTCCAGAGTGAATTTCTCGGTGCAGCACATGAACTTCTTCTTCAGATACGCATCTCGCCAATGGGGAGAGGAAAGTCTTTCTATAGAGAATTCCGGAGATAAGCTTGTAGTTGGCTGCTTTCATTCTGAATCTTCTCTTATCTTTCAAAGCCTGCGGTAATTCTCCTGTTGAGAGATATGATTTGAATGAGTCTATCCAGGAGGGGAGTTGTTCTATTTGCATTAATTCTCCTTCTTCCGTAGCAGGGTAAAAAGCTCAGAAGCAGGGTAAAATACTCTTGAAACATAGTCAATAGTGAACCTCTTAAACTTTCCAATCTCCGCTTTTACCACCATTAATTATTTATTCATAGTAGGTTCTTTGGTTTGAAAATTCCCTAATACTTGGGATGCCACTACTAGCGAGTTGGTTTTAACATGCGCATAGTCTATTCCCAACTCTTTTGCAAACCGCAGGCCAGCTAAAAGTGCTTCATATTCTGCTTGGTTATTGGTGGTTGGGAAAGAGAACCTTATGGCCTGCTTTAATTTTACCCCGTTTGGGTTAATGAGGACTACTCCCGCTCCCGAGGAGTTTTTGCCTGAAGCACCATCTCTGTAGATTGTCCATGCTAGCGGGGATTGATCGGCTTGATTAGGATTAGACTCAGTTGTGTCTATTAAAAAATCTGCTAATACTTGCGCTTTGATAACCGTTCGAGGTACATATGAAATATCAAACTCACTGAGTTCAATTGCCCATTTTGCTAGTCTTCCAGAATGCTCTGGTTTTTCAAGGATACTTTTTATTGGCTGATATGCAATCACCCTGATTGAGTGCGCTTGGAAGTATGGTCGAAGACTTCTGGCAGACATTACTAATGCTAGTGCGAGCTTTTCAAGGATTGGATACCTGGTTTCAGCATTCTTCAATATGTGGCTGACGTAATATACCAGATATTGCCTTCTCCCTTCCTCTCTAACAAGGACTGAGCTTTTCAAGGATTGGATACTGGTTCCGAGCACTCTTTGGTCCATTCAAATTTGGACCCTCCACGAAGAGTTTTGAAGAACGAGGCACTCTTATCCCCTACTCTAGAAATAAATCTCCCAAGGCATGCTAGCCTTCCTCGTAATTGTTGAACTTCTTTAGGGGAGCGAGTTGATGGCATGTTGAGGATTGCTTTAACCTTATCTGGGTTAGGGGCAAGCCCTTCAGGGGTAAGGAGATGACCCAGGTATTTTCCTTTATTTGCTCCAAAGATACATTTCAACGGATTTAATCTCATGTTATACCTTCATAAAGTAGTGAAAGTTTCTGTGAGGTCTTGCAAATGCAAAACAAAGTTTTTACTTTTAATAAGGAGGTCATCGACATATACTTCAAGATTCCTTCCTTTTTGTTTTCCCAACACAAAGTCCATCATGCGTTGATAGGTAGCGCCTGCATTTTTTAATCCGAAGGGCATTACTAGATAACAGTAATAACCATTATTTGTGATAAAAGATGTATGGGGGATTCAGGCTTATGCATCCTAATCTGGTGATAACCAGAAAATTCATATAAAAACTCATAAAAGGATATCCAACCGCAGAATCTACTAAAGCATCTATTCGAGGCAGCAGATAGCAATATTTGGGGCATGCATTATTTAACATGGAAAAGTCAACACACATCGTCCAATTTCCTCCTGGCTTCCTTACCATTACAACGTTTGATACCCAATTCGGGTATTAGAATTCACGAATGAACTTAGCCTTTAGAAGCTTCACACCTCTTCCTTGATTGGCTCCGCTAGCTTCGTCACCAACTCCCGCTTCTTTTGTTGAACAGGTTTGAAGTCGGGAGAAATGTTGAGGTGATGGAAGGCTACATCAGGATCCACTCCTGGCATGTCTTCTACAGCCTAGGCGAAAACATCCAGGTTCTTCAATAAGCAAGCGATCAACTCTTCTTTTTCTTCTTCGGGGAGCTCTGAGTTGATTGTAAGTCTTTTCTCTTCATCCGCACAATTGAGATTCCTTGGGTTGCTTGAGCAGGCTCCAAGTGAATCCCCTCCTGGATTTCTTCCTGATCTCCGACCTCTCCTTGGGTAGCCTTTTCTTCTGAGGCGACGACTAGAGTTGCCTGGGGAGGCATTTGCTCGATCATGTTGAATGTTTTGACATAGCACTCTCGCACCTCCCTTGTGTTGCTTCTAACCCGGTATTGCTTTCCTCCTGCTGTGAACTTGATTGCCAAATGATAGGTGGAAACTATTGCCCGATATTCATTAAGGAGGGGTCTTCCAAAGATGGCGCAATAACTGCTGGCCGCGTCAACTATTACAAATGTGATAAGCTTTGTCTCTCCCCCGAGCGTTACAGAGACTGTAACGCTTCCTTCAACTTCCTTCTTTTCGCCCGTGGAGCCATACAGTGGCCCTTTGTTGGAGAGCAAAGTCTTTCCAGACCTTAGGACCTCATAAGCACTTTTGAATATAAGATTGCCCAAACTTCCGGTGTCAACTAAAATTCTCGGGACTGTGTAGTTCTCAATGATTGCTCTAATCACGATCTTGTCGTTGAATGGGTTGGCCGTCTTCGAGAGATCGTCTGGACCAAAAGTAACGATTTCCCTTGGTGGAGCTGTGGAATTCATAGCTACTTCATGTCGTAAGATCTTTGCCAAAGAAGACTTCCTGCTTGATTCTGCACCTACTCCTCCGTGGATGCAAAGGAGATCACCGAGGATGCCTACGTCGTCTGCGTTGATGCTTTCTCCAATCTTGATGTTGCCATAGTATCCCACTTTCTCAATGTCTTCATTTTCCCAGAAGACCTCGGCCATCTCCTTTCCTTTAGAGGTGGACGGCTTTATTGAGGCTTCTTTTACTCTGAGTCCATTCATTTTCCCTACGGCAAGTAGTCTCTCCACAAGCTATCGGAGAGCTCTGCAATCCTCAGTTGGGTGCCCTTTCTCCTTGTGGAATGCACAAAAAATATCCGAGTTTCGGGGCTTTCCTTCCGCCTTCTGGAATTCTTTCTTTAACTCACTCTTTTTCTACAGGATCTGGAGAACTTCATCTACTGTCACACCCATAACATCGAGCTCTTCTATAGGACCGTGGCATTGCTGATCAACTGAGAATGAGCCATCCCGAATTTGAAGGACCGGAAGGATCTGAGGAGCCACAGGAGCAGTGGTATGTCCAGCGGTGGTTTCTTCTCATTGAACTATTGATGATTTTGGTAAGGCCGCTTGTGCCGAAAATTTCTTCCCATGTGTGTCGGATGCTGATACTCTGGTAAAGGGGGTCTGGATGTTCGATCACTTGCAGAGGAATTGGTGGTGTCCCTCCTTTTGGCCTTTGTCGTTAAGTTGGATACGTATGAAGGGTTGGCACTCTCTCCTTCAATGAAGCTGTTAGCCAAGGCTATCAGATCCTGGAAGGTGGCCGGTTCTTTGGTGGTTGCTTCAAACTTTAACGGCCCTTCTTGAGTCCATTGATTAGGGCGATCTTATAGAACTCGGAATCCACATTCTTGACCCCCAGTTTCTCCTTCTGGAAGCGATCCACAAATTGTGCTACCGACTCATTGTCTTCTTGCTGGATCTTGAAGAGGGCAGCTGGCCCACTCTTCCTCTTCCTGGAAGTGGCAAACCTTAGCAGGAGCTCTTGGCGTAGCTCGGCAAAATTAGCGATGGATCCGGGATATAGTTCATGAAACCATTCTCGAGCCTGGTCGTCGAAAGTGGTTATTAAGAACTTGCACTTTAAACCATCTGACAAGCACCTAATTGCTACAGCATCTTCAAAGGCCTGGAGATGAGCGACCGGGTCTATTTCTCCAGTGTAAAATGGGATGCGAGGTTCTCTGAAGTTATTAGAGCCAGCTCCTGACGGATCTTATCAACAAAAGGGGACTCCCTGGCTTGAGCTACAGCAGAAATCACAGGAGGCCGCCCGACCTAGTCATCCTCAGTAAAGTTAAGCCTGTGGGCTGGAGTCCCTCTGGCTACTTCGCGGTAAAAATCCATAAGTGGAGCGAGCTCGTTGGTCTGCGGCCTCGGTGGAACTGCGGGCTGGATGGGCGCGCTGGCTAGCGGTGGCGTCGTAGCAGGCGCTAGGTGGACTAGGGTTTGGCGGACTGCTTCATCCGCGAATGCCGCTCTAGGCTGATCGAGTCGCTGAGTAAGTGCAACCAGGGCCTTGCTGATTGCATCGAGGTGCTGGTCGGTCTCTCTCCGGGACTGTTCGGCCTCTCTCCGGCATCGGTCAAGTGCATCCCGTAGGTCATTGGAGGTGCTTGAGCGACTTGAATGGGCACGATAATGAGATGATCGGTGATCTGACATCTCGGTGCGCGAGTTTCAACGATAGCTTGGATCTGAAAGCCGCGTGTTGATGTTGATGCAGAAAATGCACCCTCAAATTCCGACAAAAAGGAAAAAAGAGAGAAGGAACCAGCAAGCAACAGTTTACTAATGGCACAAGGAAAAATGGTGATCAAGACAGATTCGAGACCGCAAAGCCCGATATCTAAGTCCGCAGCTTTCATTAAATGGTCCTCTGGACTCGAGTCAGCGTGCTCTGGGAGCACCATGTCCCCCTATTTATAGGATGGGGGCCTGCCCAAACGGGCAGGGCTAACATAACTGGCTGCCCGGGGTACAGGAGAACCGGGAAATGGTGATGGGAAGCCAAAAGGAAAGAACACGCCAGTCCGCGCAAAAGGGGCGGACTGGGCTCGCGGGCTGAAGCTTCCATCTGCTGCTGCTAGGCGCGATCCTGCTGGAGGACGGCAGCCTGGGCGGGCTTATCTTTGAGTTCGCCTAAAGAGCTATCCTGGGAGCAGTTCACCTGGGCATGCCGAGCTGGGCGGACAGAGCCCTGAGTCCACCGCCGCGGTGGATTATCATTGAGACTTGTTGAATGTCGGCGCTTTGCCGATTTGGGCGGACTGCTAAACTGAGTCCGCCGTTAATGTGTCTGGACCTTGCACATGTTGCAGACTTTGGGGTTAACAAATGCATGAGTTCTTTATTCTCCTTTAAAATAATGTGTGTGTCATCATGTAAACTTTAACTTAACACGCGTGCTTATGTGATGATATACTATGTAAGTTGTGTTATGTAGTCTAAAAAGGCCTTAATGCATGTATGAGCGGCATACACATGAAATGTTATGCATCCCATACTACATAACATCGCATGTAATGAGAAAAGAAAACGTGCTAATGGGCACCCATGTGGTGATGGTTATGCATCCCACACTACATAACTGTCACATGTTGCCTCCTATGGTGGATGCATATACAAACACATATTATGCATCCCAGACTACATAATATGCTCTGTATACTTATATTCATACTATGAGTGTACTTTCGATGCTTTGGTTAAGACGTACTGATGACACATCGGTATGTGTATGCAAATGAAAGCAGGGAAACAAACTAAACAAGTTTGGCTACTTCGACCAACTTGTCAAACCAACTTCCCTCTGATACCAACTGTCACAACACACATTTTTCACCGGCAAATAAGTATATCATAGTAAGGGAAAAATGCGCGTCATGATGCCACGTTAGCAGGGGATAAAGCGGACGCTAAGGCAAAACTCCAACTTAACCATGAAGAACGGTTCTTTAAGTTATTTAGAGTTAAAATCAATTTAAGTATAACGGATAATCTTATCCCTCAGCTTAGTGGATCATCTAGTCCACAAGAATAAAAGTTAAACGTTGCGGAAAAATACTTCTTTTATCGGAATAGGCATCCTACAAGAGCTTAGAGGTTCCCAAAGGACACCTCAAGGTATGCAGGTTCTAAGTTTATAATAACAATAAAAGTAGATTTGTACGGTCGTTAAATATAGTGACTTAACATTCTAACAGCGTGCAATGCACTAGGTAATAATAGTAGTTTTATTTTATACTTGAAATTACCCCCCATGCATTTTAGCATAAAACATCCCAGAGAGCAAGTATGACAAACACACTGAAAGAAAGCTAAGCAGCTAGCAAGTATCCAAAAATAACATAACAATCCTGTGGGCGTCAACAAGCTGACACGATCCCATAAAAGCAAAGTATGTCTGAACTAGTGAATAAACAAAAACAACAAACTAGCTCACTACGGTGAGGCAAAGAACACTGCCAACACTGCTGCTCAGAAACTCCAAAACCAACACGGTTACCAGCTACAGCTCTGAACCAGAGGCATTCAAAAGACAGAACACTTCAGCAAGAATGTATAATAAATGGCGGAAGGTAAGACAAAAGTAAACAAAGTCGAGGGGTACCAACCCAAGACCAAAGGAAAATACTTAATTAAAGCACAACAGAAATGTACAAAATCAAAAAGGAAACACTTACGTGAAGCGTCACGTACCACAAAAGCACCTCAAATGCACAAAACTATAAGGCGAAAAGGTAATGATTAAATCATCCAGAAAAGAAACAAACCCCTACTAGCCTCCTATGGTCAACTCCACCAAACAATCAAAAATGGGCAGGGTGGTCAACTCAGCTGGACACAACCCCAAAGACAATTATCCATCTAAATGCGGGGGAGACTAAACACTCCAACATTCACCACAAATGCCCCAAACACCCGGTAGAGTTCCACGAGGTACTAATAAAGGAAACAAACACTACGGAGGTGGTTTCATCCACTAACTCCTACAATCAAGAAAATCCTACAAAAATATATCTTAGGACTGGGCACATCAGATTCTACTCTACATTTCTAGATTAAGAAGCGTGTTAACCCCTCAGTCCACAACACCTACAAGATACCTAGACCCTGTTTCATTTTCCGCGGACTCAATTCGCCAGTCTGCCCAGCTCGGCAAAGCAGCAGTAATCGGCCACCCCAAGGTTGATCCCCCAACGGCGGACTCAATGCTCCGTTCGTCTGATTCGACATGCCTTTAGTTCTCGACTGATTCTACTTCGGCGGACGCAGTGTCCAGTCCACCCAGGCCTAGTAGCAGCAGCTGGAAGCTCCATTTCGCGAGCCCAGTCCGCCACTTTTGCGCGGACTGACGTGTTCTTTCTTTTTGCTTCCTATCACTGCTGCCTGGTTCTCCTGTACCCCGGGCAGTCGGTTATTTTAGCCCTGTCCGTTTGGGCAGGCCCCCATCCTATAAATAGGGGGGAGGTGGTGCACCCAAGACACGCTGACTCGTGCCTAGGAGCCTACTTGTTAAAGGCTGCGGACTCGAATTTCATGCTTTGCAGACTCCAGCTTGCTCAGCTCTTGCCTCCTCTTCTTTTCCTTCACTTGTAATCAAACCCTCCTTTAGTAAAAAAAAGCCCGTCACCAGAAAGGCATTCAGGCCGCGACGGGCGAAGTCTATTGTTGTCCGGGCTCACGCCACTGCTATTATTCTTTCCCTCGTCTGCTTAGTAGATTACTACTTGCAATCTCTCTTTTCCTTCTATTCCCCTATGCTCGAACTATTAGCTGGTAGTGCTCGACCCCCTTCACATTTTTGTGCATCAACAGTTAACACACGACCTTCAGATTCGAGTAGTATTTCAAATACAGCGGACAGACATGTCAGAACGCCGAGCTCTCTACTCCGACCGCTCCAGCTCTTCAGAGGATTCACTTTGGGATTCAATCGAGCAAGCCCTCTTTGAAGCCGAGCAATCCCGCAGGTAGACTAACCAGCGTCTCGATACGATCAGCCAAGCCCTGCTTGTGTTAATCCAGCTACTTACTCCCCAGGCTGCAGAGAGCCTGTGAACTCGCTAGTCTGCCAGAGTCCAGCTCGCCGAACTCCACTTCGGCAATCTCCAGTCACCCCTCGCCATCCTGCCCAGTCCGCCGCCCCTCTGCGCCCTCAGGAGGAGCAGTTTGCCTCATTCATGAATTTTTTTAGAGAAGCAGCCTGGGGCTCTCCTACCCGCCAGCTCCATTTTGCTGATCGCCAGTCCGCCAAGCCCGCGGACTCCCCAGTTTCAGTCTGCCCTTTCTACCCTGTTGAGTTCGAGACTCCGTCTCCATTCGTCGATCGAATCCGATGGGAGTCGGCTCCAAGCAACTTCAGGGAACCTCGCCTTCCATTCTATTCAGGGGATACTGATCCAGTCACTCACCTCCAAGCGTTCGAAGGGGCAGTTGCGCTGAGATGCCTCTCCGATGCCATCAAGTGCAAACGTTTGGTTACCACTGTCGATGGACAGGCGAGAGAGTGGTTTTATGAGCTACCTTCAGGCACAATTTCTTCCTTCGCTGAGCTTCGCAGCGAATCCTTGCTGAGGTTTGCTACCTCAAGAAAGAGAACAAGATGGACCAGCCGCTCTCTTCGAAATCAAGCAAAGGGACAGCGAATCAGTTGCACGATTCGTTGATCGCTTCTAAAAAGAGATTCAAGGGGTAAGGAACGTGAACCCCGACTACTACAAGGTTGCCTTGATTCATGGCCTTTGGGAAGGCCCCTTGAAATTTAAAGAAACCACAATGGCACCAGAAACATACCAGGAGTTGATTGCCATGGTTAACCGCTTCATTGAAGGCGAGAACGCCAACCCCACGTATGTTTCATCCCTGATAGCTAAGGCTGAAGGAAGGGATGCATCCGGCTCTTCTTCTCACAGTAAGCCCCCTCGCCCAGATTTCCAGCCTCCTTCTCAAAGGGGCCGGAATTTCCGCCACAAGAAACCCTTTCTCGGCCATCAAGAGTTTCAAGATCAGAGACTGTCGTTGGCCACCACTCCCGCAATACCGCTGCAAGCACTTCCCATCCTTCAGTAAGCAGCCCTTCCTGCTCCGAGTCGGTGTGATACTAACTCCGTGGAGGAGTTTGTAGGTCTGGATCTTGACGAAGTCATCCAGATCCTGCAGAAGAAATCGGAAGAGAAGAAACAAGGGCATCAGAGAGAGTGGAGGCCAAGAAACAACGCGCATTTCTGTCAGTTCCACAAAGAGAAGGGTCACTTGACCGAAGATTGCAAAACCCTTCGTCTACTAGTAGAGAAATTGCTTGTTGAGGGCAAAATTGATTTGACCAAGAAAGACTCTTCTTCAAAGCCGTCCACTTCCAAAGGCAAGGAAGTAGCTGAAGCTTATCAAGAATGTGTGGAGGTAAAGGACGAAGGCCGTCTGGGGCCAATCAATGTTTCGATTGAATGCTTCGATGCAGATGATGAAGGAGTCCTGTGACGACTCTTCTTTATTCACGGTGGGACAGGAACCGAGTCTACTCGGAAGTCCTCAATCTCAAGGGTCACTCGAGCAGAGGTGGCCTCTTCCTCTTCCACTGCTCCACCGAGCGAGGTCATCACTTTTGTCCAAGCTGATCTACCCCAAACAGCAAATCCATTCGATGATGCAGTTGTGATTAAGGCTGTTATTGGGGATTTCACGGTTGACAGGATTCTTATTAATACTGGAAGCTCGGTCAACCTGTTGTTTAAATCAACCTTTGAGGCCCTGAAGACTGGAAATCCTCTGCTTTCCACTAAAGGGCCACTCTACGGATTCTCTGGGGAGAGAAAAGATGTTGAAGGAAGAGACACCCTGCCAGAAAAACTTGGAGGGGCAACCAAGCAAGTTCAGTTCATAGTGGTTGATTCTCCCAGTAACTATCACACCATCTTCGAGAGACCTTTGTTGAACAAGTATCAAGCGGTGGTCTCAACTTACCACCTCGCAATCAAGTTTTTTGTCGATGGACAGATGTGCTGGGTCAGGAGTGACCCAAGGAGAGCAAGGGAGTGCTATGTTCGCACTGTTAACATGGTTGATGTCAGTGCTTCCATTGCTCCAGCAGCAGCTGCAGAAGACTCTCGAAGTTCAGAAACTGCTACTAAAGTAGGAGGTCACCTGGAACCTGCCCAGGTGATGCAAGGAGTCCCCATTGCTGAGGGGGAGGAGGAAAGCTCTCCATCAACTCGGAGTTGCCTGAAGATCAGAAGGCCGAGCTGATCTCCTACTTGTTGAAGAACGTGGATGTCTTCGCCTGGTCAGCAGAGGACATGCCAGGCGTGGATCCGGATGTTGCTTGCCACCACCTTAATATTGATCCCAACTTCAAGCCTGTCCAACAGAAGATAAGAGATATAGCAACGAAGCTTGCTGAACTAATAAGAGAGGAAGTCACGAATCTCCTCAAGGCAAATTTCATTAGTGAAATTCAATACCCAGCCTGGATATCCAATGTTTAATGGTTAAAAAATAAGGAGGGAAGTGGCGCATGTGTGTAGACTTTACAAAACATAATAAAGCATGCCGCAAAGATTGTTACCCCTTGCCTCGGATAGATTCTTTAGTTGATTCTACGGTAGGGTACTCCTTTATGAGTTTTTTAGATGCATTTTCTGGTTATCACCAAATAAGAATGCATAAACCTGACGTTCCTCATACGTCATTCATTACCAATGATGGTTGCTACTATTACCTTGTGATGCCCTTTGGGCCTAAAAATGCTGGTGCAACCTGCCAACGCATGATAGACCGTGTATTTAAGCAACAGAAAGGAAGAAACCTAGAAGTATACGTAGACGACCTCTTGATTAAGAGTAAGACTTTTTCGCTGCATTTGCAAGATCTAGCAGAGACGTTCACTACTCTGCGTAGATATGAAATGAAGCTCAACCTATTGAAGTGCAACTTTGGGGCGAGTAAGGGGAAGTTCCTTCGCCATCTCCTTACTCCAGAGGGACTTGCCCCCAATCCAGAGAAAGTAAAAGCTATTCTTGACATTCCTCCCCCTTCCCCCCCCCCCAGCCCGTTCACCTAAGGAAGTTCAGCAGTTAGGGGGGAGGTTAGCAGGTCTTGCGAGGTTCCTCTCTCGGGTTGGAGACAAGAGTGCTCCTTTCTCTAAAACTCTTCGAGGAGCGTCCAAGTTCAAATGTACAGAAGAGTGTTCTCAGGCCTTCGAGCAATTAAAGAAGCAGCTGACTTCAACAACTCTGCTCCAGAGTCCCCGGTCAGGGGAGATGCTTTTCTTATACTTAGGAGTTTGCCCTGAGGCAGTCAGCTCTGTTCTCCTTCGAGAAGAGAGCAGGAAATAGTTTCTGATTTCTTATGTTAGCCATATTCTGAAAAGTGCAGAGACACGGTATCCGATTCTGGAAAAGTTAGCCTTGGCACTAGTCATGTCAGCTCGAAGACTCCGTCCGTATTTCCAAGCGCACTCAATTCAAGTTGCTACTGATCAACCTTTGAAAATGTGTTTTAGAAACCGGAGCATTCTGGTAGATTAGCCAAATGGGCAATAGAATTGAGTGAATTTGAAATTTCTTATGTGCCCAAGACAGCCATCAAAGCCCAAGTTTTAGCAGACTTCCTGATTGACACAGCAGAGTCCAGTTCTGATCAAGCAGAAAGGTCTCCTTTGGCTTGGACCATCTATGTTGATGGTGCCTCAGGAAGAAATTCTTCTGGAGCAGGAGTGGTTCTGATCAACCCAAACAGCATCAAGCTGGAGTAAGCCATCAAGTTCTATTTTCCAGTGACCAATAACCAAGCCGAGTATGAAGCTTTGCTAGCAAGCTTGAGACTTGCAAGAGAACTCGGAATTGATCATGTTCATATCAAGACTGATTCTCTGGTGATGGCGTCACAAGTCCTTGGTAACTTTGAGACAAGAGAGTCAATCTTGAAAAAGTATCTTGCTCTTGTGAAAATAGAAGTCGGCAAATTCAAAAGCTTTACCATTGAGCACATCCCTAGAACCGAAAATGAGGAGGCAGATATTCTTGCCAAGTATGGACTGCCATCAGGAGGAACAACCTCCGAACTCTTCCGCCCGGCAGTGGAGGAAGGAGAGTTGATGCAGGTTAATCAATGTCCCTCCTGGATGGACCCATTCATTATTTATCTGTCAACATGGGACTTTCATCATTCAATCAAAGATCAGAAAATGTTCAGAATAAAAGCAGCTCACTATTACTTAGTGGCAGGAATCTTCTACAGAAAAACATTCCTCTCTGCCATGGCCAGATGTGCTTCAGAAGAAGAAGCTCCTGTTGTGTTAACCCTGAAATCGGCGATCCATCCCAAGGGACCCAGCTCGCTCATCACGGCCTACCCCGGGTTCCGCTTGGAGGCCGTGATGCCCTAGGTTGGGCGGACAGAACTCTCTGTCCGCTCAGGCCGCGCGTCCTGCGCGTTCTCAGCGGTCTGATCCCCCAGGACACGTGCCTTCCCTTGGTCGACAGGGTACGCGGACTGCTTCCGCAGTCCGCCTCTGCAGGCTACCCCCTTTTTCAGCTTAACAGCGAGATTGTATCTGCAGGTCCCTCTCTGCCGGACTCAACTTCATATCCGCCCAGGCCGGCAACAGGTCGCATATCCCTTCACCCAGCCGCATGGGCAGCCGACTCCTCCAGTCCGCCTACAGAGCGCGGACTCCAACTCCGGCTACCCGCCAATACCAGTAGCAGTCAAAGTTCCTCGTGAGCTGGGCGGACTAGAAGTGCGGTCGAGACTTCCAGTCCGCCTCATTGGTGAAGCCCAGCAGCCTCAACAGCCAGTCTCTCCATCTCCAGCATAAGCGGACTCAACTTTGCAGCAGTCGCGGACTCGGCGGACTTGGCGGATGCTCTATGCAGTCCGCCCTTCCCTTTGCCAGCATCAGCTTCTCGGCAGCAGTACCAACTTCCTCCTCAGTCCGCAGGCCTTTCATTGGCTCAGCCAGTAGTAGCAGACTTCTCCCTCAGTCCGCAGTCTTGGTGCGGACTCGGTCAGTGGTGGCGGACCCTTTCCACCCCGCCAGGCAGCAGACCCTCCAGAAAGCAGTCCCAGTCTGCATAACCTCGTGAGGACTCGCCGGACTCTGCGGGCACTCTCCTACTGGCACCCCTTGCATCTCGCTCAGTTTAGCAGCGACGGACTCAACGGATTCTCCTTACACTCTGCCGCTTGTCCTCCAGCATCCGCCACTACAGCAGTAGGCGGATAGCCCCAGCTCAGCAGTGACGGACTCCGCGAACCCGCATCGCAGTCCGCCACTGAGTCTCCCATTTTGCCGACAGCAGCTCCGGCTTCAGTACCAAGTCCCAGTCCGCGCGCCCTGTGGCGGACTCGGCGGACTCCGTCTCCATCTCGCTCAAGCTACCGTCTCCCCGGGGGTTCTTGAAGTTGACGAAGCCAATCCAGAAGTGTACAAAATTGCTCTAATTAAGGGATTAATTGAAGGACCATTCAAGTTCGAAGCCACCCTCAAAAAAGAAAAAACATATCAGGAGCTAATCAACCTCGCTGATCAGTACTCTCGTGCTAGGAGAGGCACTTTTGACCGTGTCATGAAAAGCAAAGCAAGTTCCAAGGAATCATCTCAGACTCTATGCCAGAAATCCAAGGACTCTAATCAATATTGTGAATATCACAAAGGAAAGTGTCATTTGACAGAAGATTGTAAAGCTCTTAAGCAACTAGTGGAGAGGATGATGTAGCAGGGAAAGTTTGGTGATGTCGTCCAAAGGATCTTTACATCCCCCTACGAAGCCTGAGAAGACAAAGGCAGCATGGACAACATCTCCGACTTGGAATAAATAGGCTAAAAGGGCCGCATCTTCAATCATGGAAGTAAACGCAAGTGCGCTACTCTGTCTTTATTACCGATTCATTTTCTGAAGTTTCTATATCGAATATGTTTTTATTTCATATCGCAAAACTTCATACTAACACCTTTCAAGCGTTTCTCTTTTCTTAACAACTTGAGAAATAGGGATAACTGACTCCAAGAGACATCGCCGAGTTCAGCGTAAACCTCCCTTAGAACTGTTGTCATTGGCGTAACACCACAAAGACCACGTGTTGCGGGGAGATTTCGCACCGTGTAGTGGGAGCCTGCAGGTTCTAGTGCGGTAGGACACTAAATTTCGGATCCCGGCTAGTACTTGACCCCACCTCTGCATTATGGAGGGACAGGGTGGGAGTTAAGCTCTACCATGCCACTTTAGGGGATATCGTTACAACTTTGATGATCGCGTGTGGAAAGCACTGCCATGCGCACCTGCCCACCGATCATCTTAATTCGTGACCCTCGAACACTCTTTGGAACCCTCAAGCAGTGCCTGCAGGAGACCCACAGCTAGCTTGATCTTATAGGAAAGTAATGCCACACGCACCTACTAGAAAGATCAACTTGGGGTGTACTCTAGGCAAGAGCGCAGTGAATCCTTCGCCTCTTTTTGAGCAGGCAACCTTTGTGACCTTGCGAGGAATGCACTGCCACGCGCACCTGCCCGCTTGGTCATCCAATTCTGAAGTGGGTTGATTGCATAACTCCTGTGACCCTGTGAGGAAAGCAATGCTTCGTGCCCCTGCCCACTGGGTCACATTAGTTATGAATCATTTCTTTTAGCAGACAAAGTTGTGGACTTAAACTAGGGTTCGCTAAGTCCGCAAGCCTTCGGTTTTCAATTCAGCTAGATTTTGCTATGGTCTTCAGCTAATCCGCAAAGCTTGGATTATTCAGTCTGTCGAACCTACTTGGGTGATGTGGATTACAGTTTTTGCGACCCTGCGTGGAAAGCAATGGGCTTCGTGCGCACCTGCCCGCTTGGTCGCTTGAGTTTGTAACCCATCTTTCTCAGGTCAAAAGAAAGATTTTCAATTCAGTTACAGACCGCGCGGGTTAATATATCAGTTTATATTGTCCGGCTTCTATATACCTACATATCGGTTTGTTCTTTATATAATCGTGACGTTGGCCGACCTATTTCCGGCATAAATTATTTGGTTTCTATATACCTACCCGCTCTTATGCAGTTTTGATCACTATTATTCGGTCGGCTTAGTTGCCAACTAGTATGATTAAGTATTTTTGGTTGCCGACTTATGTTATCATATCAGAAGCGCCCTAGCCGCAAACTTATACTTCATTGTTAAGGCTTTTCGGCGGCTAAGGTTCTTAACCGTGCGGCTTATTGGTTGTAGTTTATGTACAAGTTCGCCCTAGCCGTAATCTTATACTTCAATATCCCATCGGATAACCTTGATTACATCATTAAGACAAATGGCGGTTTAAACTGTTAGCCTCTATTAAATCAGAAGTTTTGCTGAGACCGCGCGGACTTTAACAGGTAAGAAAAATGAAAAGTGAAATAAGCTGCACGTCAAAGGTGAAGTTTTCCTTTTCTATTTCTATTTCATTGAATGTTATGAAACGTTAATCGCGCGGTTTACAACAAATACCGCCGATTTCTCAAAAAGATCAAAATACAAGTAAAGAATTACAAAGGTCCTAATCGGCCGGCTTGAGTTTTTTAGCCGCAGGAGAACGTGAATCACTGTCATCATCGATGTCGACGGGGGATTCAGAGTACCCGCTGCTGCTAGACGCCGAGCTGCCTGAACCGCTAGAAGTCGCCGACTCTGTCCGCGCGGTCTCGGATTCTTGACCGCCGGTCTCAGACGATGTGCCCCCGCTCCGGCTTCCCTGGCCACCCTCTTCCTCGTCGTCTTCCTCCTCTTCGTCATCTTCCTCGCTAACCTTGTCTTTGCCCTTGATCGCCTTGTAGACGGCGGCCACCTTCTTTTTCATGGTGGGGTAGATATCGGCACAGGTGAAGTCGGTGAAGCCGGCCGCCATGACGCCAAGGTCTCGGAGGCGGTTAAGCGCTCCATCAATCCCCTGGATGACTTGTAGGAAGACGTTGTCTTGGAATGTGCGGTTGGCCGGGTCATACATTGCCTGCAAAAGAAGCAAAGGTAAGTCGTGCGGTTTAATAGTGCTAACCGCACGAGTAACTGGTGACGACTTACCGCCTCCCTTCCTTTCAGTCGCTTGTTTTCTTCCACTTGTTCCTCTAACCGCCTCTCCAGGCCGCTCTTTTCTTTCATTAACTGCTTGTAGGCAAGGCCCATGAAGTGGCTTGTCATGAAGCTCCTTGCCCCGACTTGCGATGCTAGCTGAGGCAGGTCGTCTGCGGGAACTCGGCGCAGCTGTACAACCCCGTACCCGGGCGAGTGGGACCCTCCCCAAACGTCAGCCTAGGGGCGTGTTATGGGCGACGAGTCGGTGCGACCCCGTTTGAGGACGTGCGGGTCCTCATGCGCGCGTGCGTGTGGAGGTTCTATGCGCATAGGTTTATATATTATATATTATATTATATATATATATATATATTATATATTATATTATAATATATATATATATCTATTATATATTATATGATAATATAGGTAATATATGATATAGGTTAGATGAGATGATATAAAAAAGGGGGCAGGGGGGATTTTAGAGGGGGAGAGGGGGACAGCGGGTATAGAGAGAGAAAAAATAAAGAAAAGGAGATGGGGGCTCGGGACGAGAACAAGCAGGAAGGAAGAAAAATGGAAATCGGGGGGGGGGGGGGGGGGGGGGGGGGAAGAAGGAGAACCCTAGCCATGGATCTCGGGTCCAGCCGCCGCCGCTCCTTCCCCGCCCTCTCCCGTCGCCGGCAAAGCAGCGCCGCCGCCTTCCCCTCCCTCTCTCACCCTCAGCTTGGAGCAGCAAGGGGCCGCCGCCCCCTCTATCTCTCTCGCCGTCGCCGCCGCCTGTAGTGGCAACCACCACCGCCCCCTCTTTCTCTCCCGTCGCCGGCAAAGCGGGAGCCGGCCGCCCCCCTTTTCCTCTCTCCCATCGGCCTACGGTGGTGGCAGCCCGAGCCCGCCTCCCTCTTTCTCTCCGGCCACCTAAAACAGCAACAACCGCGCGCCACTCCTTTTTCCAGCCGCCTGGAGCAACCCGGCCCCCCTCCTTTTTTTCTGGCCTGGGGCAGCACACCTCGACCTTCCCCTCTCCCGGCAGCAAGCCCGGCCTGGAGCGAGGCTTGGCCTGGAGCGAGGCTCGGCCTGGAGCGAGGCTCGGCCTGGAGCGAGGCTCGGCCTGGAGCGAGGCTCGGCCTGGAGCGAGGCTCGGCCTGGAGCGAGACTCGGCCGGGAGCGAGGCTCGGCCTAGAGTGGGGATCGAACACAGACGCGGCCGCACGTAGCAGAATCGACCCGGAGCTCCTCTCCCGTCCCCGCCGCCAAACACGCGACAAGGGTAACGATGTTTCAACTTGGGCATGTGAAGCCTTCAATTTCCATATTCGCACGGAAGCCCCTCTCCACCAATGGGTGGGGGGAAGGGAGCTCCCCGATGGGTTGACGTGTACGTCCCTGCAGTTAATTGCATTAGCACCCGGAAGCGCGAGTACGGGTTTAGGCATGCTGTGTGAAGCCCATCCGGACGTGTGAGCCGGATCGGTGATGTTCTGGGGTTCCCGGAGAAGACTCCGAGGAAGTTGTTTATTTGGTCGTTTGCAGGGAATGCGCGCCACAAACCCCATAAAAGGGGGTGTGCGCAATATGTTCGGCCCGCTTATATTAGCCGACCGATGACTAGTTGGCCGCCGCCCGTCGAGACGTTGGCGTACAGGTGTTGCAGTACCAGGCGGGGAGTAGCGGGCTTAAGCCCAAACTTGTGCTGGCCCTCGAAGGCCATTTTGTTTATATTTCCGGCCTGCGTGCCGAGTATGGAATTTATATTCCTGTAATATTCTTTTATATCTGTGATGCTCTGTGGATATAGTTTACTCCTCCTGTTTTGGGCGAGCGGTGTGTTCGTGAACTGCTCCCCCCCGTGTGGGCCCCGAGGTATAGATGCCGGGAAGCCCCTGATGGCCCGTTGCCATCCTTTCAGAGTAGCGGAGTTCCGCTATTGGCGGCCCAATTGGGGCTGCGTAGAGCAGGGCTGCTGGGCGGTTTGGCGCCAATAGTAAGGCAGGCGGGGAGCATTTTACATAGACCCGAGGTGGCACCTCTTGTTTGGGAGTGGATCTCGAGATCCTCCTTGGATGTTCCGGTCGGCCAAGAGAGCCCTCCGAAGGTGCCTTAGCTCAGCCCCTGGCTTGGGAGGGGAAGAGTTAGTTAGTCTTCCGGGTATGCGGCGGGTCCTCCACGCTGAGACCTTGGGTCTGTCCCTCGTGTTCCTAGTCTTGTGCCTAGATCGTTCGCTTGAGGGTAGTAGGTGCGCGGTCACCCCTTCCCCAAGGGTCGAACTCTACAGGAGACCGGATTTCCGGTTTCAACACTTTGGTGCGGTGAGCGTGGAGAGTGACCAGCACAGAAGAACTCAGGCGAACATTATGGCTATAGAAGTGGAACCAGGTGACGACCACGGTCATGCGTTGACACTTTGTGTGTTAGGTCCTCATACTCGGAGTTGTCCCCTCCCATAGCTGTTGTTTGGATCCTATAGCATTTGGAGTAAGATTTGCACCTATTTGAAGCGCTTCTGCCTGTGAAAACCCGCGTATCCCCACTTGTTACATCAACGAGAAGCCTGGAGGTTCTTATCTTCAAGATCGAGTAAGTGAGCAGCTGAGAGGTATTATGAGCCGGGGTGACCGGAAAGGGTTCCCTCCCTAGCGGTAATATGTTATCTCTTCCTTGTAATTCAGTAGCGGTCAAGTTTTCTCTTTATTACCAATTCGCCTCGAGCTTCTGAGGGCTTCAAGGGTTAGCCTCGCGATCGACTCCGGAAGCCAAACGTCCAACCCGTTCCTTTTAAATAGCCTAGTTCGGACGATGGGACGGTGCCGCGGGACTTTAAGCGCTATTGTAAGACCGAGCCTCTGCACTGACGGCCGAGATCAGCTCCCCCCTTGTACGCCGGCCTATGTCCTCCCGATCGCACCTCTCCTCCGACTAGAGGAATTATCAGGAACGAGCCTAGACGCTAACCTCCCAGATTTGATAAAGGGTCGATCTCTCCAAGCAATCGCAAGTGACATGGCGGAAAGTGATCTTTGTCATTAGATCAGGATACAAAACGTCCAACCTGTTCCTTCTAAATAGCCCAGTTCGGATGATGGGACGATGCCTCGGGACTCTAAGCGCTATTGTAAGACCGAGCCTCTGCACTGATGGCCGAGATCAGCTCCCCCCTTGCACGTCGGCCTATGTCCCCCCGATTGCATCTCTCTTCCGATTGGAGGAATTATTAGGAACAGGCTCGGACGTCAGCTTCCCGATTTGGCGACTTCCAGATCGTCTCTCTTATGTATAGAATGCGTCCTCCATTTGTAAAAGCATCGGTGCAATTGACTCTCCAGCACCTCTTAAGTAGATAGGATGTCTTCATCTCGAGCAAAGTCAAGTCGAGTAGTTTTGGACCCCGAGCAGATCCCGCTGTCAGGCTCTCACCTAGCTGGCAGGGCCGGACGTCACTCGGTGTCATCCGTGGGCCTCGAGCAGATCCCGCTGTCAGGCTCTCACCTAGCTGACAGGGCCAGAAGTCACTCGATGGCGGTAGTTTTGGACCCCGAGCAGATCCCGCTGTCAGGCTCTCACCTAGCTGGCAGGGCCGGACGTCACTCGGTGTCATCCGTGGGCCTCGAGCAGATCCCGCTGTCAGGCTCTCACCTAGCTGGCAGGGCCGGAAGTCACTCGATGGCGGTAGTTTTGGACCCCGAGCAGATCCCGCTGTCAGGCTCTCACCTAGCCGGCAGGGCCGGACGTCACTCGGTGTCATCCGTGGGCCTCAAGCAGATCCCGCTGTCAGGCTCTCACCTAGCTGGCAGGGCCGGAAGTCACTCGATGGCGGTAGTTTTGGACCCCGAGCAGATCCCGCTGTCAGGCTCCCACCTAGCTGGCAGGGCCGGACGTCACTCGGTGTCATCCGTGGGCCTCGAGCAGATCCCGTTGTCAGGCTCTCACCTAGCTGGCAGGGCCGGAAGTCACTCGATGGCGGTAGTAGTGGACCCCGGGTAGACTCGCTGTCAGGCTCTCATTGGCTGGCAGGGCTGTAGGCACACCTGGGGGGAAAGGGTTGATTCTTGGAGAGTTTTTCGCAGGACCCCGAGTGATGCTCGGCCCCGGGTAGACTCGCTGTCAGACTCTCACTAGCTGGCAGGGCTGTAGGCACACCTGGGGGGTAAGGGACCCCGAGTGCTGCTCGGCCCCGGGTGGACTCGCTGTCAGGCTCTCACTAGCTGGCGGGGCTGAAGGCACACCTGGGGGGTAAGGGACCCCGAGTGCTGCTCGGCCCCGGGTGGACTCGCTGTCAGGCTCTCATTAGCTGGCAGGGGTGTAGGCACACCTGGGGGGAAAGGATTAGCTCAGCGTGTACCAGAGGATACGGCTTTGTTGTTTCACGGTATCACGAGAAATTATGTACTCGTTGTAAGTAATGGCATGAGGGCAATTCAATAGCAGCGAGCCAAAGGGTATCGAGCTATTCAAAAGAGCAGAAAGGTCGTGGAGAGATCGATGCTCCAAACGCAGATTCCAGTTTCTCTCAAACTTTTTTTTTGGGTCGGCTCCCACTCGCCGGATACGTTGGGTTGGATGATTCTTTCCGAGCTTGTGCCAAGCTCGAAAAGAGCGGGGATTGTGTACAACCCCGTACCCGGGCGAGTGGGACCCTCCCCAAACGTCAGCCTAGGGGCGTGTTATGGGCGACGAGTCGGTGCGACCCCGTTTGAGGACGTGCGGGTCCTCATGCGCGCGTGCGTGTGGAGGTTCTATGCGCATAGGTTTATATATTATATATTATATTATATATATATATATATATATTATATATTATATTATAATATATATATATATCTATTATATATTATATGATAATATAGGTAATATATGATATAGGTTAGATGAGATGATATAAAAAAGGGGGCAGGGGGGATTTTAGAGGGGGAGAGGGGGACAGCGGGTATAGAGAGAGAAAAAATAAAGAAAAGGAGATGGGGGCTCGGGACGGGAACAAGCAGGAAGGAAGAAAAATGGAAATCGGGGGGGGGGGGGAAGAAGGAGAACCCTAGCCATGGATCTCGGGTCCAGCCGCCGCCGCTCCTTCCCCGCCCTCTCCCGTCGCCGGCAAAGCAGCGCCGCCGCCTTCCCCTCCCTCTCTCACCCTCAGCTTGGAGCAGCAAGGGGCCGCCGCCCCCTCTATCTCTCTCGCCGTCGCCGCCGCCTGTAGTGGCAACCACCGCCGCCCCCTCTTTCTCTCCCGTCGCCGGCAAAGCGGGAGCCGGCCGCCCCCCTTTTCCTCTCTCCCATCGGCCTACGGTGGTGGCAGCCCGAGCCCGCCTCACTCTTTCTCTCCGGCCACCTAAAACAGCAACAACCGCGCGCCACTCCTTTTTCCAGCCGCCTGGAGCAACCCGGCCCCCCTCCTTTTTTTCCGGCCTGGGGCAGCACACCTCGACCTTCCCCTCTCCCGGCAGCAAGCCCGGCCTGGAGCGAGGCTCGGCCTGGAGCGAGGCTCGGCCTGGAGCGAGGCTCGGCCTGGAGCGAGGCTCGGCCTGGAGCGAGGCTCGGCCTGGAGCGAGGCTCGGCCTGGAGCGAGACTCGGCCTGGAGCGAGGCTCGGCCTAGAGTGGGGATCGAACACAGACGCGGCCGCACGTAGCAGAATCGACCCGGAGCTCCTCTCCCGTCCCCGCCGCCAAACACGCGACAAGGGTAACGATGTTTCAACTTGGGCATGTGAAGCCTTCAATTTCCATATTCGCACGGAAGCCCCTCTCCACCAACGGGTGGGGGGAAGGGAGCTCCCCGATGGGTTGACGTGTACGTCCCTGCAGTTAATTGCATTAGCACCCGGAAGCGCGAGTACGGGTTTAGGCATGCTGTGTGAAGCCCATCCGGACGTGTGAGCCGGATCGGTGATGTTCTGGGGTTCCCGGAGAAGACTCCGAGGAAGTTGTTTATTTGGTCGTTTGCAGGGAATGCGCGCCACAAACCCCATAAAAGGGGGTGTGCGCAATATGTTCGGCCCGCTTATATTAGCCGACCGATGACTAGTTGGCCGCCGCCCGTCGAGACGTTGGCGTACATGTGTTGCAGTACCAGGCGGGGAGTAGCGGGCTTAAGCCCAAACTTGTGCTGGCCCTTGAAGGCCATTTTGTTTATATTTCCGGCCTGCGTGCCGAGTATGGAATTTATATTCCTGTAATATTCTTTTATATCTGTGATGCTCTGTGGATATAGTTTACTCCTCCTGTTTTGGGCGAGCGGTGTGTTCGTGAACTGCTCCCCCCCGTGTGGGCCCCGAGGTATAGATGCCGGGAAGCCCCTGATGGCCCGTTGCCATCCTTTCAGAGTAGCGGAGTTCCGCTATTGGCGGCCCAATTGGGGCTGCGTAGAGCAGGGCTGCTGGGCGGTTTGGCGCCAATAGTAAGGCAGGCGGGGAGCATTTTACATAGACCCGAGGTGGCACCTCTTGTTTGGGAGTGGATCTCGAGATCCTCCTTGGATGTTCCGGTCGGCCAAGAGAGCCCTCCGAAGGTGCCTTAGCTCAGCCCCTGGCTTGGGAGGGGAAGAGTTAGTTAGTCTTCCGGGTATGCGGCGGGTCCTCCACGCTGAGACCTTGGGTCTGTCCCTCGTGTTCCTAGTCTTGTGCCTAGATCGTTCGCTTGAGGGTAGTAGGTGCGCGGTCACCCCTTCCCCAAGGGTCGAACTCCACAGGAGACCGGATTTCCGGTTTCAACAGCAGCGCCTTTAGGTTGGGCTTACCGTACAGCGTAACGCCAATCGCGTTCACATGGCGGGTTACTTCTTCCCTCCCTCAGTAAGGGAGGGCGGTGGAGACCATCACGGACTCGCCATCCGGACTCCACAGCACAGCTGGGTTGCCATGGATGTCCTTCAGGCCGCTGCCCGTTCCCTACAGCATAAACTCGCCAGAGGAGGCCGACTCCTCCTCCTCCAGAGCCCGCGGCGGCTTGGCCCGCCTGGCTCGTTTCTCTCTTTGGGTGAGAGTCAGGCCGCCAGGGTTCAGCGACTTGTTCTGCGGGACTGCTGCAGCAGCTGCAAAGATAAAGACGAAGTCAGTTCATAGGCCGCGTGGCTAAGATTTCAGTTCAGCCGGTTTGGAGCTTACTATCTTCCGCTTCGATTCCGTCTATGGACGGCAGCAACGGGATGTAATGATTTACATCAAGCCACTCCCCCTTGAAGAAGGTGTATATGTCCTTCTCCACGCCGTCCAAGCCGCTGCTACCGAAGGCGGTCTCTTCGCGAATTTGTAGGTTGACTGTCAGCAACCACAGGTTTCCCTCGAAGATGAGAAACCGCTCCGACCAGTTGGAGATCTTGTTCGCCAGGTTGACGATATTCAGCCCCATGCAGCCAAAGTACAAATGCCCCCGGAAGATCCTTGACCTGGAGTCTGGGATAGACCTCACGGAGAAGCATTCCCGAAACAGCCTCATAGAAAATCGGACTCTTTCCGACCTTAGGTATGCAATGAAGCTGTATATGGCAGCTATCGAGTTTGGTGGCAGTTGTCCTGGCACAACTCCATAATGGTCGAAGACCACCACGACCTCCATCATGACCGGAAAGCGGAAGCCGCAGTCAAAGTGGTCGATGGGGATGGCGATCTGATTTGCGTTGGATGTATTAATCCGCTCGTCTTGCAGCGGAAGCCGCGCCACTAGCGGGCTTCCCTGCATGTGTTTCTCTACAAAATCGTCTGGCTCGGCTTTTGTAAGCCGACATTCTTTATGATCTTCTGAGTCGAATGCAGAGGCCGCATCAGTCCTGACCGCAGAGGCCTTGTCAGACCGCAACGACTTGGACTTAGCCCGCATCCTTTCTGTCTTGTGATGAAATCTCCGGGGTCGGCTCTATTTATAGAAAACCTGTGAAAGTACAGTACTCAACGTCAAATCGCGGCTATCCATCATGCCGCGCGACCTAAACCTGCAGAAAATACAGGTCAGTGCAGCGGCTAAGCCGCAGTTTAGTTCATCAGTCCGCACGGCTATATCCCTGCACCTGTAATAATTTCGTTCCAAATCATGTGGTTATAAAAGTTTCAAGCCGGCGATCTGTTCGCCAGACCGCACGACTACTTTCCTATACTTAGATTTTCAGAACAAAGCGCAGGCATGGTGATCATAAATACAAACCGTATACGCCGCAAACAGTTCGCAGCAGGGTAAAAAAGCAACGGTTTACAACAACCAAATTTTCCAACATCCAGCAGAGAAAACATATTACAACATACTAATCAATTATTCACGCGGCTTAGATCGCTCAAGTCGCTCATCCTTGCTTATTGCCGTCAAGTTTGTCTCGTCCTATTCGCGCGACCTGTTCACCGGTTTGCACAATCGCAACGTACACCTGGCTAACCAGATTATGAGGCGAGTGCAGAGACCGATGAACCCGCGCAGTTTCGCGTTCTTCTCTCGCAAATGGGATCATTGGAATCGACTGAAACCCCAGACCGCTTGAAACTGCGGCCTGCCCGGGCGCCGCGACCTCCGGCGGATTTGAAGACTCACCAGAGGCTAGGAGGCCAGTAACCGACAATTTTCCGGAAGTCGGCAGTACAGGACGCGGTTCTTCGTCGGTCTCAGCTGGCAGATCTTGGTCTTCGCAGTCCTCGAGATGTGGAATCTCTTCTCTGTCTCCTTCTAGCCGTCCGGCCATCAAAAAATACTTCTCTGCCCTCTCCTGCTCCAAGACGGCCTGCATCTCTGCAATATTATTCTCAGCGGCCTCCAGTGTGGTCTGGAGCATGGCAGTCTCTTGCTCCAGCGCAGACTTCAACTTCGTGGTCTCCTGCTCCAGCGCGGATGGCAGCCTTGTGGTCTCTTGCTCCAGGATGGTTTGCAACTCTTGGATCCTTTTCTCGGCGGCCTCCTGGGCAACCCGCTATTCTTCGTCCTTAACCCGCAGAGCTTCGGTGTGGTCGTTCAAAGCCGCTTGTAAGGTGTCGACCTCCTTCTGGAAGTCGGCCTTCTCTTTCTCTCGAACACTTGGCCGCGGCAGCATAGACAACAGAGATGTCAAGTCGCCCGGTTTCATCGCGGTCTCCGATTCACCTGCAGGAGATAAACCGCAGTCAGGATCAGCCGGATAATTGCGATATTCTAGCAAGGGAATTGGTAGGAAAGACCGCCAGTTTAATTTTTATCTTCTTTAGAGCCCGCGTTATGGTTTCTAAACACTGGCCGCCTGAATTGTTCGGGATCTATCCTCTTTAGCTTTTCTTTCCATAGCCGCTCGGCTTCTTTAGCTCGGCTTTTCAGTTAAGTCGTGGTCAGGAAAAAGCTGGCCGGCGGATTTAATATTATATTCGCCCCCTTCTTCCTTGACCGCGACTTGTAGAAGTTAAGAATTCGCCTAACTTCCCAGTGTTTACCTTGCAACAATGGAAGTTTGGTCGCCACCGGCTTCTCGGCGATCAGCTTCTTCATCTCCTCCATCTTCTCTCGAAGCTTCAGTTTCTCGGCTCCTTCAGAAGCCATGGAAGCTGGGTCGCCAAGCTGCTCCCCATAGACCTCCACTTCGGGGTGGTCAACCTCCTCAGAGGCCGCTGGAGTCGACAGTAGCGCATCTTGCTGCTGGAGGGTCTCCATGCCCTTGAGGAGGTCGCTAAGCGTCTCGCTAGCCGCGGATACATCCTCCGGCTCGTTCGGCTTGAAATCCGGTATGGACGGACTCTCGGGTACCTCCCTCTCGTGCAGCCTATGTTGAAGACTATCCGCACCAGTCTTCACAGAAATATTCCGGTTTCCGGCCCGCATCTTCCTCTTCATCCTTTCCTCAACGGTCTTGCTCCGTTGCTTCTGCCGTTTGAAGGAGCCAAACACCATTTTTGTCCGTTTGTTCTACTCAGCCAAAATATGTCCGATTTCCAGCACCTTCTCCGGCTCGTTGTCGTCCACAACAACTAGGTCGACCTTGGCCTGCAGTTCGGGCGGCTTGCCAGATTCAACACTTTTCTCCTCCGTCTCACCTATTTTTAAGTGTGGTTCGCCTGATGGAGAGAAAGTCATATCAAAGGATTTGGCAGTTCCTGTTTGTGGTGGAGCAATCTTCGAAACCGCTTCAGGATCTGTTGCGGCCTGTGATGATTCACCGACGGTCTGCATCGGCCTCTTTTCAGATCCAGAAGCCGCTGGAGTAACCGGCTTCCCAATCTTCTTCGCAGGCTAGCGGTCAGAGTCATCCGGTTTCTGGCTCCGGCTTTTCTTCTTTTCAGTCGATTTCTTGTCGCGGGCTCACATCAATGACATGACATCCATCTTGTGTATGTCTGCGTAGGTTTGAAAGATTCTGACCGCAAGTGGCGAGTAGCGACCCGTGGCTTGGCAGAGATCTTGAAGAATGTCAAGGGCTGGGGGATTTTATAGACGCCGATAAGGTAGTCGCGGTTTCCAGCTTAGTTCTACATTTTCGAAGTTTTTTCGAAACTTAAAAATGTGCGGAGATTATGTTAAGCCCGGAATCAGCGACCTGTTCGCGCAGCTTTCCAGACCGGGCAGCCTGGTCTTTCTAGCCGCCAATTCTCCCAATCCAGGCGGTCTCCATGTCAGGCCGCTGCCAGAGCCGACCCTGCTCAGCGACAAGGCCCAGGACCCAGACCATCATTTAATTGTTAGCGAACACTTGCAAGCCTTCTCCACAGGTACTTGCAAGCTTCTTACATATATATGTTTGCTTCTAACTTTTCTCCTTGCAGATATTAGCAAACACTTGCAAGTCTTCTCCACAGGTACTTGCAAGCTTCTTACATATATATGTTTGCTTCTAACACTTCTCCTTGCAGAGATTAGCAAACACTTGCAAGCCTTCTCCACAGGTACTTGCAAGCTCCTTTCATATATATGTTTGCTTCCAACTCTTCTCCTTGCAGAGATTAGCAAACACTTGCAAGCCTTCTCCACATGTACTTGCACGTTCCTGTCATATATATTTTTGCTTCTAACTCTTCTCCTTGCAGAGATTAACAAACACTTGCAAGCCTTCTCCACAGGTACTTGCAAGCTCCTTTCATATATATGTTTGCTTCTAACTCTTCTCCTTGCAGAGATTAGCAAACACTTGCAAGCCTTCTCCATAAGTACTTGCAAGCTCCTTTCATATATATGTTTGCTTCTAACTCTTCTCCTTGTAGAGATTAGCAAACACTTGCAAGCCTTCTTCACAGGTACTTGCAAGCTTCTTTCATATATATGTTTGCTTCTAACTCTTCTCCTTGCAGAGATTAGCAAACACTTACAAGCCTTCTCCACAGGTACTTGCAAGCTCCTTTCATATATATGTTTGCTTCTAACTCTTCTCCTTGCAGAGATTAGCAAACACTTGCAAGCCTTCTCCACAGGTACTTGCGAGCTCCTTTCATATATATGTTTGCTTCTAACTCTTCTCCTTGCAGAGATTAGCAAACACTTGCAAGCCTTCTCCACAGGTACTTGCAAGCTCCTTTCATATATATGTTTGCTTCTAACTCTTCTCCTTGCAGAGATTAGCAAACACTTGCAAGCCTTCTCCACAGGTACTTGCAAGCTCCTTTCATATATATGTTTGCTTCTAACTCTTCTACCTGTAGAGAATAGCAAACACTTGCAAGCCTTCTCCACAGGTACTTGCAAGCTCCTTTCATATATATGTTTGCTTCTAACTCTTCTCCTTGCAGAGATTAGCAAACACTTGCAAGCCTTCTCCACATGTACTTGCAAGCTCCTTTCATATATATGTTTGCTTCTAACTCTTCTTCTTGTAGAGATTAGAAAACACTTGCAAGCCTTCTCCACAGGTACTTGCAAGCTCCTTTCATATATATGTTTGCTTCTAACTCTTCTCCTTGCCGAGATTAGCAAACACTTACAAGCCTTCTCCACAGGTACATGCAAGCTCCTTTCATATATATGTTTGCTTCTAACTCTTCTCCTTGCAGAGATTAGCAAACACTTGCAAGCCTTCTCCACAGGTACTTGCAAGCTTCTTACATATATATGTTTGCTTCTAACTCTTCTCCTTGCAGAGATTAGCAAACACTTGCAAGCCTTCTCCACAGGTACTTGCAAGCTCCGTTCATATATATGTTTGCTTCTAACTCTTCTCCTTGCAGAGATTAGTAAACACTTGCGAGCCTTCTCCACAGATACTTGCAAGCTCCTTTCATATATATGTTTGCTTCTAACTCTTCTCCTTGCAGAGATTAACAAACACTTGCAAGCCTTCTCCACAGGTACTTTCAAGCTTCTTACATATATATGTTTGCTTCTAACTCTTCTCCTTGCCGAGATTAGCAAACACTTGCAAGCCTTCTTCACAGGTACTTGCAAGCTCCTTTTATATATATGTTTGCTTCTAACTCTTCTTCTTGCAGAGATTAGCAAACACTTGCAAGCCTTCTCCATAGGTACTTGCAAGCTCCTTTTATATATATGTTTGCTTCTAACTCTTCTCCTTGCAGAGATTAGCAAACACTTGCAAGCCTTCTCCACAGGTACTTGCAAGCTCCTTTCATATATATGTTTGCTTCTAACTCTTCTCCTTGCAGAGATTAGCAAACACTTGCAAGCCTTCTCCACAGGTACTTGCAAGATCCTTTCATATATATGTTTGCTTCTAACTCTTCTCCTTGCAGATATTAGCAAACACTTGTAAGCCTTCTCCACAGGTACTTGCAAGCTCTTTTCATATATATGTTTGCTTCTAACTCTTCCCCTTGCAGAGATTAGCAAACACTTGCAAGCCTTCTCCACAGGTACTTGCAAGCTCCTTTCATATATATGTTTGCTTCTAACTCTTCTCCTTGTAGAGATTAGCAAACACTTGCAAGCCTTCTCTCAGGTACTTACAAGTTACTATGCTTCTGTGTTTTTCTTTTTGCTTCCCGTCACTGCTGCCCGGTTCTCCTGTACCCCAGGCAATCAGTTATTTTAGCCCTGCCCGTTTGGGCAGGTGATGAATTGTAAATATACGTATTTTTGTGCACATTAACTTAGTCATTTTCATTTATTTTCGTCGTTTTTACTTATTTTTGTTCAATAAAATGCTCCTATTCTTGTAAATTTATTACTAACTTGTTTTATTTTATTTTGCAAAAAAAGTTCAAAATCTGCCAAAATTGGGCAGTACACGCCCGTGATAATTTGGTCACGCCCGTGACAGGGCCGTGACATTGCATTTCCCGTGAAATCGGACGATTTCTGAAGTACAAGCTTGACAAGCCTGGCGACACGCCCGTGTCACCCGACACGGGGCGTGACCCAAGCCCGTGTCCTATCCTCTCGACACTTTCCGCTCGACGATCGTCGAGTGTCGACACCAACAGTCACGCCCAGCGTCACGCCCGTGACCTAGGGCGTGACTCAATCTCAGCTCAACAATTTCAACTCGACACTTTCCGCTCGACATTCGTCGAGTGTCGACACCAACTGAAACGCCCAGAGTCACTCCCGTGACCTGGGGCGTGACCTTTCCAGCTAGCCCGACAAGATGCTGCCGAAGACTTTTGGCGCAACCCGCGCCCGGTTCTACCTCCCCGACATGCCCAGAGTCACGCCCGTGACCTGGGGCGTGACTGCCGCGAACTCAGCCCGAAGTCAACTTTCCTGTCCAATCGCCGGCTACCTTCATGAATAGTACTGTCACGCCCCCCCTACACACTCGTGACCTAGGGCGTGTACTTAGAATTTTTTGCCTATAAATTGCCCATTTCTGTAAGGTCCAAGGGTTCAGATTTTTGGGCCATTTTAGTGTCTTTTTGTGGGCTGCATCCGTGATATCTAGAGCTATGTAAGGAGATTTCTCCCTCTTTTCTTTCATGTTTGTTTTTGCTTTAGCATTGTCTTTGTAATAGCTTGTAATAGTTTCCTAAAAATCAATAAAAATGTTAGATTTTCTCTTCATATTTGGCTTTGGAATGAACACTTGTGCCCACTTTCCTTCTCATTTTTATCCTTGGTTTCATCTTTGTTCTTCATTTATGAAATGTGTGTGTGTGTATGAGTGTAATTTATTTACTTTACATGCTTTTAATTTGTCTAATGATAGGTTTTGTTAGAAATTTATGAAATGATGAATTAGCTTTTTCTCTTTTTCTTCATGTCTTCTTTTTATGTTTTCAACATCTTCACTCTTATGAATGTGTAAAAGAGTTACTAAAGTATTCTTGATTTTTTTTACTTAGCTTTATTTTAGGATGCAAATCCTTTTTGTTCTTTCTCTTTTCATTTCAACTTTTTTAGCACTTTTATGAAATCCTAGGAATGAAAATGTTGAAATTTTAATTTTCCAAATACTTTGGTTTTTAATTTGTTTTGAAAAACTTTTGTCTTCTAAAAATTGTAATTTCTTCTTTTTATTTGTTTTTGGCAAAACCTAAGCATGAAAAAGTAAAAGTTTTAATTTGTAGATAACTTTCATTTTGCTTTTAATTTGTGTGAGTGTATGAGAATAATGTTTTGATGCTTTGATTCAAATTGTGTAGAGTGTGTGAGTGTAGGTGTTAAATTTTAATGCTTTCTTTTAATGCTTTCTTTTAATGCTTTGTTCAAATTATGTAGAGTGTGTTAGTGTAGGTGTTAGCTTTATTGCTTTCTTGAAATTTATATGGAGTGTGTGTGTTTGTGTGTATTTATTTCCGCCTACTCGTTAAGAGTTAAATGACGCATCGTTTTCATTTTCAGTCCTACTCGTTTGAGTAGGACTTGTTATTTCCTTTCTTTATTTTTTCGCCTACTCACTTGAGTTAAATTGCCGGACTTTATTTCCCGCCTACTCGTTCGAGTAGGATTTGTAATTTTCTTTCTTTATTTTTCCGCCTACTCACTTGAGTTAAATGGACGGACCTTTATTTCCCTGTAAATATTTGAGAAAGCCATGTAATCGCATTTATTTTCTCCTACTCATTTGAGTAGGACTCGCTTTCATTTTAGTCCTACTCGTTTGAGTAGGACTTGCAATTTTAAGCTTTTATTTCCCGCCCCCACTCGTTTGAGTGGGACTCGCAAATTTTAAATATGCAAATTTCTTTTATGTGTAACTTAGTTTCTGTTTAATTTATAATTTGGAGTGTGCGTAAGTTCTTGTTTTAGCTAACTTTTCAGTTTTCTAAATGTTTGTTATTTTTCTTATGTCCCACTCTTATAATCGTTTAGCATTTAATTTCGAACTTGCGCCTCACTAAATTATAAGTCGTCCCCATACCGATGTGTGGCTAATCACTATTAGCGTCGGCATCAAAGAGCTTTGGGACATTTAAAATGATTTCTAATAATTGAAGCTCTTTATTTTCATTTTAATTTAAGGACTTAAGGTTTACCCCGGGTTTACGACGCGTAGGACCACATATCGATGTGTGGGCCCTATTTCCGTAGTCCATATGCTAGCTAGCTGAGAGGCCGTGCATATGGACCGATCGCCTCTGGGTAAATAGAGTTGCGTGCATACCCTCGAGAGAGGACAAGCGTAATTCTACCGGATTGGGTTCCCCACCCAATAGCGGGGTTCTTAGCGTAAAGCGGGCATTAAGAGGAATCCTTCGTCGGACTAACGTTCGGTCGAATAGTCTTAACGTTCAGGTGAGCAATATTTCTAGAGATAAGTGCGCTCATATTTGTGGAACCTCCACGGCCAAGTTGCCTTATTATTAATTTGAAAACTAAGTCCTATAATTATTAAAAAATTTTTTAGTCTTAATCTGATTCGATGCCGAGCGTTAACCCTTCATCGAATATTTTCTAAAACGTTTTTTTTTTGCTCCTTTACTTTTTCCGTCTTTACTTTACTAAAAAAATCCACATTACTTTCAGTAATATAATAGTCCTCCCGGAGGAGTAAGAATAGTCAACACGACCCCGAGAACAATATGACCTCGGTATTCCCCCTAATATCGAGTACTACTTGCGATAGGTGCACTTGCCTACCCGAGCAAGCCCGCGGCGATCGACTCACCGAACCAACCACAGTAAGAGTCTGTTCGCGGGCCCATCAAGTATTTGGCGCCGTTGCCGGGGAATCTCTTTTCGAGTTGCTATTTCGAATTCCGGAGTCTATTACTTTTACTTATTTTCTATAAAAAAAAACTAAAAACTTTATTTTAAAACAACAAAAAAATTAAAAAAAAAAGAAGTTTATTTTGTTTTATTTTTGTTTGGGTGTATGACCCGTGGACAACCCTCCGAGTCTGAAGATTTTGACTTCGACCCTGAGATCGAACGCTCTCTTGCGCGTATCCGATCTCAACGCCGAAATCCTTCTTTAGATCCCGAGGAATCTATCGGAGAACCCACTGTTGTAGTTATGGTCGCGCCTAACCT
The DNA here is from genome assembly GCA_039583875.1 of Platanthera guangdongensis. NCBI lineage: Eukaryota > Viridiplantae > Streptophyta > Magnoliopsida > Asparagales > Orchidaceae > Platanthera > Platanthera guangdongensis. Next base: position 172,912,455 of record CM077150.1, on the reverse strand, counting down.
TCCCCCGACGGCCGAGCGTACTATGTCTTATTACGCCCGACCTAACCTGGATGATTCTGGGTCGAGTATTGTTCGCCCTGCGGTGGCGAATAATAATTTCGAAATAAAGTCGAGTGTCATTCAAATGGTCCAAAACGCCGTGCAGTTCGATGGACTGCCGGATGAGGACCCGAATGTCCACTTGTCCAATTTCTTGGAGATATGCGACACCTTCAAAATTAATGGCGTCACTGATGACGCCATTCGTTTGCGCTTATTTCCTTTTTCCCTTAAGTCCAAAGCCAAGGCGTGGTTGAATGCCCTCCCGCGAGGATGTATCACCACGTGGGCTGAGTTGACGGAACGGTTCCTAACGAAGTACTTTCCGCCCGCAAAAACTGCAAAGTTGCGGGCGGACATCTCTTCGTTTGTGCAAAACGATCCTGAGTCTCTATACGAGACTTGGGAACGGATTAAGGAATTGCTCCGCTGTTGCCCGCACCACGCGCTGCCAACGTGGTTGCAAGTTCAAATTTTTTATAATGGGCTGAATTTTCAGACACGTCAAATGATTGACGCGGCTGCCGGGGGTACGCTTAACAATAAAACCCCCATGGCCGCCCAGGTTTTATTCGAAGAGATGGCTATGAATGCCTATCAATGGAACGTCCCGCGGAGAGGCCCAAAGCCGGCGGCTGGTCTTTTTGAAGTGGATGCCACTGCTCTCTTGACCCTTCAAGTTGAAAGGTTAACAAAGCAAGTGGCGGAGATGTCTGCTGCCTCCTCCACTCCGCCTTGTTTTATTCCCCCTAACGTCTGCGTAGCTGAAGAGTTCGTGGACTTCATGGGAAATTCAGGTCGTCCTCCTTTCAACCCCAACAACAACCCTTATAGTAATAACTATAGTCCGGGTTGGAGGAATCACCCCAACTTCTCGTGGAGCAACCCGAATAATGCTCAGCGCCCTCCTATTTCTTATGCGCCCGGATTTCTTCCTCCTCCTCCTCTTCCGAAACCCTCCCCGATGGAGGAAAATTTTTCGAAGTATATTGCGTCCAACGAGTCAAATATCCGGAACATCACCGGATCGCTAAAAACTCTCGAACAACAGGTTGGACAGCTGGCAAGGATGATGTCCGAGCGCGCGCTCGGGGCACTGCCGGGAAACACGGAGCCCAATCCGCGGGAGAACGCCAACGCTATAACCCTCCGTAGCGGAAAGGAGGTGGTCGATCCAAAACGGACCGACCCTCAGGCACATATTTCACCTCCGACACCTCTTCCCCTTTCTTCGCTTACGCCGCCTTTACCAATTATAAAAGAAAAAATTATTTTAAACAAGGCTCTTCCATATCCGCATAAGTTAGAAAACGAGCGTCAGGACGCGCAATATGCAAAATTTATTTTATTATTAAAACAGATTCACATTAATGTTCCTTTTTGCGAGGCTATCTCGCAAATGCCCAAATATGCGAAATTTTTAAAAGAACTACTTTCTAATAAACGCAAATTAGAGGATATTTCGCATGTATCTCTCAACGCCGTTTGCTCGGCGGCCCTTACTAATAAATTGCCCACAAAACAAAACGACCCGGGATGGTTTTCCATCCCGTGCCTTTTTGGCGATATATTAGTAAAGTACGCCTTAGCTGATTTAGGGGCTAGCATTAATCTGATGCCGTTCTCGCTCTTTTCACGTTTAGGTTTGGGTACTCCTAGTCCTACGAATATGCGCATCCAATTATCGGATCACTCGGTTAAGTTCCCTATCGGGGTAGTGGAGGACGTCCTTGTTCGAGTCGACAAGTTTACCTTCCCGGTAGACTTCGTCATCTTAGATATCGAGGAGGACGCCGAGGTACCAATAATACTCAGTCGCCCTTTTCTCGCCACCTCCCGCGCACTAATAGATGTTAGTAATGGTAGCCTTCTCCTCCGAGTAGGCGATGATCAGGTTACTTTCTCTATTAATCCCTCGATGGACAATTTGTCATCGAGCGACGATTTCTGCTACTATTTAGATACCTTTTTTGGAGATCGTTCTTCTCCCGTTTTCAAGTCCGTATTTTTAAACGACGATATTTATGCGCTCGAAAATTTTAAATGCGATGAGGATACTTCTTTAGACTTGCCTTTCGAACCAATTGGTAAGAAAGACATAGGCATTAAAACCTCCCTAGAAGAACCGCCCATCCTAGACCTCAAACCCTTACCCGCATCACTCAAATACGTATTTTTGGGAAAAGGCGATACGCTTCCCGTTATCATTTCTTCGAACTTGAGTGATTCGGAGACTTCCGATTTATTGGAAGTTTTATTTAAACATCGCCATGCAATTGCGTGGCAAATCTCTGACTTAAAGGGGATTAGCCCCTCCTTTTGCACCCATAAGATTTTCCTTAACGATAATTGCCGCAAAACAATTCAGCCGCAATGTCGTCTTAACCCAAACATGAAAGACGTCGTTAAAGCCGAAATTATTAAGTTATTAGATGCGGGGATTATCTACCATATTTCGGACAGTGCATGGGTTAGTCCCGTGCATGTCGTGCCCAAGAAGGGCGGTCTTACCGTAGTGGCGAATGAGCATAACGAGCTCGTCCCAACTCGTATTGTTATGGGTTGGCGAGTGTGCATCGATTATAGAAAACTTAATGATGCCACCCGCAAGGACCATTTCCCTCTGCCATTTTTGGACCAGATTTTAGAGCGTTTATCCGGTCATCCGTATTATTGTTTTCTTGATGGTTTATCGGGGTTTTTCCAAATCCCCATTTCCCCCGATGATCAAGAGAAAACAACTTTTAATTGCCCGTTTGGCACCTTCGCATATCGAAGAATGCCATTTGGACTCTGAAATGTGCCGGCTACATTCCAAAGATGTATGCTAGCAATCTTTGGCGAGCTAGTAGAAGACATTATGGAAGTCTTTATGGATGACTTTTCTGTTTTCGGACGCTCTTTTCCCGATTGCCTTCACAATTTAGATCGTGTCCTTCAATGGTGCGAGGACACAAGCCTTGTTTTAAATTGGGAAAAATTCAACTTTATGGTTCGAGGAGGTTTGGTCCTCAGCCATATGATTTCTTCTAAGGGGATAGAGGTGGATAAGGCCAAGATAGAAATTATAGAAAAACTTCCGCATCCAACAAACGTAAAATCTATTAGGAGTTTCTTAGGCCATGCGGGCTTTTATCGACGCTTCATTCAAGACTTTTCAAAAATAACAAAGCCACTTACTCACCTCTTGGAAAAGGAATCACGTTTCATCTTTAGTAGCGAATGCGAGTCCGCCTTTAATTTAATAAAACAAAAACTTATCACTTCACTAATATTAGTGGCCCCTAATTGGTCCCTTCCGTTCGAAATTATGTGCGACGCTAGTGATATTGCCTTAGGTTTCGTTCTTGGCCAACGCGTAGAAAAACATTTTCATCCTATTTATTACGCTAGCAAGACGCTCACTTCCGCACAAGTAAATTACACGACAACGGAAAAGGAACTCTTAGCCGTCGTTTTCGCTTTCGATAAGTTTCGCTCGTATATAACGCTATCTAAAGTTATCGTTTTTACCGATCACTCCGCGCTTAAATATTTATTAGCTAAAAATGACGCGAAGCCCCGCCTTCTTCGATGGATTCTCCTCCTACAAGAGTTTGATTTGGAGATCCGAGATAAGCGGGGAGCGGAAAATCTAGCGGCAGACCACCTCTCCCGTTTAGAAAATCCGGGTGCGGAAGCGCTCGTCGAATCTGAAATAAATGATAGATTCCTCGAGGAACGCCTTCTTGCCATTAATAAATCTTCGTCATCTTCGCCTTGGTTCGCAGATTTTGCAAATTTCTTAGTAGCGCGGGTGCTTCCAAAAGAGTTTTCAAGTCATCAAAAGAAGAAATTCTTTTCTGACTTGAAAAATTTCTTTTGGGAGGACCCATTTCTTTTTCGTATCTACGCTGACCAAGCGGTCCGAAGATGCGTTGCGGGTGTGGAGTGCTTGCAAATTCTTAAGCACTGCCACGAGGGTCCAGCCGGTGGGCATTATCAAGCCAACCCGACCGCTCGGAAGGCGCTAGAGGCGGGCTACTTTTGGCCCACTCTCTTCAAAGACGCGCATAATTTTGTGTGCGCATGCGATAGCTGTCAGCAGTCGGGTAACATCTCTCGTCGCGACGAGATGCCCCAAAATATGTTTTTAGAGTGCGAAGTCTTCGATTTATGGGGCATAGATTTTGTTGGCCCCCTACCTCCATCTTTCAAAAATATGTATATTTTAGTGGCGGTGGACTACGTATCGAGGTGGGCGGAAGCGCAAGCTCTCCCCACCAACGATGCGCGAGTCGTCGTTACATTTCTTAAAAAACTATTTTCTCGCTTCGGCACGCCTCGCGCAATTGTTAGTGATAGGGGAATGCATTTCTGTAACGCTCTTATGGCTAAGACGTTAGCTAAATACGGAGTCACGCACAAGCTTGCCACCCCCTACCACCCGCAAACATGTGGCCAAGTCGAGGTAGTAAATCGAGAGATTAAGCGAATTTTAGAAAAAACCGTTTCACTAAATAGGAAAGATTGGTCCGTTAAACTCGACGATGCGTTGTGGGCGTATCGGACGGCATACAAAACCGCAATTGGTTGTACGCCGTTCCGGTTAGTCTACGGCAAAGCATGCCATTTACCCGTAGAATTAGAGCATCGCGCTCTTTGGGCTTTAAAACTCTTAAACCTTGACTCCAACTTAGCCGCTCAGAATAGAAAACTGCAACTAAACGAGCTCGATGAATGGCGTGCGAACGCTTACGAGAGCAATAAATTCTATAAGGAGCGTTCTAAGTTATATCACGATCGAAATTTAAAGTCCCCAAAAATATTTTCTCCGGGAGATCTTGTCCTTCTTTATAATTCACGCCTTAAGCTTTTTCCGGGTAAACTAAAATCTAGATGGTCCGGTCCCTTCTTAGTTGAAGAAGTCTTTCCATATGGGACCGTACTCGTCTCCCACCCGGAAAGAGGTTCGTTTAAAGTAAACGGTCATCGACTTAAGTTATACATCGCGGGCGACCCAGTGATCGAGCATTACGAAACCATAACCCTCCTAGATCTATAACTCCGCCAAAATAGTCAAGCTACATGACTATAAACAAAGCGCTCCTGGTAGGCACCCCTCGCTTATCTTTTTCGCTATTTCCTTATTACCTTTACTGTTTTTTTTTCTAATAAACGCAGGGTTTCTGATTGGACTTCCCCGAACGCGTTTCAGGGACGTTTCTACCCCCCCTCTTTACTTTTGTACATATCGCATTTTAATTTTTGTTCCGCATACTTACGTTACAACATTGGGGACAATGTTGGACTTAAGTATGGGGGTATTTTCGTGCTTTACTTTCTACACTTCATTTTTTCTGCATTTCATAAATACAAAAAAAATACATATAACATCAAAATAAAAACAAAAAAAATAAAAAAAAACATCTCAAAATGAAAAAAAAAATTTAAATGAAAAATCCAAAATTTGTTTTTTGTTCTCTTTCTTTCTTTTTTCCAAAAAACTCAAAAACAATTAAAAAAACAAAAAAACTGAAAACAAAAATATATTTAGTTTCACTTTGTAAATATTTTTTTGTTCATACTCTTTTCTCTCTCCCCTTTCCTCATTCTTGTAAAAACCTCTCTTTTTCTCCCTTGATTTTGTACATATAATGAAAATTCTCTTAAAAAAATAATTTTGTACATATAATGAAAATTCTCTAAAACAAATACAAAAAAAAAGATAATAGTTCAAAAAAAAATTCAAAAAAAATTGAGAAAAACTAAAATAAAAAAAAAGATAATATATGAAAAAAAAATGATGATAAAAACTATAAAAATCAAAAAAATGTTTTAAAATAAATAAATCAAATATTCCATCCTTAACTTTCCTGCTATCCAAAAATTCCGTTTTGAGTTTATTTATATACGAATTTGATTAATTCTTTGTTCACTACCCGTTTGTTAATTATTGATTGAAAAATTTAAATACCCGGGGTTAAGTTTTAAAGAATTCTTTATGCTTTGTTAAAAATAGCGAACTCGTTTTATGCACTACTTCTAATTTTTCATTGATAGCAGCACGTATATTATGTTAGGAAATAACGACTATAGAATTCAATTATACTTATTTTTAGCTTTCTGAAAAAATTGGAACGTACAAATTATTAAGGTTGCTCTCAAAAATTTTTAGGATTAAAATCTAGTTTTCCTTTCTCCCCTTACTTTTCATGACCTACTTGGCATGAAAAATTTCTATCCTTAAATGATCCTATGTCAATGGGAATAAGATTTCGTTCCGTAAACATAGGCACCCAATAATTTTGAAAAGATTATATATGGAGTAAGAGGATAAAATTCATTACTCCTACAAATATACATTGGGTTAATTCTTATGAAGTTGAAAAACAAAAATTATATTAGGAAAATAAGATTTCGTTTTCCTAATAATCCAAAAGAAAAAAAATGGAGGTTCGAGAAAAAATTACCTCACCTCAAATATCAAAACCCTCTTCATAAACCCACTACCCCCTTAGTCAATTACACGATTCTAGAATTAATTCAAAAATCTTTTTGAGGGCATAATTAGTAAATTGTATTATTTCCAGTAGCACTCGTATAAGCTAGAGTTCTTATAATTCCAAACTATTTTCATTAATCTAACCATTACAAATGTTGCCTTCTATTTGATTACATCAAGAAGTCTTTTGGCCAAAACTTTTGCGCTATTTAAATAATCTACATACTTTTAGGACTTAACTCTTACACCCCGTATATTTATTTCGATCTCTCTTATAATTGATTAAGCGATAGCTAAACTTAGAGTTTTTTTTATTCCTTATAGATTCACCTCAAACTTTTGCTCTGGAATAGCAAAAGCCTAAGTATGGGGGTATTTGATGAATTGTAAATATACGTATTTTTGTGCACATTAATTTAGTCATTTTCATTTATTTTCGTCGTTTTACTTATTTTTGTTCAATAAAATGCTCATATTCTTGTAAATTTATTAATAACTTGTTTTATTTTATTTTACAGAAAAAGTTCAAAATCTGCCAAAATTGGGCAGTACACGCCCGTGACAATTTGGTCACGCCCGTGACAGGGCCGTGACATTGCATTTCCCGTGAAATCAGACGATTTCTGAAGTACAAGCTTGACACGCTTGACGACACGCCCGTATCACCCGACACGGGGCGTGACCCAAGCCCGTGTCCTCTCCTCTCGACACTTTCCGCTCACGATCGTCGAGTGTCGACACCAACAGTCACGCCCAGCGTCACGCCCGTGACCTAGGGCTTGACTCAATCTCAGCTCAACAATTTCAACTCGACACTTTCCGCTCGACATTCGTCGAGTGTCGACACCAACTGACATGCCCAGAGTCACGCCCGTGACCTAGGGCGTGACCTTTCCAGTTAGCCCGACAAGATGCTGCCGAAGACTTTCGGCGCAACCCGCGCCCGGTTCTACCTCCTCGACACGCCTAGAGTCACGCCCGTGACCTGGGGCGTGACTGCCGCGAACTCAGCCCGAAGTCAACTTTCCTGTCCAATCGCCGGCCGCCTTCATGAATAGTACTGTCACGCCCCCCTACACGCCCGTGACCTAGGGCGTGTACTTAGAATTTTTTGCCTATAAATTGCCCATTTCTGTAAGGTCCAAGGGTTCAGATTTTTGGGCCATTTTAGTGTCTTTTTGTGGGTTGCATCCGTGATTTCTAGAGCTATGTAAGGAGATTTCTCCCTCTTTTCTTTCATGTTTGTTTTTGCTTTAGCATTGTCTTTGTAATAGTTTGTAATAGTTTCCTAAAAATCAATAAAAATGTTAGATTTTCTCTTCATATTTGGCTTTGGAATGAACACTTGTGCCCACTTTCCTTCTCCTTTTTATCATTGGTTTCATCTTTGTTCTTCATTTATGAAATGTGTGTGTGTGTATGAGTGTAATTTATTTACTTTACATGCTTTTAATTTGTCTCATGATAGGTTTTGTTAGAAATTTATGAAATGATGAATTAGCTTTTTCTCTTTTTCTTCATGTCTTCTTTTTATGTTTTCAACATCTTCACTCATATGAATGTGTAAAAGAGTTACTAAAGTATTCTTGATTTTTTTTACTTAGCTTTATTTTAGGATGAAAACCCTTTTTGTTCTTTCTCTTTTCATTTCAACTTTTTTAGCACTTTTATGAAATCCTAGGAATGAAAATGTTGAAATTTTAATTTTCCAAATACTTTGGTTTTTAATTTGTTTTGAAAAACTTTTATCTTCTAAAAATTGTAATTTCTTCTTTTTATTTGTTTTTGGCAAAACCTAAGCATGAAAAAGTAAAAGTTTTAATTTTTAGATAACTTTCATTTTGCTTTTAATTTGTGTGAGTGTATGAGAATAATGTTTTGATGCTTTGATTCAAATTGTGTAGAGTGTGTGAGTGTAGGTGTTAAATTTTAATGCTTTCTTTTAATGCTTTCTTTTAATGCTTTGTTCAAATTATGTAGAGTGTGTGAGTGTAGGTGTTAGCTTTATTGCTTTCTTGAAATTCATATGGAGTGTGTGTGTTTGTGTGTATTTATTTCCGCCTACTCGTTAAGAGTTAAATGTCGCATCGTTTTCATTTTCAGTCCTACTCGTTTGAGTAGGAATTGTTATTTCCTTTCTTTATTTTTCCGCCTACTCACTTAAGTTAAATGGCCGAACTTTATTTCCCGCCTACTCGTTCGAGTAGGACTTGTAATTTTCTTTCTTTATTTTTCCGCCTACTCACTTGAGTTAAATGGACGGACCTTTATTTCCCTGTAAATATTTGAGAAAGCCATGTAATCGCATTTATTTTCTCCTACTCATTTGAGTAGGACTCGCTTTCATTTTAGTCCTACTCGTTTGAGTAGGACTTGCAATTTTAAGCTTTTATTTCCCGCCCCCACTCGTTTGAGTGAGACTCACAAATTTTAAATATGCAAATTTCTTTTATGTGTAACTTAGTTTCTGTTTAATTTATAATTTGGAGTGTGTGTAAGTTCTTGTTTTAGCTAACTTTTCTGTTTTCTAAATGTTTGTTATTTTTCTTATGTCCCCTTCTTATAATCGTTTAGCATTTAATTTCGAACTTGCGCCTCACTAAATTATAAGCCGTCCCCATATCGATGTGTGGCTAATCGCTATTAGCCTCGGCATCGAAGAGCATTGGGACATTTAAAATGATTTCTAATAATTGAAGCTCTTTATTTTCATTTTAATTTAAGGACTTAAGGTTTACCCCGGGTTTACGACGCGTAGGACCACATATTGATGTGTGGGCCCTATTTCCGTAGTCCATATGCTAGCTAGCCGAGAGGCCGTGTATATGGACCGATCGCCCCTGGGTAAATAGAGTTGCATGCATACCCTCGAGAGAGGACAAGCGTAATTCTACCGGATTGGGTTCCCCACCCAATAGCGGGGTTCTTAGCGTAAAGCGGGCGTTAAGAGGAATCCTTCGTCGGACTAACGTTCGGTCGAATAGTCTTAACGTTCAGGTGAGCAATATTCCTAGAGATAAGTGCGCTCACATTTGTGGAACCTCCACGGCCAAGTTGCCTTATTATTAATTTGAAAACTAAGTCCTATAATTATTAAAAAATTGTTTTAGTCTTAATCCGATTCAATGCCGAGCGTTAACCCATCATCGAATATTTTCTAAAACGTTTTTTTTTTGCTCCTTTACTTTTTCCGTCTTTACTTTACTAAAAAAATCCACCTTACTTTCAGTAAAATAATAGTCCTCCCGGAGGAGTAAGAATAGTCAACACGACCCCGAGAACAATACGACCTCGGTATTCTCCCGAATATCGAGTACTACTTGCGATAGGTGCACTTGCCTACCCGAGCAAGCCCGCGGCGATCGACTCACCGAACCAACCACAGTAAGAGTCTGTTAGCGGGCCCATCAGCAGGACCCCATCCTATAAATAGGGGGGAGGTGGTGTACCCATGACACGCTGACTCGTGCCCAGGAGCCTACTTGTTAAAGTCTGCGGACTCGAATTTCGTGCTTTGTGGACTCCAGCTTGCTCAGCTCTTGCCTCCTCTTCTTTTCCTTCACTTGTAATCAAACCCGCCTTTAGTAAAAGAAAAGCCCGTCGCTAGAGAGGCATTCAGGCCGCGACGGGCGAAGTCTGTTGTTGTTGTGGCTCATGGCCCTGCTATTCTTCTTGCTCTCGTCTGCTTAGTAGATTACTACTCGCAGCCTCTCTTTTCCCTTCTATTCCCCTGTGCTCGAATTGTTAGCTGGTGGTGCTCGACCCCCTTCGCATTTTAGTGCATCAACAAAGCGGCTGATCAACCTTCAAGAGGGCTTTACAACCCTAGATAACTCTAATACATTCTACAACAATAATTAAGGGCGATTAAAGCCAACAATATAAAATTTCATCAAATTACCAAAATGCTATGAAGTTGAACAATCATGACAAGAACTTATAAATTCAAGTAAATTCCAAGGGGTATTAAACATATCTACATTTGGAATGACCAAAGTGCAGAAGGATTAATGTACAAAGTATAACAGTTACCATCAAGATCAGGAAAGAGGGGGAAGGAGGGAAAACCACCACTTGCCCTGTTTTTACAGGAATAAATTCACCAAATCACGCCTCAACGAAGATCGGGGCTAAAGATGATGAGAGAAGTCGAAATCTAACAAGAATGACCGAAAATAAGAGTTAGGGCCGAAAACCCTAGCCAGAAAATCTCAAGAAAAGGTTAAGTTTTTTCCACGACGACGAAGCTCTCACTGAGAGATTTCCGGATCTATATTTGGTTGAAAATTTCGAGCACCAGAGCTCCGTCGGCGGCCACCAGAAGATTTATGAACGGGAGGGAGTCGCTGCTCTGGTTTCAGTTCGGTCTAAACGTGAGAAAGATAATGAAGTTTTTCTTTCTAATTATCCTTAGGTATAAGAATATATAGATATATATACAGGTATTTATAAATATTTTTTGTCTAAAAAGGGAGGAAGCGGACATTTTAAGTGCAGGTGTGCAGAAAAATGAAAATAGAGGTTTAACATGGCTCCAAACCGAAAAGTGATCAACATCAAAGTTGTAGATATCGCCGAGACGAACAAATTTCATGTTAACGAGTTTTCTATGCGACACGGTTTTGACTCTCAAAACGGTGCCCAAATGCAGACTGGAACAGACTTCTCCGGAAGAACGGCCGACTACTCGTGAAAAGTTTATAAGTACTCGAGAAGAGGGAAACATGCACTCGAGAACAATAAGTAATTTACTCGAGAAGATGAAGCTGGTACTCGAGAACTAAAATGCCGCACTCGAGAAAAGGGCCTGATATACTCGACAACAATCCAACATTAACCCGAGAACAAGCCCACATTAACCCGAGAACAAGAAGTAATTCAATTGCATGAGTAGTGAATTTTAAAAATATATCCAAAAAATTAAAATATAGAGATGAATAGGAAAGATATTTTGAACAATGCTTTAATATTAAAATAATTATATTTATATATTTTTGAACAAGAAAACACGAGTTCAAAACGGAGGCCAAACGCGCGCCGAATAAAATGAAATTCACACCGCAGGACAACACTAACGCTACTAACATAATGGCGAAGTCAAAACCAAAATCCGACAAGCCATTCCAGAGATATTAATTTCTAAAGTTTACGACAAACGTAAAAAATTCAAAAGTACAAACGCGTGACGAGACTCCAAAAATGCTCGGATCGTGACGAAACTTGACGAGCAAGTACAAAAATACTTAACTTAATTTTCCAATTCAAACTTTTCCAATTACCACAATAATTTACGAATTTGGCGGACTCGACCGAACAGACACGAAAATGCTTTAACGGCATCGCGCCGTCAACTCGACGTTAAAAAGTAACGCCCTGACGCCATAACTATGACATTACCAATTCAAATAATTATCAAAAATTCGTAGGCGTTACACGCAGGAGCTCCGCTTAGTGCACCAGCATTGAGGTATGATGGGTCTGACTGCTAGTGCTGATACCGGTTTAGAGGTGGGCGAGGCCCAACCCACCACTTCCGTTTGCAACTACGGGGGTTTCCTCGGAGGTTATTCTCCAGAAAGGTGGAACTAAAGGTCTGTGTGTACAAAGTCAGGTGTGTGAGTGGCACTTGCATATTCATACCATAGCATACTTATATGACATAGCATAATCATTGCATATAACGCTTGACACCTATTGTATAAATTAGTATGTGACCCTTTTATACAATAGGCCTTGTAAAACGAACTCTTGGTGTATAAGTTTGTATGGGCATTCCTATAGGTCATGGTTACTTAGTTTACCTTCTTGTACCTTTACTTGCAAACCTTGTTCATGTGTATACTCATATTACTTACCTACTATTTGCTTACTTATACTTGCTGTGATTTTATGCTCATAATAGACTCTTTCCGCCGTCACCTGCTTACTTTTGTTACTCTCAACCTTAAATATGTTCCCTTTATTTCTCCCCGCTCGGTTCCTAGGGGCCATGGTGGAGGGTTGGTTGATGATAGGACTTAGTCTTTTTGACTAACGGTCATTGACCAAATCATTTTATGGGATCGTGGAGCCGAACATTGAGATGCAGCCCCAGAGGTCGGTCGCTTGGAGACGGGACAGTCTAACACGGTAGTTTAGGCAGTAGGGACAGTGAGTCCCGATCATTAGTAGTTACTATAGATTTGCTTTCGCATTGAGTGACCTGTAGTGAGAATCGTGATATATCGGGCAGGAGCCCTTTTATTAGTACTATGATTTATCGTTACTGTGGACTCCTCCGTCGTTGGGATTTATTTTATATTCATGTGATTTCTGGTGGACAAGTATTGGAGTTTTATTTTGCTCTTGTATTTTCTCTTCTCTTCTTTGATCGGTATGGCTAGTAGGATCGGCTTTTTGTAGTGATGACCTTCCCGAGTGTGTTGGTGTCACCGCAAAGCGCCGGTTCTTGGCAAAAGACCCTGTTGGTTTTGCAAAAAAATGGAGTCTTACAAACTGGTATCAGAGCGAAACCTTGATCAAAAGTGTAGAAGTTCACTAACCCTGGGTAACCCCTACTCGAGTTTAGTTTGGGGATAAACTAAACAGCGGAAGCTGTTGTGTGCCCATATAGGGAATCACATGTAATTGTCCACTTTTAACGAGGTTTGGGTCAAATTTCTTACAAGTGGCTTTTATTATGCAGCCCCCGGCACATCCTACACTACAAGGCGGAGCCCAGCAAACTCCCAATGTTGCACCACCTCCACCGGCTCAACTTCGTTTTTAGAGTCGGAGGTGGGGCAGACTTTGACTGCCATTTTGGAAGCCTTCAGGGCCCAATAGGCTCCGGCTCCGCAGACAAACCTGGGGGCCAATTGGTTGAGAATCTTCTGAGGACACTCTCCCCCATCTTACATTGGGACAGAGTTGGCCGTGCAGACGGAAGAGTGGCTTGATATCATGTTCGAGATGCTGATTGGGATACGATGACCGTGGGAGGAGAGGGTGCTTCTAGTGGTATCCTGCTTGGACTCTCATGCCAAAAGGTGGTGGAAGACACTTCTGGATACGGTGTTTGCAGATCGTGAGGTTGCTGGCATCACTTGGGAGGAGTTCAGGGCCGTACTGTTGGAGCACTTCGTACCATAATCGGCAAGAGATGAGCTGGAAGACAGGTTCCTGCAGCTGAGGTAGGGCAAGAGATGAGCTGGAGTTCACTCCCTTAGTTTGGTTTGCGGACTCCTATTAGCTGGATGATGCGGGGTATACCAAGAGGTTCTATAAGGGACTTCGAGATCATTTGAGACAAGCCCTTTTATTTGTGTCTGACGGGCCTTTAGCTCCGATTTTGGAGATGGCAAAGATGATGAGGCTGATATGCACACAGCTCGAGGCCGAAAGAGGCCAACTGAGGATCAGGGTCGGGGAGGCAGGAATGATTAGCAGAGGTGCCGCTTTTGTAACACCCCCTATCCGTCGCTTAGCATATAGCAGTAGGTCCGGCCGGGGCCCGACGCCATATACTACAGACAAACCGGGTGGTTACTTATGGAAACCATCCAACAAATCAACGTCCTACACAGAGTATTCTAGCGGAAGCATTTTATAAAAGTTGTAATAAAGAACCCAGCATTAAAGCATGAATGTCCACTAATACAAAATAGGAATGTTATACAAAATACCGAAAATAAGCCTTAAGGCCTTACAAAATGTTTCACTCTAAATTACATGTTTTACAAACCACGGCACGCAGGCCGGTCACACATGAATAAAGAAGTAAACACTTCCAATTAGGCCTTCAAGGGTCGGCTTCGCATTCAGGCTTTAGCCCGCTATTGACCGCTTGGTCCAGCTGCACCTGCAAGCAACAAACCACCGCACGGTGGCAAAACAAGGCAACGGTCAGCAATGCTGACCAAATTATAATGATCCCGCCCCCAACTCGGGGCGGCGATGCTCCTTCCCTGCATACCATTAGCATAAGCGAGCAATAAACATATACAGCCATTTCATCACAGACGTTGGCTCGCACGGCCACATGCCCCGTGCTCTCAGGGCACATTCTCGGTGAACCGGTCGATGTCACATCAATTTAAGCCATCGACATTCCGGACTAACCACCGCCGCTTAGACGGCCAAACCTATGAGCAATTTGTCTTCTTGGCCTGGGTCACGACAATTTAAGTCATCGACCGCCAAAGACCCTAATCTATGCCAACGACAAGTTCCACGTGCATTTAGGTCTCTTTAACCGAACGACATAGAGCGGGTACAGTTCCATCTAACCCGTGCTCACATCGCAATGACAATTTAAGTCATTTGCGCGGGTCAAACTTCCACCGAGTCCCATTTCCATCACAAGTCACATAACCCGGTTATGTTCAAGTTGACTCTCAGGCCACCAAGTTGGAAAGATCTCGTATCTGCCCAGTTTTCCGGGTGCACCTTTGGGTTAGTCCCCAAGGCTCCCTACTGCAATCTACGGCGTAGAAAACCCGAAAAACAACCAATAGCACGGAGTCTTCTCTGGCATTATGCAATGCAACATCACCGATCCATACCAACATGTCCGGGTAGGCTTCACACATCATGCCTATGTCCGTTCTCGCTTACGGACTCTAAACAACGTGGACTTCACATATCTACCCGAAGGAACGCCTCCAACTCTCCGCAAACTCGCGAGAGCGGGCTTCCTATGCAAAGAAAGAGAGCTACTCAAGCTCAAGATGAGGATCGTTACCCTAGCATTCCTCTTTGGCGCCATTGAAAAGTAAACGGATGAAAAGCACCGCACTAGCTTTGCCTCCGTGGATCCGGAGTCGGCTCGCGATTCGGAGCTTCGAAGCTCCTCCAATGGCCGGATCTAGCTCCTTCTTCCTTGGCTCTCCTCTCTCTCTAAGGTTTTAGAAAGATAACACTTAAGAAAAGTGAGGGTTTCTAAGTCCAATCCCGGGTATATCCCTTCAGGAACAACCCCCAGCCATTGGATCTCAAAATAAGGAAACAAACGGCTTTGATTCGGGACTGAAATGCCCAATCTGGACCGAACACGGCCTGGCACACGCCCCTGTCCAGGGCCGTGTGCCTCATTCGCCGTCAAAATCGAATCACCTGGAACCTCACACGGGTATCGAACATGCCCGTGTTCGAGCTGATACGCCCGTGTTCCACCTGACCCGGCCTTGTGGCCGGCCGTGTACCCCCATCATTTTTCCCCAAAATCAACCCGAGCACTGCACGGGTTCTAGGACACGCCCGTCTCCTTACCTGTGTCACCTCAACATGCCTGGACCCCAGGCTGTGTACACGGTCTCGACACTCGACACTTCGTCGAGCGAAGATCGTCGACCTGTTGACACGGCCTTGGACACGCCCGTGTCCTAGGCCGTGTGCCCTGTCTCGACACAATGTCGAGACCAAAGTGTCGACTTCCCGGGACGAGTGTCAACACGGGTTGACACGCCCTGCGACACGCCCGTGTCACAGGCCATGTGCCATGTCTCGACACTTTGTCGAATGCAGAGTGTCGACTTCGCGGCTAAGTGTCGATACGGGTCGACACGCCCTGCGACACGCCCGTGTTGCAGGCCATGTGCCCAGTCTCGACACAATGTCAAGACCAAAGTGTCGACTTCCCGTCTCAGTGTCGACACAGGTTTGACACGCCATGGGACACGCCCGTGTCCCAGGCCGTGTGCCTGCAGCCAGAACCCAAACTGGCCCAAAACGTCCCCCTTCGCTCCTTTGAGTTTCGGGGCGTTACAACTCTCCCCCTCTTAAAAGAATTTCGTCCACGAAATTATATAAAGGAAAGACATGTACAAAACCAAAATTTGTACCTGAGCGGAACAACTCCGGATACTCGTCAAGCATAGTCTGCTCTCGCTCCCAAGAGAGCTCCTCACGACCGCAATTGTCCCACCGGACCTTGACCATCCTGATCTCTTTATTGCGTAGCCGCTTGACCTCCGAGTCCTCAATCCGCACGTGCTTGACCTTTGTTGTTAGCCCACTATCCACCGCCACTTGATCAACCGCGATCACTTGCGTAGGCTCTTGCACCGCCTTCTGAAGCACCGAAATGTGGAATACATCGTGTAAACCACCAAGCTCCACTGAAAGCTTCAACCGATAGGCCGCTTCACCAACTCGCTCTAAAACCTCAAACGGTCCAAGGTACCTCGGGCTTAGCTTTTTCAATCGCCGCACCCGCGAGACACCCTTGAACGACTTGATTTTTAAGTATACATAATCACCCACAGCGAAATCCACGTTCCTGTGCTTGGCATTATAGTACTTTGCTTGCCGGTCCTGAGCGATAAGCAACCTCTCTCGAATGGTTCTCACCAAAGAAGTAGCATCCTCCACTTCCGATCGCTTATACAACTTTGACTCACCCGTTTCTAACCAAGACAACGACGTGCGACATTTTCTACCATATAGGGCCTCAAAGGGCGCCATTTGAATACTTGCTTGGTAGCTGTTGTTGTATGCGAACTCCACCAAATAAAGGTGGTCTTCCCATTGCCTTCCGAAATCCAAGACACACATACGGAGCATGTCTTCCATAGTTCTATTGACCCTCTCGGTCTGCCCATCCGTTTGCGGATGGAAGGCTGTGCTGAATTTCAGCTTTGTTCCCAACATTTGCTGCACAAGCCTCCAATCATTGGACGTGAACCGCCCATCTCGGTCACTCACGATGCTGCGGGGCACACCATGAAGCCGTACTATGTTATCCACATAAAACTTTGCCAACTTCTCCACCAGATCATCCTTCCTATGCGGAATAAAATGTGACACCTTCGTTAATCAATCAACAACCACCCAAATGGCGTCGTTCCCCTTTTGCGACCTTGGCAAACCGTGCACAAAGTCCATAGAGATGTCGTCAAATTTCCACTCCGGAATAGGCAAGGACTTAAGAAATCCTCCCGGCTTTTGGCACTCCGCCTTTACCAAGGCGCAAGTTTGGCACTTCGCTACGTATAGCGCCACATCCTTCTTCAAACCCGGCCACCAAAACAGTTTCTTAACATCACGGTACATCTTTGTGCTCCCCGGGTGAATCGAGTACTTGGTATGGTGCGCCTCGTACAACAACTCCACCCGTAAATTGCCCACACTTGGGACGCACAAATGACCGTCTTTCCAAAGTAATCCATCCTCCACGACGAATTGGGGATTTGACCCATCCAGACCCTCTACCATGAACTGCTTCATATGAGCATCCATATCCAAAGCCTGTCGAATACGATCAGCCAGGTCATATTGGACTTCAGTCCAATTCAGAACTGCTTCAGCACTTGATTGCTTGTCCACACAAACAATCTCCAACGCCTCGAACTCCTGCACCAACCGCTCATCATGCACCGATAGCAAATTGGCTTGAGCTGGGGCTCGGCGACTCAACGCGTCCGCAACCGCATTCCCCTTACCAGGCACGTAATGGATCTTGAATGTATAGTCCCCCAGGAACTCCATCCATCTACGCTGCCGCATATTCAGATCCTTC
The DNA here is from genome assembly GCA_039583875.1 of Platanthera guangdongensis. Lineage (NCBI taxonomy): Eukaryota > Viridiplantae > Streptophyta > Magnoliopsida > Asparagales > Orchidaceae > Platanthera > Platanthera guangdongensis. The sequence goes on along the minus strand of CM077150.1, from coordinate 172,894,435 downwards.
TGATCAATAAGATACTTCAGACTCTTGTGATCAGTGTAGATATCAATCTTCACACCGTACAAATAGTGTCTCCACAGCTTCAAGGCAAAAATCACGGACGCTAACTCCAAGTCATGGACCGGATAGTTCCTTTCATGCACTTTTAGCTGTCTCGAGCCATAAGCTATTACACTTCCATGTTGCAGTAGCACGCAACCCAAACCGCTGCCCGAAGCATCGCTATAAATCTCATAGCCTTCGGTCCCACATGTCGAACTCAGCACATGCGCCGTGGTCAACCGACACTTCAACTCCTCAAAAGCTCGCGCGCACTCTAGCGTCCAAACGAACTTATGCTCCTTCCTCGTCAAAGTAGTGAGAGGTAACGCTATCCGCGAGAAGTTCTCTACGAAGCACCTATAATAGCCGGCAAGCCCCAGAAAACTCCGGACTTCCGCTACAGTAGCAAGCTCAGGCCACTCTCGTATCGCAACAATCTTCGCCGGATCCACAGCAATAGCCTCTCCACTTACTATATGACCGAGGAACGCCACTGAGGATAGCCAAAACTCGCACTTCGAGAACTTGGCATACAACTGATTTCTTCTTAGCGTCTCCAACACCAAATGAAGATGCTTGAAGTGATCTTCCTCACTTTGCGAGTACACCAAAATATCGTCGATGAAGACGATCACAAAATGGTCCAAGTACTCCCTGAACGTCCTGTTCATCAAATCCATGAACACTGACGGCGCATTAGTCAGCCCAAACGGCATGACCCCTCATAATGCCCGTATCTCATACTAAACGCTGTCTTCGGGATATCACTCTCCCTTATTCGCAGCTGATAGTACCCAGCCTTGAGATCCAACTTTGAGTACACCGTCGACCCGACTAACTGATCAAAGAGATCATCAATCCGGGGGATCGGGTACTTGTTCTTCTCAGTCAGCTTGTTGAGCTCCCGATAATCAATACATAGCCTCAAGCTTCCATCCTTCTTCTTAACAAAGAGGACCGGTGCGCTCCAAGGCGAAGAACTCAGGCTCACATACCCTTGCTCCAACAACTCTTGCAGTTGAACTTTCAGCTCCGCCATTTCCTTAGGCGCTAGCCGATACGGAGATCGTGACACAGGCTTTGCACCTGGCACTAGCTCAATCGTAAAATCTATCTCCCGCTGAGGCGGGGCTCCAGGAAGATCTGCGGGGAACACATCAGGGTATTCCGATACCACTGAAATACAATCCAACGTGGGCTTCGGCTTTGGAACCTCCACTAGTGTAAAGAACAGTTCTGCACCGGCACGAACCGCCTTCACCACCTGAAGAGCAGACATCAATGCCTTGCTCGACCCCTTTAAGCCCGTAAAAGTCGTTTCACGACTTTCTCCCAGCTTGACTTCCTTGCTACCGCAATCTATATGGGCCTGCTGCTCCGAGAGCCAGTCCATGCCAAATATGACGTCAAACTCCACCAACGGAAGTAAAGGCGCCCGCAGGTCGAACTCATGCTCCCCAATACGAATCTTAACATCGCAGATCCTATCCGCTCGCATCGAACACCCATTGGGCAATAACACATCCAACGTATCCTTCGTCATCGAAGAAGGGACTCCGATGAGTGATTTAAATCCTTCAGACAAGAAGGAGTGTGAAGCTCCCATATCGAAGAGTGCTCGTGCCTGATTTTCACAAATCAATACAAATCCTAAACAAGCAGTGGTAAGGTAACATGTGCATAACAAGTATTTAAAGAAATTGACTTGCTATAAATTAAACTGTACCTGTCACCACATCAGCCTGTTTGATGGCCTCCTGTTGGCCAAGATTGTAGACCCTTGGTTGGGCCGGAGCATAATGGGATGCGGTCGACTCCACCGCCTTTCCCTTCTCTTCATAAGTGGCTCCCGGCCTTCTCTCAGACTTAGGACGTCCGCTCCAACAGTCACGGGCAAAATGCCCCGTCTTTCCGCAAGTAAAACACGCACCCGGGGTTGGACTCGTGGTCGCCCCAGAAGCGCCAGAAGAAGCTGGACCCGAAGTCCTATGCTTCTTGAAAGACCTCCGATAGCCGGACTTTGAAGTAGTCGGCACTTTAAATTCAGATTTCTTCTCACCCAAGCTTTTCTTTGCTTGTACATTCTTCATGTCCTTCTCTAAGGACCGGGCAGTGTTGACCAAGGTTAAGAAACCCTGCGTCATCGGCCCCGAGAGTAGTAATCTCAACTCATCTCTCAAGCCTTCATAGAAGCGATTAGTCTTGCGCTCCTCATCCACGATGGTGGAGCTAGCATAACGACTCAAACGAGTGAACTCATGGAGATATTCATCCACGCTCTTCTCACCCTGAACCAATTTCAGAAATTCGTTCTACATCGAAATCCTCTGAGTAGAAGGGAGGTATCTTGCTAAGAACAATCCCGAGAACTCTTCCATCAGTACATCTATAAGTTGTCTACCTCTCAAATGATGCAGCTCCAATCCTTCCCACCACATTCTCGCTTCACCGTCCAAAAGGAACGTAGCGATGGTGGTCATTTGCCACTCCTCCGTCTCCGTCGCTGTCATGACTCTCTTCACCCTCGAGAGCCAGTCTTCAGCCTGAGATGGGGTTCCCAACCCCGAGAATAACGGAGGTTTAAAGCTCATTACATGCTTAAGCTGCCTCTCAGTTGCCCTCCTTGGCACCACCGGTTCCACAACCACTTGCTCCACTCTCCTCGGCTCGGCCTCTTGAAGAGGTTCCTGCTTGTTGGGTATTGTATCCACAATTACCTGGATTTGAGGAAGCCACCTGTCAAGCTAAGATGAATTCACAATGTATTTGATGAAACATCTTAAGTTGTACTTGTAGCTCCTCCATGCTAAGTGCACACCAATGTCAGGGTGCAGTAGGTCAATATACACGGGTCTGCAAGACGTAATCCCTCGTTGAGCAGATCAGTGTGTTGGCCTACGTGTACTCTCTCTATTGGAGTGCACTTACTTTCAAGTACAGGGCCGTTCATATGCAAGAGAAGACAAGGATCATGGATGGGTCAAGGAGCAGCTCCTGGGTGGAAGACGAAAATTCGTCCAAGGAAAATTCGACGAGAATCACCAAGTGATTCTCGCCGATTCGGCGAGAATCACTAGTGATTCTCGCCGAATCGACGAGAATCATTAGTGATTCTCGCCGACCCCTTCTGGCTACCTCAAAACGGTGCCAAGTAAGATTCGGCGAGAATCACTAGTGATTCTCGCCGAACCAGTGGTTAAGTAGCTCATGAATACCAAGTGAAAATCGCTGAGAATCAATAAGTGATTCGGCGAGAATCACTAGCGATTCTCGACGAATCGTCGAGAATCACTTGGTGATTCTCGCCGATTCGTCGAGAATCACCTGCGATTCTCGCCGATTTTCACTTAGCGATTTCTCGGGATGCTGCTGGACCGGATTCTGCCGCTGGACTAGTTTGAACCGGATTTCGGGTTTCTACTTGTGGGACCCACAACGGTCATATTGTATGGGTCTTCAATGTATAAATACATGGGTATTTTTGAACAATGGGTGAGCGAAGAAAACCAGACATACGCGAGCATGGACAAACCCTAGATCCCCACTTTCGCTCCGTCGCCGCTGCCACCGCTCGCGATAAGTTGGTCGCTGCTGTAGATCTCTTCTCTTCCCGATCTCCGGCGACAGAAGCTTAGCAAAGCTCTGAGTCTCACGTGTCTATCCGGAGATCTCTTGTCTCTCGATTTGTTGACCGGAAAAAACTCCCCCATCCGAATCGATCGAGACGACTGATCCTAGAGTGACCGTTGGAAGACCAAGCTAGCTTCGCTACGAAGTTTGGATCTCCAAGTTCAGCAGCCGCTCATCATCATAGCCGCCGATCCCGAAGCTAGCCGCCGCTCGTGTTGCCGCCGCCGGTTCCGGGGAGATCCTCTCCAAGAGAGACCAAGGTTGTAGACTCTTCGTTGACTTCACGAACACGTCGTCGAACGAAGAGGAACACCGTAGTCTCCAAACGAAGTTTGTATCTCGTGTACATTCTATATTTACTTTTGTTGTAAAGGAACTGTTGTTCCGTGTTGTAAGGGTTGGGTGCAACCCGATTTGTGGGAGTGTTGACTCTCACGTGTGGAAGGGTTCCTTCCGATAGTGCAGGGATTGGATTTCAATCCTGTTGGAGAAGAGACCGAGTCGTCCCTTGTTGGGAGATAGGTCAAAGGGGGAACGTGGATGTACCCAAGTCGGGGAACCACTATAAATTTCCGGTGTATTCTGTGTGTTGTGCTTTTTATTTTTATTGTGCAGGTACATTCGTAAATTCCGCAAAAGCGCTACTCGTCACCTATTCCCCCCCCCCCCATAGGTGCACATAGCTGACACTAGGTGGACTTTCAAGTGGTATCAGAGGCAGGTTACTCATCAAAAAGGTTAACACCTTGAGTAGAATCCTGCCACCAGTGTCAGAAGCATGGAGCTGGATTATGAGATACCGCCACTCAAACTCCCCGCATGCACAAAGGATTATTATCCCATCTGGAGAATGAGAGTGTCATTTCATCTTGATGCTATCGATCCTCGAGCATCCTTCATCCTGGAAGAGGGTCCGTTTATTCCAATGAAGACCTCCGACTCTGGGATTCAAGTGCCCATGGGCATTGCTGAGATGTCAGAGATGGAACTATCACTATTTCACTTGGATGAGAGGACTCGTCAAATTATCATGGATATCTGGTCTGGAGCCTCTCGCTCTAGATTGGAAAAATGTAGAACGGCTAAATCTCTGTGGATGATGATCTCAGAGCTGATGGGGGGGTCAGAGAAAGCTGGAATATGCTGTCAATCAGAGGATGAAGCGTATGTGGGGGTCCTCACTTCTGAAGATGAAGGCAAGGATCCCTCGGACTGCATCAGAGCTCCAGTGTCCGTGTCAGAGACTGAAGAGGACAGTGAGGAAAGCAGCTCTGATGTGGATGAAACAATAGTCACTGGATCTAATGACAATAACACAGAAGAGCAGGTAACTTCTTCATCCTGCCCCGTATCTCTTGAAATTTCTGAAGACAGGAACTGCCCTCCTTCAGAAAATGCTGATTCCCTAAAGAGAGCCCTTCAGTCAAGCAACCTACTTGCTGAGGAGCAAGCTCAAGAGATTGCTCGACTGAAGGTCTTGTTGGTTCTCCAATTGGCGTCCAACAAGGCCAAGGACTCTAAGATCTCAGCTCTAGAGAGTAGTCTGGAGAATGAGAAAAGAACAGTATCAAACTTCTCCAAGGTTGATGTCATTAAGAGAAAGCAAGAAAATGGGTGGATCTCCCGGATTATCAATTCGTGGAGAAATGGGGAAACGGTATTCCGACCCCCCACTCCAAGCAGGAAGGCAACTCATCATGCCTTCAGGTATGACCGCAGGCATAGTCGTGGTCACTGCAAGGGTGATCTGTCCCCATGTGGAGACACCCGGAGTGCAAGGGCCGGCGTGGCCACCCACGAGGGAATACCTAAGGCTCATTCTGAGCCCTTCGTATTCACTGCCACTGCCTCAACACAGTGTGAATTTGCATGTCCCCGCTCACAGAAGACTTCTCACCACTCGAGGACACGGGATAGAGAGGATAGAAGTCATGATGTCAGGTTCCATGGGGCCTCAGGAAGGGGGATGCCTGAAAGAATGGAACCACCTTCCCAGCCTCATAACGCTCACAACATGCATTCTTTCCACCCTTCCACGTGTCACGATGGAAGAGGAATTTTTGTGACAAGATCATGCCCTATCTCGTTTAGACCTAGGACCGTGACTGCATCAGTCACTAGATCAGGTCGGAAACGGCGATACAACATTCACCCATGTTGGTGCTGCGGCAAAGTGGGGCACTTTGCCATCGACTGTTGGCACAACCCCTCTGTGCCCACGGCAAGGGCTTATCCACATTCTCGGGACAGAGGTAGTCTTCCAGACAGGTTTTCTGAAGGAAGGCAGTTGCGTGCTTATGCTAACAGGAACCTAGGACCCAATATGATTTGGGTTCCTAAGGTAAAGTAATTCTTTCTTGCAGGGTAGTCTATTTTCCCGTGAATATGATGGGAACTAGACAGTAGGTGGCTCAAGACTAAATTGGAACAAGCGTCTGAAATAACAGATGTGATATCTACTTGAGCATACTCACATTGAGCTTCTAATATGTTCTACCTGTGGGACTTAAACGATGACTCTCAAAATCCCAGGTACTCATGATCAGTTCCAAGACTTGAGTCGTTTTCAATTGACAATTACCTATATATATATATATCCTTATATACAGATACATCTTTGTATATTAGTGTATGTATGCACATCTAAGGATAGGTTGACACGATACATGCAAACCTTTATACATCAATAAAAAGTTAACGAAGATATGTCATTGTGAATCTCGACAACTCACAATTGACATCAAGAAGTGTTTGGAGAAGCCTCGCTCAAATCCAAATAGATTGTCTTTACAATAAATATGTATTTATCGTTCTTATTTTGACTTGACATCAAAAGAATTCGAAAATGTTGCAATGCTTTCTATCGTGAAAATTCCCAGTAGAGAAACCTTTCAATTTCGGATTAGACAAATCCCGCCGACCCATTATATACTCGGAATCTTGGTATCATTTTTATACTTAGTAAAGAAAACCGCTGAAAACCCTTCAATTTCATTTTTATACTTAAGAATCCCGCCGAAAGGGCTCGCCGACCCTTCGCCTTCCTCAAGAGTCCCGCCGAAGGAGCAAGCTAAACGAGTCCCGCCGACTTTCGCAGAATCCACGCCAGGATCCGCAACATCAAAGTTCCCGCAAGGAAGCTCTTCGCAGAATTGCAAGGTTTCTTCCGACGGACCCGCAGGAAGCTCGTCGCACCGCCTACGCCAAATCCCGTCGAATCACGCCGACTCTTCCCATTCCCACCGACTCGTGGAAGCACGCCAAACCTCGCCGACTCTCCTCCGCTGGACACTCGCCGAGGGGCAACTAACCGCCGCAAGGGACACTTACCGGAGGACAACTCGCCGACTCCTGCTGGAAAGCTCGCCAAATCCGTCTCCATCAAAGGTCTCCCGCAAGAATCCCGCCAAAGCTTTCACCAACGAACTCTTCAAGTTTCGATTCTTCTCCACTCGAACTAACTCACCGTCTACATCGCTAGGTATCCCCTCACCCGCACTTGGACTTGATCACTTGTATCACTTCCTTTTTGATTTTTTTATTAAGCGTAGAAGAGGGCTTCTCTCCCTAGATCTGCAATGGCTCCAAGAACAACTGCTGGGTTGGTCTCTGGTTGCGAGCTGGTTCGAACTGGGTTTTCTCACGCCTCGGACGAATTCCGCAACATCATTCTGATGCTGGAAGAGGCTGGGCTAACCTTCGTCCTGGAGCACCCTTGCAAAATCCTGGACAAAGAGGTGCTGGAGTTCTTCGCTACCGCAAGACTCCGAAATGGCGACTCCCTAATCAAAAGCAAGGTGGCTGGGGCAAAGGTCAAGATGTCTGCCAGCAAGCTGACCCGCTATCTGCAGCTTTCTAGCTCGGAACATGAGGACTATCTGGAGGACGATGACAAAAACAGAACTCTCTTATTTTGCGGTCTCCCACGAGGAATTCGGTCAATAAAGAGGAAGGATATGAATGAAGAAGGGAAGCTCCTGTCTGACATTATTGGAAAAGTGTTCATCTGCAAGCCGGGCTCTCATGACCATATCTCAGCGGATATGTTCAAGATCCTAATAGCTGTTGTTTGTCGTAAGAGGTTCAACTGGGGAGGGTTGCTGTTCGAGAAGATCAAGGACACCTTGGGCTTTCTGAGTTTTGGCCGTATCATAAGTCTGTACCTAAATCAGCTAAACGGAGACAGGTTTGACATGAGCAAAGGTGTTCCTCTCCACTACTTGAAGAAGATGGACTCTAGTGTGTTTGACCGATGGGAGAGACGTATTGGGCAGCCTGCAGTGGAAGAGCAACAGGGAGTTTCTTCAGCAGTCACCCCCAGTGAAATTCCTGATACCTTGACTGCAGGAATCGAGGGGGAGCCTCTACCCTCGCATACTGATGTAGTATCTGACATCTCTCAGCTGGCCAGAGATGCTGTGGCAGATCTACACGAAGAAAGTGAACCTGAGCTGGAGCATGGGGAGGCCCCGAACCGAAACGAGCAAGGAGCCGAAGCTACTGGAATGGAGACTGCTGACAACGAGTTGGAAGATGCTGCTGATATAGATGATTTCATGGATGATGACGAAGAAGATGAAGGGCACAAGGGACATGAAGTATTTGAGGCTCCGGATCCTGTTGAACCTCCATCTGACAATCCTGCACCAGTGGAGGGGGAGACTGAAACATCTAAAGAGGCCGCCAGCATTCCTCCATTAGAGACTGTGATTGTATCCAGCTCTACAGATGCGTCTGCTGAAGAGCAAGGCCAAGCAGTGCCTCCGACTATTTCGTTACGAGATGAGCTAGCCACTCACACTGTCAATGTCGTTCAGGGTATAGTGAATGAACTTAAAGCCTCTTTTGATAAAGCTCAGAAAACACTGCTGAAAAGAATCAAGACATCTGAAAATCTCATGCTCAAGAATATGGTGGAGATAAACCATAAACTTGACGTGATGGACAAGAAATTTGAAGAAAAGTATACCGCGGCCGGCGAAGCTGTCACACTCCTTATGGCCGGATTGAAAAAGAACAATGATACTCTTGCTGTCGTAAATCAGAATGCACATGTTGCCGCCAACAACATTCAAAAGTTTGACGGTAATATGGTCACTCTCAACGCCAATCAGCAGGCCTTGATCTCTGAATTCTCCAAGACCACGAAGCATATTGATGACTCCCTACATTCCTATGCCAACTTCATAGCTGTAGAATCCAAAAAGGGGGAGAAAGAGTATCTAGCTAAGATGGCTGAGCTCCGAAAAGTCATGATCCTAAACTTTGACCAGTCAAACAAGTACGTCTATGACAGCTGCCGGTGGATGCTCCACCAGGCGTTAGGCATCCCCTTGGCTGAAAATCCTGCAGATATTCATCCTCCTGAGACATCTATGGCCGCTGAGGGAGTAAGTGCTGCTGAGGGAATAAGTGCAAGTGCTGCAGATGTTCCCATAAGTGAAGCTGATGCTAGGGCTCTCTCCAAAGCTAAACTGAGGAGCATGTTTGATCAAGAGGCCCTAGCAAAAGCCAAGGCCAAGAGAAAAGCTCAGGAAGGGACCTCCAAGGAGACACTAGCTGAAAAGAGGATCAGAATGAGTGAGGAGGACGTACGAAACGAAAAATGGAGTCCAGTTTCAAGGAACATCATCTTAGACACCTTCTGGCTGCAAGAAAGAGGAGAGATTAATCGAAACGAAGTATATAGCCAGTATGAATGGGAAACGCACAAAACATTTGAAGAGAAACGCAACATCTTTTTCAGAAACAACAAGGATGCAGATAAAGTTCCTCCTCCTAGGTATTACCCGAAGCCCAAAGAATACATGGAGAGGCAAAGCAAGAAGTACTTGGCTCAAAATCTTAAGGGTGACTTAGCTAAGGAAAAATAGTCAATAACTTATAGCTTGTCAATTTGTCTTAAGAACATTTAATGATTATTGTTATCATATGAACAATTCTGAGATTATATGTGTATATATATATATATATTGGTATATATATTTGAATTTCTGAATGACTCAAGTCCTGATCTGGTTGCATATATTCTCTTGTGCTGCATGTTTAATTTCTGAATGCTATGTTTATTATTTGATAGGTGTTATTCATCTTAGCTAGTAGGGTTTTGGCTTCGTCAAATAGGGGGAGATTGTTGGGTATTTTATCCACAATTACCTGGATTTGAGGAAGCCACCTGTCAAGCTAAGATGAATTCACAATGTATTTGATGAAACATCTTAAGTTGTACTTGCAGCTCCTCCATGCTAAGTGCACACCAATGTCAGGGTGCAGTAGGTCAATATACACGGGTCTGCAAGACGTAATCCCTCGTTTAGCAGATCAGTGTGTTGGCCTATGTGTACTCTCTCTATTGGAGTGCACTTACTTTCAAGTACAGGGTCGTTCATATGCAAGAGAAGACAAGGAGCATGGATGGGTCAAGGAGCAGCTCCTGGGTGGAAGATGAAAATTCGTCCAAGGAAAATTCGACGAGAATCACCAAGTGATTCTCGCCGATTCAGCGAGAATCACTAGTGATTCTCGCCGAATCGACGAGAATCATTAGTGATTCTCGCCGACCCCTTCTGGCTACCTCAAAACGGTGCCAAGTAAGATTCGGCGAGAATCAGTAGTGATTCTCGCCGAACCAGTGGTTAAGCAGCTCATGAATACCAAGTGAAAATCGCTGAGAATCAATAAGTGATTCGGCGAGAATCACTAGCGATTCTCGTCGAGAATCACTTGGTGATTCTCGCCGATTCGTCGAGAATCACCTGCGATTCTCGCCGATTTTCACTTAGCGATTTCTCGGGATGCTGCTGGACCAGATTCTGCCGCTGGACTAGTTTGAACCGGATTTCGGGTTTCTACTTGTGGGACCCACAACGGTCATATTGTATGGGTCTTCAATGTATAAATACATGGGTATTTTTGAACAGTGGGTGAGCGAAGAAAACCAGACATACGCGAGCACGGACAAACCCTAGATCCCCACTTCCGCTCCGTCGCCGCCGCCACCGCTCGCGATAAGTTGGTCGCCGCTGTAGATCTCTTCTCTTCCCGATCTCCGGCGACAGAAGCTTAGCAAAGCTCTGAGTCTCACGTGTCTATCCGGAGATCTCTTGTCTCTCGATTTGTTGACCGGGAAAAACTCCCCCGTCCGAATCGATCGAGACGACTGATCCTAGAGTGACCGTTGGAAGACCAAGCTAGCTTCGCTACGAAGTTTGGATCTCCAAGTTCAGCAGCCGCTCATCATCATAGCCGCCGATCCCGAAGCTAGCCGCCGCTCGTGTTGCCGCCGCCGGTTCCGGGGAGAACCTCTCCAAGAGAGACCAAGGTTGTAGACTCTTCGTTGACTTCACGAACACGTCGTCGAACGAAGAGGAACACCGTAGTCTCCAAACGAAGTTTGTATCTCGTGTACATTCTATATTTACTTTTGTTGTAAAGGAATTGTTGTTCCGTGTTGTAAGGGTTGGGTGCAACCCGATTTGTGGGAGTGTTGACTCTCACGTGTGGAAGGGTTCCTTCCGATAGTTCAGGGATTGGATTTCAATCCTGTTGGAGAAGAGACCGAGTCGTCCCTTGTTGGGAGATAGGTCAAAGGGGGAAAGTGGATGTACCCAAGTCGGGGAACCACTATAAATTGCCTGTGTATTCTGTGTGCTGTGCTTTTTATTTTTATTGTGCAGGTACATTCATAAATTCCGCAAAAGCGCTACTCGTCACCTATTCCCCCCCCCCCCATAGGTGCACATAGCTGACACTAGGTGGACTTTCACTGCTCCATCACAGGAGCGGGCTGCTGCGCTTGCCTTGCAGGCTGCGCATTTATCACGGCCAACACCGCTTCAGCCACCAATTATATATTCTCAGCCGACAGAGGTGTTGCAGGAGCAACATCCGGTGCACTACTAGCCTCAGAAACTCGGCGTTCTGACGGCCCAACACCACTTATGGTCACCTATAGTGGTACAAAACACCATTAAGCGACCAAATAAATTGTAAACAACAATTATAGGAACACGAAGGTTCCTCAAACACGAGTATTTTCATTCCTAAGTGGACATTCATGGGTTCTTTTACTATTATAACGATGACGCACACAATGTGCTCACCACCCCTTAAAAAGAATTCGCCCACGAATTCACTTTAAGCCCGACCAAAAGCAGTAGCTCTGATACCAAATTGTAACACCCCCTATCCGTCGCATAGCATATAGCAGTATGTCCGGCCGGGGCCCGACGCCATATACTACAGACAGACCGGGTGGTTACTTATGGAAACCATCCAACCAATCAACGTCCTACACAGAGAATTCTAGCGGAAGCATTTTATAAAAGTTGTAACAAAGAACCCAGCATTAAAGCATGAATGTCCACTAATACAAAATAGGAATGTTATACAAAATACCCAAAATAAGCCTTAAGGTCTTACAAAATGTTTCACTCCAAATTACATGTTTTACAAACCACGGCACGCAGGCCGGTCACACATGAATAAAGCAGTAAACACTTCCAATTAGGCCTTCAAGGGCCAGCTTCGCATTCGGGCTTTAGCCCGCTATTGACCGCTTGGTCCATCTGCACCTGCAAGCAACAAACCACCGCTCGGTGGCAAAACAAGGCAACGGTCAGCAATGCTGACCAAATTATAACGATCCCGCCCCCAACTCGGGGCGGCGATGCTCCTTCCCTGCATACCATTAGCATAAGCGAGCAATAAACATATACAGCCATTTCATCACAGACGTTGGCTCGCACGGCCACACGCCCCGTGCTCTCAGGGCACATTCTCGGTGAACCGGTCGATGTCACGTCAATTTAAGCCATCGACATTCCGGACTCACCACCGCCACTTAGACGACCAAACCTATGAGCAATTTGTCTTCTTGGCCTGGGTCACGACAATTTAAGTCATCGACCGTCAAAGACCCTAATCTATGCCAACGGCAAGTGCCACGTGCCTTTAGGTCTCTTTAACCGAACGACATAGAGCGGGTACGGTTCCATCTAACCCGTGCTCACATCGCAACGACAATTTAAGCCATTTGCGCGGGTCAAACTTCCACCGAGTCCCATTTCCATCACAAGTCACATAACCCGGTTATGTTCAAGTTGGCTCTCAGGCCACCAAGTTAGCAAGATCTCGTATCCGCCCAGTTTTCCGGGTGTACCTTTGGGTTAGTCCCCAAGGCTCCCTGCTGCAATCTACCGCGTAGAAAACCCGAAAAACAACCAATAGCACGGAGTCTTCTCCGGCATTATGCAATGCAACATCACCGATCCAGACCAACATGTCCGGGTAGGCTTCACACATCATGCCTATGTCCGTTCTCGCTTACGGACTCTAAACAACGGGGAATTCACATATCTACCCGAAGGAACGCCTCCAACTCTACGCAAACTCGCGAGAGCGGGCTTCCTATGCAAAGAAAGAGAGCTACTCATTCTCAAGATGAGGATCGTTACCCTAGCGTTCCTCTTTGGCGCCATTGAAAAGTAAACGGATGAAAAGCACCGCACTAGCTTTGCCTCCGTGGATCCGGAGTCGGCTCGCGATTCGGAGCTTCGAAGCTCCTCCAATGGCCGGATCTAGCTCCTTCTTCCTTGGCTCTCCTCTCTCTCTAAGGTTTTAGAAAGATAACACTTAAGAAAAGTGAGGGTTTCTAAGTCCAATCCCGGGTATATCCCTTCAGGAACAACCCCCAGCCGTTGGATCTCAAAATAAGAAAACGAACGGCTTTGATTCGGGACTGAAATGCCCAATCTGGACCGAACACGGCCTGGCACACGCCCGTGTCCAGGGCCGTGTGCCTCATTCGCCGTCAAAATCGAATCACCTGGAACCTCACACGGGTATCGAATACGCCCGTGTTCGAGCTGACACGCCCGTGTTCCACCAGACACGGCTGTGTGGCCGGCCGTGTACCCCCATCAGTTTTCCCCGAAATCAACCCGAGTACTGCACGAGTTCTAGGACACGCCGGTGTCCTTACCCGTGTCACCTCAACAAGCCTGGACCCCAGGCCGTGTACACGGTCTCGACACTCGACACTTCGTCGAGCGAAGATCGTCGACCTGTTGACACGGCCTTGGACACGCCCGTGTCCTAGGCCGTGTGCCCTGTCTCGACACAATGTCGAGACCAAAGTGTCGACTTCCCGGGACGAGTGTCGACACGGGTTGACAAGCCCTGCGACACGCCCGTGTCGCAGGCCGTGTGCCATGTCTCGACACTTCGTCGAATGCAGAGTGTCGACTTCGCGGCTAAGTGTCGACACGGTACGACCCGCCCTGCGACACGCCCGTGTCGCAGGCCGTGTGCCCAGTCTCGACACAATGTCAAGACCAAAGTGTCGAATTCCCATCTCAGTGTCGACACAGGCTTGACACGCCCTGGGACACGCCCGTGTCCCAGGCCGTGTGCCTGCAGCCAGAACCCAAACTGTCCCAAAACGTCCCCCTTCGCTCCTTTGAGTTTCGGGGCATTACAGCTTTGCTGTTGAGATTAGAGCAGAGGACTAACCCCGCCAAGAGGTAAGGCAGGATCCGAGGGAGTCGATGGAATTGGCCGCTCAGCCTCTTCAGATTCGGGAGATACACAAGATCGGAGGAGTGGAACTTGCCCCGCCCGAGTGCTATAACTGTCATCAGGTAGGGCACAACCGAGGAAACTGCCCCATGAAAAGGGCACCTGTACCGAAACCACAGGCTGCCCCGCCCGCTCAGCAGTTTGCAGGCCGAGGCCATGGAAGAGGACATGGTTTCCAGGGCAGAGATCAGAGGCAAGAGAGGGAGCAGATGTATGTTCTAGACTTGGCTCCACCTCGGGACCCCGATAGGGTGATTATAGGTATGCTAGTAATTTTAATGTTGTTATTTACCTTTGGAATTTTAGAAACAAAAAACAATAGTAGCCTACTAGAAATGAAAACCATAGGCTCACTTATCTAAACATGCTTAAATAAACAGGAATAGTTATGGTGTGTGGTAAACCTTCCCATACCTTGGTGGATACGGGGGCATCGCACGATTTTGTCTCCAAGGACTTTGTAAAGGGACTGGAGGGAGTCAGACATTATTCGTGATTCACTGGGATGGTGCATCTCCCCAATGGGATGGAGTTCTCATCTACTGCTAAGTGCCTCCTGAAGGTCACTATTGATGGTCTGACACTCGAGGCCCCGACGACGGTCTTGAGGATGCCGGACTTCGACCTGGTTCTAGGCATGACATGGCTTACTTGGAACAATGCCCGGATAGATTACCCGACAAGGAAGGTAGTACTGAGTTATGACGGCACCTTCGCAACCTTCGAAGGTACTGCCCCAGTTTCCCGCCATTTTCTCTCGTCTATTTAGGACATCAAGGCCCACATGTAGGGAGAAGAGGTCTATCAGGTGTTCTTCGAGATGGTCGAGGTCAAGACGATGGTTGCCGATATATCGGTGGTGCGGGACTTTGCGGATGTGTTTCCAGATAAGCTTCAAGGATTGTCGCTGTACCGGGAGAAGGATTTTCTGATCCAGTTGGTGTCGGGAGCTAAGTCAGTGTCTAGGGATCCCTATCGGATGGCTCCAAAGAAGCTGGTGGAGTTCAGGTGCCACCTACAGGAGCTGTTGGAGGCTGGATTTGTTAGGCCAAGTTCCTCGACTTAGGGAGCTCAGGTTTTGTTTGTGAAGAAGAAGGATGAGACCCTTAGGTTGTGCAACGACTATCGTGCACTAAACTCGGTGACTGTCCGGAACACATATCCACTGCCAAGGATCGATGATTTATTTGATCATCTAGAGGGAGCACATTAGTTCTCGAAACTACATCTGAGGTCAGGATACTATTAGTAATGGATTCAGGAAGAAGACATCCCAAAGACGGAGTTTTGTAGCAGATATAGCTTGTATGAGTTTATCATGATGCCCTTTGGGCTCACGAATGCCCCATCGTATTTCATGCGCTTGATGAATCGGGTGTTCGAGCAATACCTCGATAGGTTTTTCATTGTATTCATAGATTACATCCTCATTTATTCGAGGACGAAGGAAGAGCATGCACAACATCTGGCCTTGACTATGGAAAAACTCGAGGAGCATCACTTCTATGCCAAGTTTAGCAAGTGCCAGTTTTGGCTGACAGAGGTAGCCTTCTTAGGCCACATTTTCAGTGGATCAATACTGGCAGTGGATCCCACGAAGATTTAGGCAGTATGAGGATGGCCTTAGTTGAATACGACCACGGATGTTCGAAGTTTTCTGGGATTGGCCGGGTATTACCGGAAGTTTGTGCAAGGATTCTCTCAGATAGCCATTCCACTCACTTCATTGACGAAGAAGGACACTCCATTCGTTTGGACGCCGCAGTGTGAGGCGGCCTTCTAAAAGTTGAAGTGTCTGTTTAAATCGGCCTTATCCTCGCACTTTCGTCTAGGAAGGAGGGCTTCCAGGTGTACACTGATGTATTGTTTCAGGGGATGGGTGTTGTACTAATGCAGCATGGGAATGTGTTAGCATACGCCTCCTGCCAGCTAAAGAAGCATGAGCAAAACTACCCCGTGCATGACTTGGAGATGGGAGTTGTGGCATTCCCTCTAAAGATTTGGCATCATTATCTTTATGGTGTGCACTGCGACATATTTTTGGATCACAAGAATCTAAAATATGTTGATACGCAAAAGGAGTTGAACATCCGCTAGAGACGATGGGTGGAGTTTCTATCTGATTATGAGTACACGATACACTATCACCTGGGAAAGGCGAATGTGGTGGCTGATGCATTGAGCCAAAAGACTACCACTTCAGGAGCAGAACCCCAGGTTATGGATATGGAGCTGGTATGGATGATGGAGGATATGCAGATTACTTTGTTGTCCTCGGACGACTCAGAGCTTTATGAGGAGTTTCTGGCCGCGATGAGCACTACCAATGTTTTTTGAGATCGCATCAGGGCTGAGCAGAGAATGGATGGCAAGATAGAGCCAGTATTTAGGACCTTGAAGGCAAGCAAGGTCGGGGAGTGTACAGAGAAGGATGTGTTGTTATGCTTTAGAAGACGGGTGTACATACCACTGGGGGACGGATTCAGGAGGACATTATGACCTAGGCTCACAACAGCAGGTACTTGGTGCACCTGGGCATCACTAAGATAATGGCCGACCTGAAAAGGATGATGTAATGGCCGGGCATGAAGAGGAATATCACATAGTTCATGACCCATTGCGAGGCTTGTCAGTTAGTGAAGGCAGAGTGTAAGAGTCTGTCCAGATTGTTGCAGCCACTTCCGGTGCCGAAGTGGAAGTTTGACGATATTGCCATGGATTTCATACATGGTCTTCCTCGGTCACATGCGGGAAATGAATCGATATGGGTGATAGTCGATCGATTGAAGAAGGTGGCCAGATTTCTACCGATCAGGAAAGACGCTCCAATGGGTGACTTGGTGCGGAGGTTTGTGGAGTGGTTCGTTTGATACCATGTAGTGCCAAGGACGATAGTGTCTGATCGTGATGGACGATTTACGTTTGAGTGGAGGTCGGTCCAGGCTTATTTTGGGACCCGGTTGACATATAGTGCCGCCTTCCATCCTCAGATAGATGGGCAGATAGAGCGCACCAATCGGACACTGGAGGATTTGTTGCGTCTTTGTATACTGGACAGCAGAAAGCAATGGGAGATGCAGCTACCATTGATCGAATCCATGTATAATAACAGCCACCAATCCAGCATTGGCATGGCCCCTTATGAGGCGTTATACGGGCGGAGATGCAGGAATCCTTTGTCTTGGATCCAGGATGAGGATCTGAAAGCACTTGGCTAGAGTTCGTCGAAGATACGGATACTCAGGTACGGTTGATTCGAGACAGAATGTTGGAGGACCAGAATAGACAGGCTAAGTATTACGATGTTTGGCATTATCAGGTCGAGTTTTAGGTAGGAGACCTAGTGTTTCTGAAGATACGTCCGATGCATGGAGTCTCGCGGGTGCGTGGTTGGAAGAAGCTCAGTTCGAGATACATGGGGCCTTACAAGATCCTAGTGCAGATCGATCTCTTGGCTTACAGACTGGAGCTGCCACCAGAGCTAGAGGGTTTGCCAAATGTCTTCCACGCCTCCACTCTCAGGAGAGCGCTACTTTGGCCAGAGCAGCGGATTATGACTGCAGATGGGCCTATAACATCTGATCAATTGGTGCACCTGGAGCCAATCCGGATACACGATACTGGGATACAGGTCTTGCGATACAAGAAGTTTCCGCCGGTCAAGGACTTGTGGAGGAATAATGGACAAGAGGAGCACATGTGTAAGACGCGGGACTTGATGCAGCAAAGGTACCCGAAAGTTTTCACGTTAGGTATCCCTTTTAACCTCACGGGATGTTACACTTTATTTCTCATACTCGAAATCCTGTAGGGCTGACCTGAATTTCAAGAATGAAATTTTTATTTTTATGTATTAGGATTTGTAACATCCCTCAGACATCTAGACCGCTAGGATGGTTTTGTCATGACTGGGTCATGAGAAAACCCCGGGAAGCACAAAAGGGTTTGAGTGAGCATGTGAATTACGGTGTGAACCACCTTGGTCTGCAAATTGTACAATTCTAATTACTAGCTTAGGGATGACCTGTGCGAACAGAAAACAAGAGACCAAAAAATTGAAGTAACAAAATTTTATTATCCAAAAAAGGTATCTATTACAAAGATATAGCCTCACTTTTATAGAATGGAGGAGATGAGAGAGATTACAATTAGCAATGTGGGACTAAATAATTACAAGTGTAAGTGGTTTAACATAAAAACAAGCTGAACATGCCGCACGGTTAGACGAATTGGCTAACCGCCCGTCCACCATAAGAAAGAGAGAACAAGCCACCATAGGAGACCGCGAGACCGCCCGGTATCTAAGCCGCCGGGGACAAACCGTCAGGCCGCCCGGATAACCACATCAATAGTCAAGCTACCAAACTGTAGGAGAGAAACCGACAGACCGCTCGGTCTCTAAACTGCCAGAATCAAACAGACAGACCGCCCGGTCTCCATACAGCAACACTCCCCCTCAAGCTGGAGCATATATGTCGATCATGCCCAACTTGTCGCAAATGAGAAGAAAGGAGGCATCCACCAGCTTGGTGAAAATATCCGCCAGCTCTTTATCGGAGGTGAGGGATGGAGTACAAATTTGTTTCTTCAAAATCTCTTCCCGAATAAAGTGGAAGTCGACTTCAATATGCTTTGTTCTCTCATGAAAGACCGGATTTTTGGAGATGTGTATAGCGGCCTTGTTGTCACAAAACATAGGTAGAGGATGATCGTAGACCTCTCCTAAGTCAAGCATGAGAGCCTGTAACCACTTCAATTCACATGTGGTCGATGCCATACTTCGATATTCTGCTCCGACGCTGGACCTGGAGACGACAGACTGTTTCTTGCTCTTCCAGCTCATAAGATTTCCTCCCACAAAGGTGCAAAAGCCCGACGTTGACTTGCGGTCTCCTTTGTCATCAGCATAGCATGAATCTGAGTATGCTTCAATCTTTAAATTACCATTCTTCTGAAAAAGTAGTTCTTTCCCAAACACTGACTTAATATACTCCAATATCCTCATGGCAGGCTGTAGATGGGACTCCCTAGGAGCCTGCATGAATTGGCTAATATTGCCTACAACATAGACGATGTCGGGTCTAGTCACTGTGAGATATATAAGTTTGCCAACCAGACGTATGTACCTCGTAACATCTGAAAGAAGAGGAGAGTCATTCGTCCATGTTTTATCTTCTCCAGTCGCTATGGGGCATCGGACAGGTTTAGCCCTGTTGATGCACGAAAACGGACAGGGAGTCGGGCACTACCAGCTAACGGTTCGAGCACTGGGGGGAGGAAAGGAAAGGAGGAGACTGTCGACTAGTCGGTTTCTAGCGGTCGTAGCTAAAGGACCGAACAAGAGGCCGCTGGCAGCGACAACAGTAGAGTTCACCCGCCGCGGCTTAAATGCCACTCCTGCGACGGGCTTTCCTTTATTTGAGGTAAGAAAGAGTTACATGAAGGAGAAAAAGAGGAAGCCGGCCGGACTGCATGCCGCAAAACACTAGACTTGAGACCGCAGCTCTTAACAAGCGAGCTCCTGGATACCAGTCAGCGTGTCTTGGGGAGTGCACCCTCCCCTATTTATCGGCTCGGGGGACTGCCCAAGCGGGAATGGCTAAAGTTACCGGCTGCCCGGGGTACAGGAGAACCGGGCAGAGGCGAGGGGAAGCAAATGAGCAGAAAACAAGAAATGAGGGAAGCCGCGCGGCCTGGCGGATTCTTCCTGGCGAGCTGATGGCCTGGGTCCTGGGCCTTGTCGCTGAGCAGGGTCGTTACTAGCGGCGGCCTCACACTGAGACCGCCCGGCTTCGGTGATGACCAAACATGTTGACCTGGGATGCGGCTAGCCGACCAGACCACCCTCTGGTGATCGTCTGATTCAGGAGGCTTGGCGGCTAAAACAACCAAGCCGCCCGGTCTGAAAAGCTGAGCGAACAGGTCTCGGATTCTGGGCTTAACATAATCCCCGCACATTTTTAAGTTTCCAAAAAACTTCGAAAATGCAGAACTAAGTCGGAGACCACGACTGCATTATCAGCATATAGAAAATCCCCTAACTGTTGATGCACGAAAATAGACAGGGAGTCGGGCACCACCAGCTAACTGTTCGAGCACCGGGGGGAGGAAAGGAAAGGAGGAGACTATCGACTAGTTGGTTACTAGCGGTCGTAGCTAAAGGACCGAAAAAGAGGTCGCTGGCAGTGGCAACAGCAGAGTTTGCCCGCCGTGGCTTAAATGCCACTCCTGCGACAGGCTTTCTTTATTTGAGGTAAGAAATAGTTACATGAAGGAGAAAAAGAGGAAGTCGGCCGTTCTACAAGCCGCAAAACACTAGACTTGAGACCGCAGCTCTTAACAGGCGAGCTCCTAGATACCAGTCAGCGTGTCTTGGGGAGTGCACCCTCCCCCTATTTATAGGCTTGGGGGCCTGCCGAAGCGGGCAGGGCTAAAGTTACCGGCTGCCCGGGATACAGGAGAACCAGGCAGAGGTGAGGGGAAGAAAATGAGCAGAAAACGAGAAAGGAGTGAAGCCGTGCGGCCTGGAGGATTCCTCCTGGAGAGCTGATGGCCTAGGTCCTGGGCCTTGTCGCTGAGCAGGGTCGGCGCTGGCGGCGGCCTGACATGGAGACCGCCCGGCTTCGGTGATGACCAGACGAGTTGACCTGGGATGCGGCTAGCCGACCAAACCGCCCTCTGGTGATCGTCCGATTCAGGAGGCTTAGCGGCTAGAACAACCAGGCTGCCCGGTCTGAAAAGCTGCGCGAACAGGTTCCGGATTCCGGGCTTAACATAATCCCCGCACATTTTTAAGTTTCAAAAAAACTTCGAAAATGTAGAACTAAGCCGGAGACCGCGACTGCCTTATCATCGTCTATAAAATCCCTTGGCCCTTGACATTCTTCAAGATCTCTTCCAAGCCACGGGTCGCTACTCGCCACTTGTGGTCAGAATCTTTCGAGCCGATGTGGACATTCACAAGATGGATGTAATGTCATTGATGTTAGCCCGCAACAAGAAATCGACTGAAAAGAAGAAAAGCCGGAGCCAGAAACTGGATGACTCTGACCGTCAGCCTGCGAAGAAGATTGGGAAGCCGGTTTCTCCAGAGGCTTCTGGATCTGAAAAGAGGCCAACGCAGACCATCGGCGAATCATTACAGGCCACAACCAATCCTAAAGCGGTTTCGAAGATTGCTCCACCACAAACCGGAACTGCCAAATCCTTCGATATGACTTTCTCTCCATCGGGCAAACCACACTTACAAATAGGTGAGACGGAGGAGAAAAGTGTTAATCTGGCAAGCCGCGCGAATCGCAGGCCAAGGTCGACCTAGTCGTTGTGGACGACAACGAGCCGGAGAAAGCGCTGGAGACCGGACAGATTTTGGCTGAACAGAGCAAACAGACAGAAATGGTATTCGGCTGCTTGAAACGGCAGAAGCAATGGAGTGAGACCCTTGAGGAAAGGATGTAGAGGAAGATGAGGAAGATGCAGGCCGGAAACCGGAATATTTCCGTAAAGATCGGCGCGGACAGTCTTCAACACAGGCCGCACGAGAAGGAGGTACCTGAGAGTCCGTCCACACCGGATTTCAAGCCGAACGAGCCGGAGGATGTATCCGCGGCTAGCGAAATTCTTAGCGACCTTCTCAAGCGCATGGAGACCCTCCAGCAGCAAGATGCGCTACTATCAACTCCAGTGGCGTCTGAGGAGGTTAACTGCCCCGAAGTCGAGGTCGTTGGGGAGAAGCTTGTCCATCCGGCTTCCACGGCTTCTGAAGGAGCCGAGAAACTGAAGCTTTGAGAGAAGATGGAGGAGATGAAGAAGCTGATCACCGAGAAGCTGGTGGCGACCACACTTCCATTGCTGCAAGGTAAACACCGGGAAGTTAAGCGAATTGTTACTTCTACAAGTCGCGGTCAAGGAAGAAGGGGGCGAATAATCTCTTGAGTAGGGAGTTTAGAGTTTATCTCCCCCTCAGTCTGCGCATTGTCCTTAGTACATACAGAACAACAGTGTTGATCTTGGATTTCCACTGTTGCAGCTGCTTGCTCCTTCTCAACCGGAAGCTAAACCTTTTCATACAAGTGCTGGACTTGTATCAACTATAGATGGAGCAATTCAGCAGTTCTTAAACTGATTATACTTGCTCTTCCATAGCAGGTGAAACCATCTTGGTAGTCTCCCCCTTAACCCCAGTATTGTCCATAGTGATATTCTGATCTTCACCAGTATTCTTCTAATCTATTCTATGTCGGAGATAATCTAGGTAAGACTCAAGCTTGTCTAGCATACCAACTCAAGCTTATCCAACATACCAAACTGTATTTGCACAGATCATGTCCACAATACTTTCAGTTATCATTTCAGCTGAGGATACCACTTGAGAATCTTTTCAGCTCAGGATTGAAAGTCTTTTCAGCTGAGGATCATGTGCCCCTTCCTTACTGCTCTCAGAAGAGCTGCTTCCCGTGATTTCCCCAGTGATGAGTACAGCCTTCTTTTTATTCTCTTTCTTCACATTATTTTGCTAAAATGGCAGCAAAACTGTGTCGCACTAGTTATATTGTTTTGAGCTTCAATGGCTGGATCCTGCTACTCTTCACCCAAGACTTGTGTACTTTGTCCTTGTTTAGGAATGTACAGAACATCACACCATCCTCTTCCTCTTGGGTTGTAGGAGTATCCTTGAAGGTCAATTTATCCATCTCCAGCTCTATGTCTACAGGTTACAATCTTTGGTGACTCCTCTATCTGACCCACCAAAGATTACTTTGGGTCCATCCGTCATTGGAGTGTATTCCTTTAGGTTGCTCCTGGTTCCAATCATGTGCCTGAAACATCCACTATCCAAGTATCATATAGGTGTATGGGCACTTGGACTATCCTTGTCTGGATCAGGTTGATCCTGGAAGGATTCTTCATCTAACATGGCCATCCACCCATAGCAACTGTTAACATCTTTATCCTCCTCTGTGTCACTGTCTGAATGTGACAGTGGGGCCATGATACCTATCCTAGCAGCAGGACAGTCTTCAGCTTCTATAGTAGCTAATATCCTTATGTAATCTTCTTATTCTTCAAACTCAGAAGATGCTGTGTCAGACTGACTCCAGCGCTTCTTCTTCTTTTCCTTTCTACAGACTTGAAGCTTCATTGAGCTCCAATCCTTATGATTCTCTCCTGAACCCATAAGTGTAATCTTTAGCTAATTTTGGAGATCTATTTAGACTATTATGTCCTTTTTGAATAATATCCCTCTAATACCACTTGAAATTCTTTAATTCAAGAGTAGCATTGCAACTAGAGGGGGGAGGGCTGAATAGGGTTCTTAGTGTTTTATGACAATATTTTGCTTTGGCGTGTTGTGATTTAGTTTGGTTACTTTGCTTTCAAGATACACAACACTCAGGTATTTGTAGAGGTTCCCCAAGTTATGGGTACAATCAGTTTCCTTCCCACTTTTCTAACAGTGTGTTAGATAAGGCCAACTTCTCCAATCTCAGCTCAATGAGCTTATAACATAGATCCCGCAGGATCTCTCAAACTCCTCCAAGTCCTACCTTAGGCCCAAGGCCCTACACTCAGAGATAAAATCTCCTATAAATTAGTGATCCACAGATCACCTACCTCAGGCACAGAAGATGCCCTACACTCAGGCTATGAGGATAACCCTATAACTCAGAGAGATTAACTCTGCTACCTCAGATCTGCTCCAAATCCTACCTCAGGCACATAGGCCCTACCTCAGATCCACAACTGGATCATACCATAGAATTGAGCCTAAGTCCTATTGCTTATGTACGCAGGCCCTACCTCAGATACACACAGGGATCCTACCTCAGATCTATAAAAGATCCTACCACTGAGCCTTTATAATTTTAGGCTTACAACTCAAATGTGAGGATCCTATAGAGAGAAAGTGTTGTTGATGATATTTGACACTAGAGATAATGTTCTCTGAGTCTGCCTTTCTGGACTGGGAAATACTTAGTCGAATCTTTGACTCTAGAGAGATGATTCTCTGAGCATTCTTCCTCCTAAACTAAGAAAACTTTGTCTTATCTTCTTCACAGCAACAAGATGGTCGATCTTTAAATTAACTTGGCTTGTTATGAGAAGTATCTTGCATAACACTGCTTCTTCCTGAACAGAGAAAGAAACTCAATCCTCTATTCCTCTTCACAGCTCCTGAAAGTGTTCTTCAGGAATGATCTGTTGGGGCTGTGAAGTTGCTGTAGCTAAGGCTTGCATTGTTGCTTCTTCTTTATCAGAAAAGTATCTCTGAACTTGCTGTTGCAGGTAAGAATGGCAACCGCAATCTTGTATCAACAGAACTGCTGCAGCTAGGGTTAGGAATTGTTGTTTCTTCTTTCTCAGAGATGTTTCTCTGAACTTGATGTTGCAGGTGAGAAATGGAAACAACTATCTTGTGTCAACAGATATGCTGTATCTAGGGTTAGCCTTGTCTACTTCTTCTTTTATCTAAGAGAAGTTTCTCCAAACTTGTTGTTGTAGGTGAAAATCGCAACAACTGTCTTCTTGAACTCTTAAATCAGAAGTTGGGACTTCTAATTCAGGCTCTGCAACAATGTCGAGAGGAAGAAGATGAATATCCACTCCCTTTTTGAAAAGTGATCCGCAAGAGTTATCTTCTTTCTTCTGATCAAATTTCTTTTATTATAGAAAGTCTTTGAAAACAAGGGTACCTAATCACCTAAAGGGGGGGGGGGGTGAATAGGTTATTAAGGCCTTTTTATATTCTTTTGACTTTTTATTGATTTAGGCCCTGTTGTCATTAATTAGTTCAACTTTCAAGACATTCACACACAGCACACCACACTTTTATAGTGGTTCCCACGTATATGGGTAAATCCACTTTCCCTCCCGTCTTTCTAACTGAATGTTAGACGAGACACTTCTCCAATAACTTGGCTCCTCAAAGATTACAACACGATCCCACTGGATCACACAGTCTCCGCAGAGACTTAAAACACAGGCACACAGCCCAACGACACAGTAATCACGTGATCACTTCTCACAAGCACGAATGCCCAACAACACAGGCTAAGAAAATTGCCCTATCACACAGATCTAATACTGGATACTACCACTCAGCCTTTATAATTTAGGCTTACAACATAGATCTTAAAAAAATCCTATAGGAATTGAATAGTAATGTTAATTTGACTGAATAGTAATTAATCTTTGAGTCAATTGCTTCCAGAGCTGAGAGAATCTCAGCCCTATCTTCTTCATAGAAACAAGAATAAAAATATTCAAGAATCTGCCGCTTGTGTTGGAAGTAACTTAGAGACTTAACTTTGATTCTTCTAATGATGGAGAGAGAAGAAAGATCTTCCATCAGCTAACTTGGTTTGTAGAACACAAATTTATCTTCCTCTTCTTCACAGATCCAGAGATTGAACTTCAAATTCGGCTCGGCTTGGAACTTGAAGCAACTTCAGCTAGGGCTGGCGTTGTCTGATTCTTCTTCCTCAGAGAAATCCTCTGATCTTTTTGTAGAAAATGTTGATTGTCGTAGCTAACTCAGAAACCCTTCAGAATCGTCGATATGATCTTCTTATTTCTGCAACAATGGCGGGGGAAGAAGACAAAGTACCGCACAACTTGTTCGTAATGAATTGATCCCCCTAAGAAGCTATTTTTGATCCAGTTCCCATATTCTATTTATAATCCCTTCATCCAGCGAGATGATTGGCACATGTCATTGCTTTAATGGATGATTATATCCTTAGTTTTATAGATTGAGACCGGCGGCGACGTTAGTGATGAGTTGTAGCTCTTCCATGATCATTTTAGAATTTTGCTGACTTTTATGGACTTTGCTGATATCATCTGTTATGGACTTAGCCAATTTCACAAAATCACTCAAGGAGTTGGAGCGTTGAGTGAATGGGCTTCACTCAACGATTCTGGACTTAGTCAATTCTTTAGCTTGTCCAGGCGTTGAGAGCATTGAGTGTATAAGCTTCACTCAATGCTTTTTGCTAAGCTTGATCTTCATTTCTTTCTACATCCTTACCGTTGAGAGCGTTGAGTGTATAAGATTCACTTAATATTTTTTGCCTTAGCAGATCTTCAGCTCTTTTTCCATCCTTGGCATTGAGAGCACTGAGTGTATAAGCTTCACTCAATGATTTTTGCCTTAGAATAATTTTTAGATCTTTCTGCAACTATGGCGTTGAGTGAATTAGCTTCACTCAATGATTCTGTACTTGTAATAATTTTGCTCTGCATGAAGGCGTTGGAGCATTGCATGAACAAGCTTCACACGACACTTTTATACATAGTCAACATTCTGCATCCTTCTGTCTGAAAGAATTGAGAGCGTTGAGTTGATAAGCTTCACTCAACACTTTTATACTTAGCCAAATCTTCTTCTGTATGAATGCGTTGAGTGAGCTGGCCTCACTCAACGTATTCTGCCTTTGTCTCTGAAATATGGCATTGAGTGCATTGACTGAACTGCCTTCACTTAACGATTCTGGACTTAGCTGATTTCTCTATTTCCTCTTAGGCTGACTGCATTAGCTTGACTCAAAGTTTTTTGATCTTGCCGTTGAGTGAACTGGCTACACTCAATGCTTTTGGACTTAGTCGATTTTCTATCTCCTTTTCCTTTTGCTTTGATAGAAATAGCATAACGTTGAGAGATCAAGCTTTACTCAATGCTTACGGCTTTATGGTGTTGAGTGAGTTGACTGCAATCAGCGCCTGTGGACTTAGTCACTTCTTTGCCTTACCAACACTTAAAGCTTTGACTGTCTTGCCTGTAACACCCCCGATTTTTCGATGTTATTATTTGATTTGCTGTCATCATAATTATGACATCGGGGCATTACCCCTTTTTATGTTTTGTTGACGGCGCTGCACCATTTGTTTGTTTTCGCGTCTGTTGGCTTCTGTTTGACCATATTTTGGGATTTTGATTGGAATGAATGTTTTCCTTGATTTCACGTCCGTTGGGTCTGCTTCACATAAGTGTTCCTTTCTAAGTTTATTTTTGTACGTCACTGTTGTACTTCATTTCAGTATTTCTTTTTAGTCTTGGGTTGGTACCCTTTGACCTTTTATTTACTTTTATCTTACTTTTCTGCCATCACTTGTACTCTCTTGCTGAGGTGTTTTGTCTTTGTAATGCCTCAGATTTAGAGCTGTAGCTGGTAGCGGGGCTAGTTTTGGAGTTATTGAGAAGTAGTGTTGGTTGTGGCTTTTACCTCGGCGTTGCGAGGTAGTTGTTGTAGTTTTCTTTACTAGTTCAGACATACTTTTGGTTTAAGTGGGTTCGTGTCAGATTGTTGATGCCAACAGGATAGTTGATTTTGGTTACTTTTGCTAGCTACTACTTGCTTTAACTCTAATTATTTGTTTTACTTGCTCTCTGGGATGTTTTATATGATAGAACCCTACTTGTGATTTGGGCTAGGTTCACTATTAGGATTGATGACCCATCATGTATAGTCTAGGATCATTTGTTAGTTCTAGTTTGTTTTTAGGTCAATCACTTAGGTCAGAATACTGAGACCTACCTTCAGAAAACATCAAAAGACTTCAGAGATTCAAGACTTAAGAGACAAGGAAGTTTTGAAGATAGCAGAATTAGTCGTTCGATGATAACTGAACTCAGCTCGACGATCATTGATCTCACATCACCGAACTCAGAATTCCTTCTCAGTGTTGAGCTCGACGAAAGTCTAGCTCAGGTCGACGAACTGTGAGCTTATATCAAGATCTCAGCTTGACAATGTGCCTTCTCAATTCGACGAACTTGATGCTCAGTTTGTCAAGTACATTTCCAGCTCGACGATCTTGGAGCTTAGCGCGACAAAGAAGATTTATCAACTCGACGATCTAGGAGCTCAGGTCGACAAATTCTTTCCAAAGTTCGACTAACTCCATCCAGATTCTGTTCGACTATCTTCTCTACAGATTCTCAGATCGACTAATTTAAATTGATTTCAAGTATTAAGACTGTAATTCTCTGATAATTAATGCTTAACATTCCAAAGAATATAGTTGTTCCTGGGAGCATTAATTAGGATTTCACAGAGTTATTACTTGACATATTTACTGGGACAGTTGAGGAAATTCATTGAAGACAAAATACAGTTGTTTCATTTCCCAGTGAATATGCAAAAGGAATTTGAATTTCAAATCTACAGTCATATATAAAGGAAATTTCAGAAGATTGTTAACACATATATAGAGTACACACACAATAGTTACTGAGAAATTTTACTAGGTCAATTTGAAGAAGAAAAAGAATATCTCAATCAGAGAACAAGAAATAGAGAAAGAACTTCTTGTTCATCATATTCTTCTTCCTAAAGCTTTTCCTTCAGTAAACAATCACCAATCTGGGACCAAAAGTTCAATCACTCAGATACATATACTGGAAGAAGTTCATCATCGAAGACCTACAACTTGAGAAAAGTTTCCATTCTCTTGATCAGATCTATAACTTAGGGGGATTTTTGACAACATATCAATCCACTAGTCTTCTCCCAGATTGTTGATAGAGAAGAACATCATCATTCTTTTTATTGCCAACTATGTACATTGTTTTAACTCCCTTCAAACGTTAGCGCAATTGGTTGTTAAGTCTCCTGATCAAAAGATTTAGTTTGGTTTTTGGGCACCTGG